>CM047582.1:2250158-2298850 GCA_026184515.1 Peronosclerospora sorghi
TTCGTGATCGCGTACTTAATTGAATTCTATACTTAGATGAAGATATTCGCTTAGGCACGGGATCGCGCATCGATGCGGACATGATTGTTATAAATATAGATGCTTTACGATGATTTTGGAGGACACCAACGGTCACAAATCCGTCGCAAACGGCAAATTGTGTGTGTCACAAATCACTCGCAAATTGGGCAGCGCATTTTGTAATACTCGGATTTTGGATGACATCCATTGGATTGCTACTGGGAGTCGCTACTTGGCAAATTGGTTTCAAAGGCTGAAGAGGGTATTGGCTGCGCCGAGGCAAGCACTACTGATCTAGTGAAGAGTGTCCCCCTGATCAGCCCCCCCCCATACAGTTATACATGGTGAAGAGTTTTTTGTGCTTCCGATCACTGCTCATCTAATTATCCAACTCCTCTAATCGTCGCTGGTGTAAACAATGGACCGTAATCGTATCGCGGGGTCAACTGGTTATGTGTATCAGTGTCACGCGCATATACCGTAACAACGCAACGAAGCTTTGCGCATTGCGTCTCAAACTTCCTCTGTAGCTTGCATAGTGAAAAGGTAGTGAGGAGCTCTGTGACTTGGATATCGTAGCAGCGATACTGTTTTTTAAGATGAAAATAAATGCTCCGGACCTGATGGATACACAAAAATTCTCATTTTGTTATGTCTAGAAGGTGAGACGTACGCTTATCCTCTCGTCCTCTTGTCTTCTTCATTCGTCGTGTTCACTTACGTACACTACAATTACACGCCACGCCAACAACTCGGGCCCTATGCTACTATCGTCGTATGGAGACGCAAAACATTGCGCACTTGCGGTGAGCGGTCCTGAGCTCTTGGCACACAATAACAGTCTTTGTTCACTCGACAAAGAGCAGATGTTCCAGGCCAAATTCTCCACTAGTAGATGAGTCCCCGCAATTCTGCTGACAACGATCTTTAGGAGCAGCGATAGACGACTCGTGTGGAACTTGAAAGTTATCCACATTCGGACCTTCGTGCCACTCTGCCTCAGACTTGGAGCTAAAACTATTCTTGCAGTCGAGCTCGAGTGAACTGATCTCTAAGGTCGATGCCGACGGCTGCGTATCCCACATCCACGTCTCGAAGAAGGAACCTTGTAATGCTGCAGTGTCTAGGTTCCCACTAGCTTGCGGGAACGAGGGTAACGGAGTTTCAGCATGCTTCAAGTCATATGGCTTTAACTCACTTGAGCTGAAACTTGCATCTGAGCTGAGCTGGTTCAGCGCTTGAGGGGAAGCAAACCGAAAGTCAAAAGTTGTGAGTGAACCCGACGGTAATAGAGTCGCTTTCTTGGAACATTCGGTCTCATACTGATGCGATGGAAGTGGCGGTAAGTTGAATTGCTTAAACGCGTCGTCGTCACAGAAGGCTTCCAAACTGATAAGTGACTCGAATGTATCCTGTTTGGTGGACAGGTTGGGTCGTGCGAGCTTCTTGAGAGACGGCTGATGGCTTAAGAGTGCACTGCATTCCATGCTCGCGGACGAGTTGGGGCTACGGTAATACTTGTGCTCCGTATGCGAAAAGATGTCACGCGTATCACAGCTTCGAGCTTGCACAATGAGGGCGCGTCGACATCGAGTGCTTGAGTCCGCGCCTTCAACCGGCTCTGGTTTCCCGCTGGTCTCGTCGCCCATGTTCCCATCCAAGCGTCGTTTTGTCTGCTTCGTTACCGACGCAGCCGAGGGAGGAATCACCTGTGTACTCTTTTGTCGCCATTGGTCGCGGACGGACACGTTCGACTTGTTCATCGACAGATCCGGGGGAAAGCAGTTGTGACTAAACGTGCAGACGCCACTGGATTGCGTTTTCGTCCACTTGCGGAAGCCAAAGTTGTTGAGCTGACGCTGGAAGCTCGCGAATTTCTGGTGTTTGAAGTACTTGGGTAGAATCTCGCGCTCGAAGCGATGCATCTCCAGGATCTGAAACGCTGTCACGCACTTCGGGGCCAGCTCCTTGTTTTGGACCCACGAAATAATGCGCGGGTCTTCGGTCTGAAGGATGGCATACAAGGAGCGCAAGAATTTCGGTACTTTACACGCCGCGACGGGGGCTGCCGGCGGCCCTTCCCCGTCGTCTACGACCGCCGCCTCCGGGTTGGCTTTCGTAGCAAAGCTACCGTCAGACAGCCGCGCCCGTTTCGAAGCGCCTGGTCTGGTCGTCGTGTTCGAAGGTGGACACGGCGCGGTTGTAGCAGATGGCATGAGCTGTAGCCAATTCAATCGGCACTTTCGAAATTTTGGATAATCCCTGGGACGAAAATCCACGAATGGAATGGAAAGCGTGGAAAAAGCCTGCGGCGGGTATGCATTTGTATGTATTGACGCCCGGGTCTGTCTGTCGGTGGTCACACGTCACACGGGAGGAATGTATGCTGCCCAATCAGCGCAAGCTACCCGTTGGATCGCGCCCCACTGACGGGAGACAGGGCATGCAAGATACGTAGAACAGGCATATTTTGTCTAGCTACATCTTTAGGAGACCGACGGAGACCTTGTCATGTGGACCCTTTCGCAATTGCGGTCTCCCGTTTCTAGCACTCGCAGGATACAGAGGGATAACGGGCGCGCCCTTTTTGTCGTAAACTACGCACGATAAAGAATCTCGAACTGCGACGTGTCGTTCAGCTCAAGGAATTCAAGGGGGACGTACAACCCAAATAGCGCCAGTGATATGGTCAGTCCTGCCTGACGCGCACCGAGTGGCATCCATGTCTGCAGCTGAGAGCGGGTACGGATTCGGAATGCAGAGCGCATGCTCAATAGGGACTCAGATAGGCACTGAAAGCACCTGGCCAATCTATAGGCCACATAGGCAAACTGTCCAGAACTAGTCGCAAGATTCCAAACCACGTCGTCTCCTCTGCGGTCGGAAAATGCCAGTTATTTAAGATGCAACATGCGTACACTGATTTACAAAAAACATGGACAGGACCTTCAATAAAATTTATGCATAGGATCGAGGAATAGAGCTACCTCACGTGGGCAGCTGGCGAAGTACATTCAGGTAGAAGTGGGTGATGCGATACGTCGACCCAGTCCCAGACCAAGTGCTAGATCGATTTGATCAATAGATGAATCCAGCACTACGTTGCTATTGTTCGGACACGTTAAGAGTGACCAATATCTCCGAACGTCACCTGTTGGAAATACATGAAGCCATTTTGGCTTTACGTCTTTTCATGGTGGTGAAACCCCATTGGCTGAAATGGATATGTACATTTTCAAGTTACAATTTAGGTTTATCATTTTAGTATGGTTATATTTGACTTAAGTACCTTTACATAATATGCTTTTTCTTTTACTTTTAAGCAAACACACTGACCTGAACGCCTACTGTTCGTTGCTGTCGTTCATCCAGATGTTCGTACTGCATGACACGTGTTCCAGTTGTTACGTACTGACGTGCCAAGTTCCACTCCACTTAGATGCTCCGAGCAAGTAGCGAGATAGCGAAAGATAAAACAACAAACGTAATATTATGTTCCACAGTCCTTGCGCAACTTAAAACGTAAAAGCAGCGACCCAAACCAACAAACGCGTGATTCGAGAGTTTAATGCGCGAAAACAAATTCAACTGCCACTGCAGTATGCCAAATAATCAACGTAATAAGCTCCAAACAAGCCGCGCACTGTAGCGCGCCTGTTCTCCACTCGTAAAATCCACACGTGAATCAATAATCAAATTCAGAAGTGATTTATTAGAATTAAGTTTAGGGAATTGTTAAATGTACGCCAATAATTTGTTAAATGTACGCCCTGTTAAATGTACGCCTTCTCAGCCTTAGGTAATATGATGGAACAGTCATGTGCTAGTGAGACATTTTCGCAGATGGATAAATCTCTGGATAAAATCTGTAAAACAAAGATCTCGCGGGAAGAATCATTTGTGTTAGACACCATTCTCCCGCCTGAAGAAAAGACATACGACACCTACAATGACTTATTCGCATCTGTGAAGCAGTTTGCCCGCACTCAAGGATACACCATTACAACCAGGAACTCCACCGATAAAGGTCGCAAACTCTGGCTGAAATGCAGTAGAGGGGGTCTGACCAGACAAGTTGCAGAGGCAGATCGTCAGCGTAAAGGATCTTCTGGACACTGTGATTGTAAATTTCTGCTATATGCTAGAGTCAAGAAGGACGGTTTGTGGCATTTGTCGGTCAATGAGGGCAAACACAATCATCCAGCCGCTCTTGACATTGCTGGGCATGCTGCGGCACGCCGTCTGACGGAGGAGCAAAGGCAAGTGGTCAGGACAGAAATCAAGGCCGGCTCCGCACCACGAGATGTTTTGACTAGCTTAAGGTTGAATTACAAGGATGTTTTGGCTCATTCCCGCACTATCTACAATGAGCGGGCCAAACTCAGGAAGGAGGAGCTTGGCGGGCGTGAACCGATTCGAGCGTTGATTGACGAGCTGAAAGAGCAAAAGTATCGTTTCAAGTATGAAACAGATGCTCAGGACAGAGTCACGGACTTGTTCTTTGCCTATCCTATCGCTATTGATCTCCTTCATCAGTATCCGCACGCGCTTTTGGAGTACTGTACATACAAAACGAATCGCTTTGGTATGCCCTTGCTGCATGTTGTCGGCCTTACCAGCGTGTACTCCTCCTTTTCTGTATGCTTCGTGTTCATGAAGAATGAGGACAAGGAGGCTTACAAATGGGCACAGGAACGGATCGCAGAGTTATACACACCGACTGAGCGCCACCCATCACCTTCGGCTGCCCACCCATTGTCTATCGCAACTGATTGTGACGACAGGCTTTTGGCCGCAGTCGATGAAGTCTTCCCACTCTCCAAGAACTTACTCTGCAGGTGGCATATATCCAAAAATCTCCTGAAAAATTGCCGTAAGCACTTTGACAATGTGGAAGACTGGGAAGAGTTCAGCAAGAAATGGAGCAAGGTACCGGTCATTCACTTATGTCGCGCTACTGAAGACTCATATCCCTTCTATTTCTTAGATAGTTCAGGCTGTGACCGAGGAGGGTTTGAATCAAGCCTGGGGCGATTTCAAAGACAAATACAGTGACATACCGGAGCGGTGGCCTACATCGACAAGCAGTGGATTCCGTTCAAAACACGATTCGTCTCGGCGTGGACCAACCTCGTTTTGCATTTTAACAACGTGAACACATCGCGCGTGGAAGGGGCGCACAGCGTGATCAAAAAGTATCTCAAAGTATCAACTCTGGACTTATGGGATGTCTGCCGACGTCTATAAATGGCAATGCGCAACGAGGTCGGTGAGTTAAGAGCAGCTATTGGTAGCAATGATTTCAAGGTTTGGAGTGATCACGAAGATGGGTTTTATTCTGGGGTTGTTAAGCTTGTCTCTGCTTATGCGCTCCACGAGATTCATCGTCAAATGGAGTTACTGGACGATCTCCCCGTTGCATCGCAATGTGCAGGAGTTTTCACAACTAAAATGGGTCTGCCATGCGTACACACGATTGCTGCGCGAAAGAGATCCGGGGGTATACTGCACCTTGGCGACTTCCATAAAAAATGGCATCTGAAGGCAGTTCGTCTCTCAAGGTGATGGATGATACTATTGCCAAGGAGGAAGGTACTACCGCATCCAATGAGCTTGATGATTTGATTCAGAAGGTTCAAGAAACATACACAACTCTTGCCTCTCATCAACAAACGGCCATACAATTGCAGCTCATCCAGATGGGTCCCGACACGTTTCGTCTGGCCAATCCCGCTGCTGCGCGGCCAAAGTGTCGTCCGTGTGGAGCATTAAATCGTCTCCCTCCAGACAGCTTAGCCAGAAGCCGCAATTCCACCCAGAGAAGTCCATCTGCATTCGAGGTGGTGGAGGAATCAACTGGTAGAAAGTGTGGCTCGTGTGGAAAGCGGGTAACTGGGCACAAAGCGAGAACTTGATTAAATCCTAAACGACAAAGGCGCTCATTTTCTGAGTATCAGTAACACATCATAGTCTTCAAGCGACCAGGACAGTTCGGACGCCGACTAGAGTACCTCGTGCTTGAGCGTACGAGCTATCATTGGCTTAGCGGTAGGGGCGGCAGTTGGGGTGGCAGTTGTGGTCGCGGTAGGGGAGGCAGTTGGGGAGGCGGTAGGGGAGGCAGTTGGGGAGGCGGTAGGGGTGGCGGTAAGGGCGGAAGTTGGGGAGGCGGTAGGGGCGGCGGTTGGGGTCGCGGTAGGGGGGCGGTGGGGGTGGCAGTTGGGGTAGCGGTGGGGGTGGCAGTTGGGGAGGGCGAAGTGGAGGTCGCGCGAGCTGTGGAGGAAGAAGAGCATCGACGGCTCGTGTGCCAATGCAAGACGCGGCGTCGCTTTACCGTCCATGGCACCTCGACGCCGCATCATTCGAAACATGTCGACGCGCACCGGCGTGGAAGCTCGACGCCCGCGGGATCGCCGTCTCCGGGGCTTGGTGCCACCTCGTCCACGTATGCAAGCATGAAACACTATGGCATTATTTCCAGTCGATTGGCGCATGGACGGAGCGTGCCACTGATGCAGTCGCCCGGCCCGGACTTTCATCCGTCGATTATCTTTATCGACTGTCCACCGTAAAAAGATAGAGAGAAAAAAACACGTACGATAGGGGACGTGCGAACTCGCGAACGTGTTCGTTTTAACTAGTGTCAGTGGTGTAGCGCAGCAGATAGCGTATGATAAAGAGCACGAGAGTCGACGCTGCAGGAAGTAAATTTATAAGGGCTAAAGCGAATGAAGAGTTGATTGAGTGGATAGCATATACTACTAGTCTCTAAAGTGTCACGTTTTCGTCCCTTATCTAACTGATAGTGTTAGGTGCATTTTTGGACGGAAAAGTATCCAGTCGAACACACTTGAGTGACGTACGGGTGGCAAGGACGCAATTACTTGAAGAGGACGTTGGCACGTAATCCGCCTCTTAGACCAAACACAATTCGCGACGAACGGACCCACTTATAGTATTTTTTTAGTTGCGATGGGAAAGATGCGAGTGCTCCAAGAAGACGTTTCGGCAAAGTTGCTTCTATTACCTGGAGAATGATTCGAAAAGGTTTTTGTTCCAGCGATGGATGAGAAACCCATGTCGCTATCGGATGTGTCACACCCCTCTCTGAAACCTTTATCCTGTTTACTTGAACTTTAAAAAGTTCAATATCATACGATGCTCCTGTTATATACCTTCCTCTCTAAAGCTTTGATGTTTCTAGATAGGCTGGCACTGTCTGCGACGTTGCACGAGTCCAGTGGATAGAGCGTTGATTGAGCCAGCTCGTGGAATACTCCATCAACTCCTTCTTCTCGGGTTCATTATAGAGACAATGAAAGATTCCTGGGAATAATTTCAACTCCTTGTCCTTGTTCGCTATCCGCTGCATAAAGTATTGCACACAGTCCACACTTGTAACTTTATCTTCGGTTCCTTGCAGTGCGAGCATAGGCACGTTACAAAACGTGCTCTCTTCGTCCTGAATGTCTCAATGTCTCCGCAATTTCGCCATCCCGTAACTCACTTCCATCCCCATGCGTAAGGTTAGACTTTCTGTTACATTTAGGGGATCGGCCATATAGTCGCGATAAAAGTCGGAATCACGTGTTAACGCGTGAAAGTTCACTCCGGGTACCACCCGCGCGGTGGGAAACATCCACCCAACTGGATCGGAGACGAGCTCAATCATACGAAGCGTTAGCGTGTACTCGACCACGATGGCAGGCGAGGCCACGATGCAGCCACGAAAATCATGTTGGCCGGATAAAATCGTATGCAATGCCACTAACGCGCCAAAAGAAATCCCCATGATGATGAAGGAAGAGTTCGGTGTTGCCGGGGGCACCATTTTATCCAATACCGAGCGTTTCGCGGACGTTAGGAACTCGTTCGTATCACCCACGAAATAGTGAAACTTGGACCCGTGCGCGCGCAGGCCCGGTCTCTCACATTCACTCTTACCGTGAACTAGCATATCGTACGCACACGCCATAGCCATTTCAAACACAAGTGTCGATAGACGTGTCGAAAGCGTAAAGAGTGTTCGCCAATGCCGTGTAGAAAGAGGGCAACGCCGCGAAGAGCGACGTGAGCAGGCGGGAACGTGGTACAGTAAAAGAGTTTTTTGCCACGACGGTTGATAAAGACGCTTCAGTATAGCGTTGGTTCTGTCGGATGGAAGAAAGATGATGGACGTTTACAAGCTTGATCTTCATTTCGCAGATCAAGTTTGTAAAGTCTTCTTTACTAGAAGAGAGGGGCGTACATTTAACAAAATAGTTTATGTTTTCAAAAGGGCGTACATTTAAACAAATTATTGGCGTACATTTAACAATTCCCTGAGTTTATACCTAAAACTAATAATATGCAAATACATAATGTTTTGTACCTAACCTAGAGTTATGTACAATACATCACCTTTTCACTGTAAAGTCGCTGAAAAACCGAAATGGAGACGCGAGCTGCAGCGCAAAAAGCGCGCGCTTCTAGCACTCCCTCTCGACTTTTCCGTGAAAAGCAGCTACTCCATCGCAACCACCGCTACTCCAAGACCATCCTGCGCACGTTTCAACTTCTCAGGATTTAACGGTTTCGTGAAAACATCTGCCAAGTTTTCATCCGTATATCGGTAGTGTCGAAAATCGTGCTATAATTGGGCCTAATTATGGGCCTAATTATGGGCATAATTATGGGTCTGATTGCGGGCACAAATTGGGTACGTAATCGTATACGATTTGTGTGTACCACGGCGTATACAGTTGCGTGTACACCCGTGTTGCACATAGCCGGGACATAGACAGGGCATAGGAAGATGGGACGATTACGTACAGGTACTCAGCGAACACCGACGAACAGCGACGGACGACGGATAAATCAGGTCGACTGGTCGACGGAGGACGCTGGAACGGGTAGTTCTGATTGATGGATATTAGGTAATTGGTATCTCTTAGGATTTAAGCAATAAAAAAGTTCTCCTTTTGCGTCCAAACACTAAGGACACCTCAGGGACGGCAACTAGCGCCTCCTTTTAGTTAATATACACCTCTACGTCCCGGGAGGGAGCACTTTGTGCGTTTTTTGGCCCACCGGCAGACGTAGAGTGTTGAGAGCTCACCCCGAAACTCCGCCCGCTGTGTCAGCGGCTCTTCAGTAAAGGTTTTTTCGTCTTGGGAGTGTGATTGAGCAGTGCTCTCACCTCTCCTCGTTTGGTTCACGTTTTGCCTCTAGAGTTCGGCTTCTGTAAGCACCCCACGGGAACTCTAGGTGGATTAAGTGAAATTTACCCCCCCCCCCCTCGTAGGTCTAGGCTAGGAATACAGATATTTGGGTGCTCCTTTAGCTGTTTAAGACTCCAGAGGCTCCGTGATCGGGAAGTGAAGATTTCCTCTGCCTGATCAAGTACCCCCTTCGCCGATAAACACCTGATCGACACTCTGCAACTCGTGACCCGCGATCAACCACTCGCAGATCGCACCAACTTGTACCTGAGAGACTTTTTGCACTTGATCAAGCCTGATCAAATCTGATCACGGCTGATCAAATACTTTTAGTGCTTGATCAAGTCTGATCACAGCTGATCAACTACTTTAGTGCCTGATCAAGCCTGATCACAGCTGATCACAGCTGATCAACTACTTTTATCACCTGATCAAGCCTGATCAAGTCTGATCACAGCTGATCAACGTCTTTCAGTACCTGATCGAGCCTGATCAAGCCTGATCACAGCTGATCAACGACTTTTAGTGCCTGCCCAAGCCTGATCACTGCTGATCAAGCCTGATCACACCTTATCCGAGCTTGATTGTACCTGATCACGCCTGATCAGCAAATAGGTCAACTCGTTGCAAGTTCCCCCCAATCCTGCATCAAGGGATTGCCGTGTTTACATCCCCGCCACCTGGAGAGCGACCCACGCCCAAGCCGTCTGGTACACAAGGTGATCAGAAACACAAGCAGTCAAGGAAAACCGGAGGACCCCCTTCGTTAGTCGGCAGTCCGGGCGCCGTGGTACCGCCTGATCAAGCTTCAAAAACTTTGATCAGCCACTCCACCACAGTAGCTTGTCTTGACGACACCATCCCTAGACTTCGAAAGTAAAAACTTCACTCGAACATCCATGTGTTTTGTCTTCGATGTTTTACCATCACCTTCCAACATTTTTATTGCCGCCTGGTTGTCGCAAGACAACGTCATCGGCAGAGCAGCCTTCGACCCGACTTCACTTGACATTTCCTTGAAACCAGTCAGCTCACATATAGCCACGGACGCTGCATAAATCTCTGCTTCCATCGTAGAAAGCGAAACACAAGACTGTCTCTTGCACACCCAGTGCACAATGCACCCTTCCACGAAAAACACACCTCCACTTGTGGAATTCCTGTCTTCCTTAGAAACAGCGAAATCCGCGTCACAAAATCCCATGATACTAACTTCATCTTTTTCCTTGGGTTTTTCGTTTCCATTCACCTCCAAACGCAATTTCATGTTCGACGTTCCCTTGAGAAATCGTAAGATCCTCTTGGTCGTCATCCAATCCAGCTTATAAGGCGCATGAGCTCTGCGCGTGGCCTTGTTCACTGCGTACGCAATGTTAGGCCTGCAGCAGCGCGCGATCCAAAGCAAACTTCCGGTCAACGACTGGAAGTTCTTGATCATCGGCGCTCCATCATTTCCACAATTTTTTAGCATATCTTGATCCTTGAGGTTTTGATCCTCGAATTCATCTCCGATCGGTGCCCTCACTGTGTTTGCCTCCTCCATACCGTACACCTTCAGGAGGTCCTTGATCATGACTTCTTGATCGAGAAAATAACCATGACTTTCTTGGTACTCCACCCGCATGCCGAGAAATTTTGACACTTTGCCCAAATTTTTTATTTCCAAATCCTTGATCTCCTCGGAAAAATTCGCCACATGTACCTGCTTCGTTGCCGTGACCAATAGGTCATCCACATATACACCTACCACGACTGTTTCGCCACATACCTTCTTAAATTACAGACAAACGTCTGTAAAACTTTGTTCATAGCCTTGACTTAGAAGCTTGAAGTGCAAGAGGCGATTACATTGCCTCCCCGCCTGATTCAAACCGTAAAGCGTTTTCTTTAACTTCAGAACCACATCGCTCGAATTTTCAACTTGCAAATCCTTGAGTTTTTCTTTCTCAATCTTCATTCCACTTGGGGTGAACATATATATATATCATGTTCGTCCTCCAACGCTTTCACATAAGCGTTGGGGATGTCCCCATGGATCGCTCGTACTCTCCATTTCCGAGCAAGCATTAGAATAAACCGGACAGTGGTCATCTCCATGACCGCGGCAAAGGTTAGTTCATAATCGACCCTGAAACGCTGCTCGTTTCCGCAGGCCACTAACCTCGCCTTGTAGCGCTCCACTTGTACATCTGCATCGCTTTTTATCTTGAAAACCCATTTTGAATGCAATGATTTGGCATTGGCGGGCTTCTTGACTATCTCCCAGACTTCGTTTCCTTTCAACGCCTTGATTTCTTGATCCATCGCATCAATCCACTTTTAAGCGTCCTGGCGACCCATCGCATCGCGATAATTTCTTGGGTCACCCTCCATTACCATGTTAATCGACACCTCCTTTTATTCATCGCCACCGTAGTCCTCTTTTTTGCTTTCCGCCTGAGCCATGCGCTCGGCGTACTGGCGTGTGACATGTCGATCCCTCATCCAACGCGTCTTTCTTTTTGTCTGCTTTCTCGCGATTTTCTCGACGTTTGGCGTCACCGTGGCTCCTCCTGACCCTCGGTCACTTGGTGGAGCTTCCGCCTTGAATTCTTCGGCTTCTCCAATTCTCAGCTGCCGGTTTTGCACATCCGTAAGCGTTTCTACATTCTTGACATACTGGGTGACGGTCACCTTCCTTTTGGCTTTCAGATAGACCTTGAATCCATTGGTCTCCTCGATTAGGCCGATAATTACCCCGACCTGCGCATGGTGCGCGAGAGTCTTCTTTACGGGGTTCCTGTACACGGTACACGGCGAGCCAAAAGTCACAATACCGCCTATATTTCGGCTTGTTTCCTCTGAGAACTTCCAGCGGCGACATCCGCTTGGGATTTGCGCTTGTCGGGGTGCGTTTCAGCACATAGGCAGCATACTCCGCCGCATCCCCCCAAAATGACAAATTTAATCCACTTCCGAACAACATGCACCGGGCCATGTTCATCACGGTCCGATGCATGAGTTCGGCCTTCCCATTACTGGCTTGATTCCCGGCCTCGCTTATCGGCCGAGCGATGCCGGTACTACGACAGAAGTAATCACTATTTCTGTATTCCGCTCCACCATCAGTCCTTAAAACGTGAATCTTGCATCCAAAGGTTCTTTCGAAAAACGCCAAAAAATGTTCAATTTTTTTTCGCCGCAGTATCCTTGTTCTTGGCCAAAAAAATCCTAGTGTAATTACTCTTGAAATCAATGAAATTCACCAAGTAACGGTTCCCCAATCAATCCTTCGGTGTGATTGGACCTTTAAGGTCGGAACAAATCACACCACCGATCAGATCAACAGGCGCGTTTTCACCGCTGTCTTTCTTCGACTGATTGTTCTTGGATTGCTTTCCTTGCGCGCAGGTAACACAGTGCCTGGGGGGGGGGGCGAATCTCGTCTGGGATCCGAATTCCATATTCTGGGTCCTTTTCCAACCTCAGAATTGTATCATAATTGAGGTGGCCCATTCGCACATGAAAGTGCATAAGCGATCCACTTTGGAAGTCGTCGTCCGGCTTGTAGTTTTCTTTCATCAGGTACTGCACCGACATAATCATTTCCTTGTACATCTTTTTCAGGTGATCCACTTCACCTTCCACGGTGAACACATTATTCACTGAGCGAACATGAGTGATGGGAAGGCGTGTGGCATGCCTGACAAGCGTCCTTTCTCCATCCACGTAATCAATGACGAAACCGCCCTTTTCGAAAACACCATACGACAAGATGTTTCGGGATGCTCCTTCTACGTAAAAAACATCCTTGATTTTTACGCGAGTTTCCGCGTTCCCATGTACAAAGCGAATGTGCATTGTGCCCTTCTTAGTGATAAAGAAAGTGTTTCCGTCCACTTGATGACACTGACGATCTACCGTCTTCACCTCCGTCAAACAAGTAAGATCCGGCGTCAGATGCACACTTGCACCGCTGTCTAGAATCCATGTGTCTCGACCGGTTGGCACATCATTTCCGGCGATCATTAATGCGAAATCACATTTAGGCATCTTCTTCTTTAAGGGCATTCCCTCTTGAAGTTCCCCCGCTCGCCACATGCGTAGCAACCGCGATTTTTACCGCCAAAGCCTTTTTAGGATTTTCCACAATCATATTTACTGATCCGGAGCCATGACCTTTCTGAAGCCGACTGTTAAACTCAACAGCCTGCGCAAACTGACAGATTTCTTCAGCTTACTGCAGATGGTCCATCCGTAAGTGATTGTAACGTGACTTAAAAACATGCGACATCTCTGGCACGGCGTGGTAAATTATATTATACAACACCATTGCATCGCAGTTCGATCCGACTGCATCCGCCACTGCCGTGAGATACAAAAAATGGTCTGGCCAACTCCTTCCTGGTTCCTTGCGCGCTCCTAGGAATTTCATCCCCTCCGCGTGCGTTATACGCACACTGAAAGATACATGCATCTTATTCATGATATGCCACAACGCTGGTTCTTCTTTCTACCAGGTTTCCGCAAACCGGTCGTAATATGCTTCCGCTGGGCCAGCCAGATAATGGCCCAGCAATTCGACCTTGATGTCTTCCGTCCATCTAAACCCGCAGCATTCTTCTGCAATCGATATCTGCCTGAAAAACTTCGTTCCCCAGCCCCAAAATCCAGACCCAAGACCCTTATACGCTTCAGTTCCATCGAACGGCCGGATCTGTAGTTTCTTCTCCTTGGCCGTCGGTGGTCTTGGCATCAGATATGGCTGCACATGGACATTTCCAGGCGCTACGTATGCCTGCTTAACGTTCCCGGGTGCTGCATATGGCTGCTTGACATTTACAGGTGCTGCATACGCCTGCTGGGCATTTCCAGGTGCTGCATACGCCTGCTGAAAATTCCGATTCGAGGCTTGTTGTTGCATATATACCTTCGGCGGTTGCACGTAGGCCTTACCGGGGCTAGCAACCCCGCCCCTAGTGAACACGTCCTGCCAGCTTTGCTAATATTCTTGAAGAACATTTTTCCGGCGCTTCCGACGTTAGAGTCGTCTTTCTCTTCATCGCTTCCATCCAGGGAGGCCAAGCTCATCTTGATGTCCACCTTTGACTTCGGCGCCGCACTTTGTGCCGGCGACCCTTTGTTTAACGATGATTCCAAATCATCGAAGCGATTCATCATATGTGCAAACAAACGCATCATATTTCCAGGTTGACTGTCTGATTTAACGAGTCACTGGCCTTACTTGGGCTCATAACCTGTTCGTTGCTGCCGTTCATCCAGATGTTCGTACTGCGTGACACGTGTTCCAGTTGTTACGTACTGACGTGCCAAGTTCCACTCCACTTAGATGCTCCGAGCAAGTAGCGAGATAGCGAAAGATAAAACAACAAACGTAATCTTATGTTCCACAGTCCTTGCGCAACTTAAAACGTAAAAGCAGCGACCCAAACCAAGAAACGCGTGATACGAGAATTTAATGCGCGAAAACAAATTCAACTGCCACTGCAGTATGCCAAAGAATCAACGTAATAAACTCCAAAAACAATCTGCGCACTGTAGATCGCCTGTTATCCACTCGTAAAATCCACAGGTGAGTCAGTAATCAAATTCAGAAGTGATTTATTAGAATTAAGTTTAGGGCCAGACTAGGGGCACACCCCACTTTTGCTAGGGGCACACCTCACTATAATAAAATACCGGCTCATAATAAGGCACCCCCTAGGTTTAGGGTTACTTTGTAAAAAAAAGGCAAGAACAGCGTCACCATTGACGGCGAGAAATATTTTAGCTGTGCACCAAATCATGGCATCTTCATCCGTGCCAATGGCTTTGAGCTCTCGCTGCAGTGATCTCCTGACTTCTGAGTGACACAGTGATGAACTCATTGCAACTGGCCAACTGAGTAGTCACCCAAGCAGTATGTTAATACTCGGTAAGCGTGTTGTTCGCAGGCAGAATACACTAGTGCAATGCATACCAACAAACGGAAATATGGCAAATTCGCCAATGCACAATGGGTGCACATGAAACCCACAGCCACCATTTCATGTAAAAATATCGCCTTTCTTCTTGCATATTACACAGGGTTCTTCCGTTTCACTTATATTTTTGGGTACGAGCAAAGTATTCGGGATCTGAGAAGTAACTGGAGGAGAAGTGGCCTGTACAGGTTGCTCCTGACCAGAAATTCCGCTCGATGAATTCAGGACGAAATTAGATCCTTCATTTGTAGCAGTAGGTGCATGAACTTGGGATGGTGGCTGACCAGCAGATGACATCTGGTTGATATGATTTAGCTGACCTAGGGAGCCATCGTGTTCCATCACTGTCGTCATTGCAGTAGCTTGTACTTGTTGATTATTTTGCCGCGCTAGAACATAAATATAATATAATAACGATACTTACTATATGTTATCATACAGATACAGCCGCATGATCGCCACACCTACTATCGAAGCAGCGTATTGCTGTTGCTGCTGTCGTTGCTGCATTTGCATCTGAATATGATGAGCCTGTGTCGCTGGGAAACGGGCCCTTGGTAACATCATACACTGCTGTGTTGGTAGTTAAAGTGATTGCTGGACAAGTGGCTGTGCGCTTGTGTAAAAAAGATTATTCTGCTCTTGCGGATTTTGCCCTAGGGGAGTGCCTTATTATTAGCCGGTATTTTATTATAGTGGGGTGTTCCCCTAGCAAAAAGGGGTGTGCCCCTAGCAAAAGTGGGGTGTGCCCCTAGTCTGTCCATTAAGTTTATACCTAAAACTAGTAATATGCAAATACACAATGTTTTGTACCTAACCTAAAGTTATGTACAATACATCACCTTTTCACTGTAAAGTCGCTGAAAAACCGAAATGGCGACGCGAGCTGCAGCGCAAAAAGCGCGCGCTTCTAACACCTACTGCGTGGCAAGCGTAGCGCATAAGTCCTTCGTAACGCGAGACCCTACCTTGTCAAAATTATCAGACGAGGTAGTATAAGATGTCTGCAGTGAACACAAGTCAAAGAAAGGTAAAAGCGATTTAATTGATTTAAGACTAAAACTTAATCTAACTAAATGTATATATGCATTGAGTATAACCCAATTACGATTTGAGCAACACCCATTTTTCGGTTTCTGAAAGCCGTAAATCGACCACGGAAGTGTTCGTCCCCTTGAGAGCTAATTTCGACCAATCACGCTGAAGACGATAAGAATATGAAGTCCAAGGTCATTTAGTGTGGTATACAGAGAGTACTGTAGCTATTAGTATCAAGCTTCTATTTGCACCCCCAAAACAAAAGTCTTTGCGACACGCTATGACTATTAGAGCTAACTAAGCCCCCTCCTGCTATTTTTTCCGGGTCGAAACGCGCACATACACACTTGGTACGCCGTGGAAAACCCAACGGAACTGTTTAAGGATATATTTACTCAATAGCAGATCATCCGTATCTGGAATACCGACTTAATTGTAAATTGTTGTGGAAGACGGTGTCTATTGCGGGAGTTTACGTTTCTTTCATGTTTTTTTGGATTGTCTCTCAATTGGTTTGACCCGATTAATCAATTAAACTCTTTGATCGGAGCTGTTGTCGGTAATTCAACTAAGATTTGTTTTTGCTTGGCGAATTTTCGAAGAAAACTTGGTGTACTGTATATGACTTAGGTTAAGTACAGCAAGTTACATATATGCATATTATTAGTTTAAGTCTAAATATTCTACTTATATAAAAAAAATTGCTGTCACGAAAATTAGTGTTTGGCTGGAGTTTTTCCCTTACAAGACTGACATTTGCTGCATTTTCGACGTCATCATTTAGTTGTGATTGGCTGCATTTTCTACGTCATCATTTAGCTTGATAAATGGCCTTAAACTCGACTGTGTTTGGCTGCATTTTCGCTCCCAAAAGTCTATCGACGTCATCATTTAGCTTGCTAAATGGCCTTAAACTCGTCTACTTATATAAAAAATTGGTGTCACGAAAATTAGTCATTGGCTGGATTTTTTCCCCTTACAAGACTGTCATTGGCTGCATTTTCGCTCCCTCGCTCCCAATTTTTTTCTGTCCGTCGGAGGCCGTACCTAATCGAATTCCAACTGGACTATAAATCTGACCTAATTTCATTCGACTTTAGAAATAGCGTTTTTTACAGCTTTTACGGTGAAGTGAAAAACTCACAAAAAACATAAAATACAATTTTGCTTCAAAAATCGCACTAATGCGTCGTAGTACTATTGACATGAACATCAGTATTAAAGCGTAAATAATTGGTTACAAATGGCGCTTTTTACATCTATTTATCGACTTCAACATTTATCTTGCTAAATGGCCTTAAACTCGACTGTGATTGGCTGCATTTTTTCTCCCAAAAGTCTATCGACGTCATCATTTAGCTTGAGAAATGGGATTAAACTCGTAACACTAATAAAATCACTTTTGATTTTGATTAATTCCTGTCACGTGATTGTTGTGGAGTGAAGTACGCCGTATTTGCGGGTGGAAGTTTCTCTGGATTATCTCGTGGTTTGTTGATTACGTTACGGTCCCACGTCAAGTTACGTGGTACATTAAGTGGATTTAACGTGGATAATACAAGTTGTTTGCGTTTTATTGCTGGTGTTACGTTTCTTTCTGTTGCCATCGTTTTCTCGTGGAAAGACTTGCGCTAGTACTCGCAAAGTATTTGGAACGCGCGTGTGTTAGTACACGAAAGCTACATGAGTGACTCTGAACAGGTTATGATACCAAAAGAGGGCCGTAACACATCAGATGACGAATTCAAGCCTGCCGACGTGGTGCGAATGCTCGGAAACGTAATGGATCGCCTGGATAGGCTGGAAATTTCGTGCAGCACCGAAGGGCAGCAGGAAAACGTCGCACCCTAGGCCAAGGGAGACACCAAGATGAGTCTGTCCTCTCTTGGTGACAGCTGTGACCAAAAGAGGGGTTTTGCTACTGGACTACAGGGCAGGATGAGTTTTGAAGGCATCAGCCATGCTGGCAGGGATGCCTTCACTCGAATTGGAAACCCCGGTGCTGGTAGGCCGCATGTGCGAGCGCAGAACGCGAACCAGCACCTGCAAGCGCATGGTATGCATGAACAAGTACCTTCCCAAGGGTTTGGAGTGGCGCGTACGCCCTCACCCAAGCAGAAGATGTCACAAATCAAGCCTTTCTAAGGTAAAGAAATTTACAAGGGGCTAGGCTCTGGATTTCAAGCCTGGGGGCGCAATTTTCTGCGCCATATCAGCCTTGCCTAAGCGGCTTGTGGCTTTCAATGGACTGAAGATGTCAAGGTAGACCTGCTGGGCCATTATTTCGAGGGTCCAGCAGAGTCTTATTACAACTAGCAGGTAGAAGAATGGTGGTGTAAAACACCAGCCCTTTGGTACGTGATGGACAAGATGTTGTCTATATTTCACGTACAAGTGACGCCGGCGCAAGGAATGAAGCTTTAAATGGATAAAAAAGCGCCTGGGAGGTCGTGGTCTGACTACTTTTTGTACCTGACTGCTATTGCAGACGAAGTCGGGTCAAATTGTGAGTCCTTGGTGCTTAACAACGTGGTATACGACGCAGAACCAGAGATGAGGCAGATCCTCATCTCCAAGTACGACCACAGAAGGCCTAATTTTCTGCGGCAAACAGAAGATATGTGTTAGTTCGCACAGGCGGTGGAGTTGAACGACAGTCCGATCAAGAATTCCCAAGGTGTAACAGTAACAGTTAATTTGGTGGACCAAAGGGCGAAAGTATTGAACAAGAAACGCGGTTGTTACTTATGCGTCGAAGAAGGGCATATTAAAAGTATTGCCCGAAGAATAAAAAGCCGTCAAAGGAAGATTTAACTCTCATGATTGCCGGTGGCGATGAAGAAATCCTATCAGATACATGGGTCCTGGATAGTGGTGCCAGAATGCACCTGCACTTGGATTTGACGTGTTTAATCGATTTAAAAAACGTGACCCACCAGTTCTACCAATCCGATGGGAAGAAATTCGAGATTACGAAAAAGGTGACGCTATTCATACACTTCAAGTGCGGAAAAAAGAGTAAGCGAGTGAAGGTGAATAATGTGTACTACGTCGAAGGCGTGACAAGAAATATTTTTTCGTATGGAATGTTCGAAGAAAGCGGACTCATTTTATCATATCTGAATGGAGTAAGAACGCTGGTTAAGCGTGATTCCGGTATTGGAATCGTTAAAGTGGACATGGACAGTAACGTCCTAACCGTTCAAAGAACGGTGGATAGGCCTAAAAGGGCGTACAAAGAAATGATTATGTCGGTGGCCTCAGCGAACGACGCTGATTTTGCGGCTATTAGGGATGTACAGAGTGCAAATCTCATGAACTTCCACTCTCTGATGGGGCACCTAAATTTTGACACAATTGATGCACTCTCGAAAGATCCCATACGGATCACAGATTACACGCGCGCCGACACTGTGTTACGTGCGCGCAGGGCAAGCAGTCCAAGAATTATAAGTAAAAAACGACAGTGGAAGAAATGCGCTGATCGATCGGATCGGTGGCGTGATGTGTTCCGACTTGAAGGAACCGATGAAGCCGAGAGATCGTTTGGGTAATCGGTATTTAGTCAATTTCATTGACTATAAAAGCAACTACAAACTAGTTTGCCCTTTTGGTAAAAAAAGTTTCTGCAACTACAAAAGGGAGGAGACCTTAGAGCCTCTGAAAGGACATTCCAGCTATTACACCAAGTTGGTGACGAAGAGCTTTTAAATTTAGTTGAAATGGGCCGGCAGTGCCTGAGAACTTAACTGAAAGATCTACGATTTCAACACTTCTCTTCCTCCTTCACTTTGCTGACAAATCTACTCTTTTCTTGATAGCCATGAAAGAAAGATTTTTTTTTGATAATACTATGTTGGTCATTCGGTCCAAGCCCCCTAATTGGAGTTATAGCCAACGATTTTTTTTAAAATAGAAAAAAATAATTCTTGTTTTTTCTATTTTATTCTGGTTCTTTTAAGTACTGGTTTGTATAAGGGTAGTAATTTTCGTATGGACACACACAGCTTTCAACTGCAAATAATTTAAGTGTGGCATCAAGAGAAGCTTAGTAAAAGGAATTAAGCCGGCTACTAAAGACAGAACTTTGTATTTTGACCCAAGCGTGTGAAGTTATTTACTAAAGCGTTTTAGAAATTGACAATAACTGAAAACTCTTTTGGTTTGTTATCCATTTAACGTATAAAGCTTTAGTTGCAGGGAAAATAGTTGATGCCGGTTCTAATATTTCTGTTGATTTAAATTTTCATAAGCTTTCGTTAAAAGCTCATTAGGCTTTCTCAACCCCAGGTACGTTAACGGTTTTTTTTAGCGTTATTTACTACTGTTAGAACTCCTGGAGTGTGGCCAGCAATTCTTTAAACGGCCTTGACGGCAAGAAACGTAATACCCTTATTGTTTGTCAAATTAAGCAAATGGATGAAACTGGCAAGCAAAAAACGGGTAAGCCGAATTTATTGGTATTTGATGAGATGACCAAGACTTTAAAAAATCCCGACCAAAATATGCAATGGTTTATGTTTAAGTTTTTTGCTCTCTGTAAATATTAGCTTTCTGAATGTAAGGCAATTTCGATCGGTTCCGGCAATTGTTTTGGTCAAAGAAGAGTCCAATTTTTTAGATTAAATAGTACAAAGCGCGAGAAGCAAATCCTATATACTTTTGCAAGTAGGGTGATCATATAACTTACTCCTTTTTAGAATGGACGTTTCCGACCTTAAATCTAATCCAGGTTAGTTATAAACTTGGAACTTATTTAAGAGACTTAAAACATTTGAAGTTCTTAGCTTCGGGCTATTATTGCATTTTCCGCTGTGAATTTTGATCTCAGAATTCACAGCGGGAAATGCAATAATAGACCACGCATAAAATGCACTGTAGGTCTGCTGGTCTTAAGCGTTTGCGATGCTAATCTCTTGTAATTTTGTTACAAAACCCATGAGGCAAAGCTGGAACTGGGTGCTCTTGCCTTACTTTAACTACTAAACAGTCAAAAAATACTATCGGATAGACGAATTGAACCTAGGATAATTTAAAAAACAAATTTTCGAAATTAATAATAAGTTTCAGATCTTAAAAGCTTTAGAATAAGCCTCATAATCATCAGTGCAAAGATCAAAAAGGACAAGTCGAAAGAACAAACGTTTACAATCCTGAAGATTAGTACCAACAGAGCAAGCACTTCCTTAATATCTCTCTAGAAATAGCTGATTTAAATATTAATATAATTTTTGCTTCTGACCTTGATAGGAACAAAGAACTTAGCAATATCTAAGTCAGGTCTGGAAAGTTGTTTTTTAAATTATTAAAATCATTCATTTTAAACTAGGTAGCGCCATAAGCCTAAAACATCCTTGCGAACAGATAAATCAATGTTCATGACATGTAGCCAATCATCTATTTCTTTTTCCAAAAGATCATTAAATTGCGGTCTGGCAGTAACTACACAAGGACATTTCGCATTACGGAGGAACTACCGTTACCGGAGTAACACCCTCCTGATAAAAAGTCTTTAATTTTATTCAGGATTTTTTTGCTAAAACCAAGGACATGGCGGCCAAGAAGTTCGAACATTTTTTGGAATTTTTCGAGCGCAAGTTTAATTGTAAAATACACGTCTTCAGAACATACGGCGGCACAGAGTACAATAACGTTCATTATTTTTGTCGTAGCACTGGAATTTTCTGCTAAGTAAGCCAGGCCGGAAATCAGGCCAGTAACCGCAAGGCGGAACGCATGCATCTGACTGTGATGAATATGGCCCGGTGCATGCTGTTCTGAAGTGGATTAAATTTATCTTTCTGGGGGGATGCGGCCGAGTACGCCGCGTACGTACTGAACCTCACCCCCACAAGCGCGAATCCTAAGCGGATGTCCCCGCTAGAGGTATTGACAGTGATGAAGTCGAATCTTGGCGAAATAGTGACTTTGGTCCATGTGTACTGTGTACCGATATCCGGGGACCAACACGCTTGCACATCGCGCTCAAATTGGCGTGATAATTGGTAGAAGCGAAGAGACCATGGGTTTAAAGGTCTTTTCCAAGCGCGAGCAGAAAGTAACGGTGACGCAGCACATTAAATCGTGGAAACGCTGACCGATGTGCAGAATCGTCAACTCAAGAATACATTGATGGACGACGAAGAAAATGTGAATAAAGAAGAAAGTCAAGCGTCAGAAGAAGAAAGTCAGCGTCAGAAGGAGTTACGGACGCGTTAAACGAGCAAAAAGACGAAGAAAATGATGAGGGTCAAGGTCAAGGGTTAACGAAGGTTTCGAAAAAGAAGGAGAAGAAAAAGAAGCCGCGCTGGACGAGGGAGCGGCATGTTACGCGGCAATATGCCGAAAAGAAGTCTCGAGAAGAAGAAAAAACCGAAGATAATGACGAAGAGGAGCAACGTCGCGAAGTAAATTTGATTACCGAATGTGACCCGAAAAACTATCGGGAGGCGATTAATCGCAAGGACGCGGACAAGTGGGTCCAAGCAATGAAGGAGTAAATTAAAGCGCTACAAGCAAATCAAGTCTTGGAAGTAATAAAAAGACCAGCCGATGTGAAACCACTTCACACGAAGTGGGTTTTCAAGGTTAAAACGGATTCGAATGGTGATTTGGAGCGTTACAAAGCAAGACTAATGGCCTGCGGAAACGAACAGCGTTTTGGGGTCGACTACGAGCTAACTTCGCAGCGGTCGTGGAAATGATCACAGTTCGTTTCATCCTTACTCTGGCGCGCACGTGGAAGGTCCAAGCAATGCATGGGACATCCCCAACGCTTACGTAAAAGTGTTGGAGGATGAACATGATATTTTCCTATATACGCCAAGTGGAATGGAAATTGAGCCGACAAATTGGAGGAATTGAAGGCTGAAAGAATGAAACAAGTTGTTTAAAAATTAAAGAAGTCACTATAAGGATAAAAGCATGCTGGAAGGCAGTGGAACCGCTTACTAGATTCCATGTTGATTGACCGCGGCTACGAACAAATTTTTACTGATGGATGTCTATATTTCAACAAGATTGAAGGTTATACCGTTGTGGTGAAGCGGACCCAAGAATTTTGGTCGTTTTGCGTCAGCAGCACACCGATCGGCTTATCGGCGATCGGATTGGTGGAAATCAAGGAGGCTTTTGGGACAATCGTGTGCAAGAGGTGTCAAGAACACGGATTTTGGTAAGTCACATGATATTGCGTGTACTTACATATTTTCATGTTTGTACATATTGGGGACCACAGGGAGATAGTTTTGGTTAGTGTCGTAATTTTCAGCCTTTAACACTCAACAAGAAGTCGTTTCTTCGCACTGTACATCAGTCGCCTCTGCACGCCGCATAGTGTTTGGAAGCAGAGGGTCGAGCAATCCCCTCTAGCTTGTTATACCCGGCCGGGGCGCGTCACAGAAGCCCTTGTCCCGCCGGAAGTCCCTCGACGGGAGTACGTATTGGTCGGCTTCTCAAGCGCATGTTACACACGTTTGGAACGTGTTATCAAGTTATTGGATTATTTCGTGTAGATATCGTTCGTGGAGTTTATCACGTTCTTATTGGATCTCTATATTGGGGTATTGGACTTTTTTTCTCGTATTGGTTGGGCTCTAGGATCGATTGAGCGATCTGCCCTTTGAAGTATATTTACTTGGAGTATAACTGGTCTGCCCGTACCCAGGGTGAAGAGTTCCGCCCAGGGTACACTACCCAGCACGGGCTCACGTTTTTAGACCTCAAGTCGATTCCCAGCACCTATCCAACGAGTGTGTAACCAGCCCATTCCATCGGGTACACAAGGTGAGATGGAGACGAAGAAATCGGACCAGGCGTCCTATGCTGATGATCGGTCTTCGCTAGAAGCGGACGATCAGATCGGATCGTAGGCGAAGGTTCGCGGGGTACCCTCCCGTTAGTTGGACGGCCGGGCACGATGGTGGTCAGGTTCTCGACACTACGGTGTTCGATTTTGAACTTGACTCCACGACATCGTGGTTGTAGGGGTTTATGTTGAGGATTTGCTCGTTACCTCAACGAAGGAGAAGTGCGTTAAGGATTTTTTTCGTGAATTTAAATCTTTGGAGATTAAAAATCTCGGTTGCGTTTCGAAATTCTTGGTATGCGCGTTAATTATACTAAAGAAGACGGGTATTCGTTGGACCAAGTGGTGATGATCAAGGATATGCTTAAAACTTATCACATGGAAAATTTGAACGCTGTGAAGACCCCAACTGGGGATGAATATGAGAATGAAGCGCTAAAGGATCAATAAATGCTGAAAAATGGTTCTAGCGACGGTGAACCGTCAGTGAATCAGTACAATCTTTGACTGGAAGTTTATTGTGGCTTGCGCGCTGTAGTAGGCCAGACATTGCCTACGCAGTGCACAAGGCCACCCTCAGGGCGCATGCGCCTACAAAATTTGATTGGGCGACCGCCAAACGGATCCTGCGATTTCTTAAAGGAAGTAGCGAGTTAAATTACTAATGAAAGTGAATCCTGAATGGAAGACCAAAGAAAACTGTGAAGTCGAATTTTCGGGGTATTCGGGTGCTGATTTCGGCGTGTCAAAGGACGACCGGAAATCTACAAGCGGCGGCATCGTAATAATGGAAGGAAGTGTGGTTCACTGGATCTGCAAACGTCAGTCGTGTGTGTCGATGTCGACGATGGAAGCATAGCTTTACGCTGCATCGATGTTGGAATGCGAGTTGATTGGATTCATGTAGATGACAAAGGAAGTTGGAATTCGTGTGAAAGTTCCGATGGTGTTGCGTTGCGATAACCAAGCGGCGATAAAGGTGATCGGTGGAGATGGAAAGAGTTCAAGAACGAAGCACATTGACATACGTGCGAAAGTTTCGATTTCAAAGGCTCAAGATGGTTTAATTACCCCTGTTTACGAGCCTACGGACACGATGTTAGCTGATTTTTTACGAAAGGACTGGGTGCGGAGAAGCTGAAGCGTATGCAGCAGGGACTTGGATTGACGGCGATCAAGATGGACTAGGCGGTTTCCAGCGGAAAGTCGAGAAGGAGTGTTGGAAGGCGCGCAATTCCTGCGGCACCTCGCGTCGCGTGAGTTTCTTTTGCTTGTCGGCTTTTCGATGAAAACCTGGTGTACTGTACATAATTTAGATTAAGTACAGCAAGATACATATATGCATATTATTAGTTTAAGTCTAAGGGGAGTGATATGTGTTCCACACCCTCTTGTTACGTGTACCTCACTTTTGATACGCGTACCTCGGTCTGTCCGTTTCACTCTGACCAAATACTACAGTACGCTGGAGTACTGACTGCAAATTGGTACTGTACTCCGTTCCTCACGATATCCTCATCCGAGCAGCGATTGCGCAGGCGGATTTTGAGAAATCCATAAACTTTGCTAAAGAGGCTGCGTACGTGAATCTGCTGGATACTCACTTGTCGGGTTAATTTTCTGATCGAATCTTGTCTTGTTTTGATGAAGTCAGGAAAAGATGATCCAGCGTGTGACTTGCAACAACTTGCTGTATAAACTCAAACGAACGGGATGCATGATAAATTATGGTTTTTGTTTTCTTCTGACGTAAGCGGTACCACTAACATTTGATGTTGCTGACTTTATTATAGATTAATGAAGTAGTGGCTCTGATGGAGACGGCGGGTGTAAAGCCTAACGATACGACGAAAATGGCGCTTCAGTAGCTGTCGAAACAAGTCATGGTCTCATCGAGTGCGAATAAAACGCAGAACATGCATACGTAGACGCATCCCATAACCTTGAGATTTATCTGAAGTCTCATGTACAATGAATGCGCCTTCAATGCGAAAACAGAAACTTCAACACTTGCCGTTTGCAATATCACATGCTTCGTGCTTAAAGTGGCTATGACTACGAACGCTAGAGACTTCGCCTTTCCTTAAGTCAAAATCGGACATGATTCCATGGAATGAAACGAGAGTGTATATTCTGAAATAAATCCTCTGTGTTCCAGCAAGTCTACATAACGACGGATAAGGAGTCGCGTTTTTTACTTGGTCTGGTTCTTGACACCAAGAATACGAGCACGTATTTCGTCTTGGTCGCCAAGGTAAAAAGCAGTGAGAGATTTGATCGCATCCTTGTGCGGAATGGGCTTGAGGTTCTCGTCTAGATGGTAGACGAGCGGGGCATTTGTGGGGATGTTGAGGCCCGTGATCTCGTCCTCCGAGATGTTATCCAGGTGCTTCACAAGGGCTCGCATACTTTCCGTGAGCCGCAATTACCACATTATTTCCTGCAAGGGATGGATCAGGACGATTGGGGTAGGCTAACCCCCGTCCAACAGGAATCCTTTAAAGGCTGTTATCCATATTGGGTGAGGATGGCATGCGCCATCTAGTGGAGCAGGGCTTCGATGCCGTGCGTAAAAGGGTGAATGCCCTTATCGTCCATGAGGAGAGTCTTCGCGGGAGTTGTCCCGCGACTAGGGGGGTGCGCCCCCCCCCCCAATGTCCTTTAAGATAAAAAAATTCACCGGCGAAAAAGGTGAAAACCTTTATGTGTAGCTTCGAGAGGCTGAAACCGCACTCGCCACCGCGAACGTGATCGAGGATCACCTGCAAGTGGGACTTGCACTGACCCATCTTACGGGCAAAACCCGTACATGGGCGTTTACGTGTCAGGATTCGGTCACGACCGTGTTCCTGAACTGGGGAGTCCTTAAGCGAAAGCTTATGGACATGCATGCAACGCCTAATCTGGGTTTTCCAGAATCAGCTGGCGTTTTGGAGGTGCTGTCAGGGCACTAGGGACTTGGAAACGTACATCCAAGAACTTAAGACCCTGTTGACAGGGATGTACGCGAAAGCTTACGGGTACGATGTGTCCATCCCCGTCTTCATGGGAGGCCTGAAAGAAGGACCAGCACGTTCGGAACTGTTCCGATGCCGACCCCAATCTCTGGAGGAGGCGTTTAAGATGGCGTTTAACGCCGAGAGGAACTTTCGCTCCTCTAAGATGGGTCTCGAACCCATGGACTTGAATCAGGTCGAAGTGGAGGGGATACCTTCCGCTAAGAGTCACTCTGACTCTCTTTCGAAAATCTTCGAGGCGGAGCTCTTAGCTATGTTGCAGCGGCGTGGGCCGCTAAGGTGCTTCCTGTGTGGAAGCGTGGATCATCTGCGGAAGAGATGTCCACAAAATCCCTAGCGAGATAGTCGCTGGAAGGGGGCCGAGGGCGGCAAAAAGTCCCTCGCCCAAGCCGTCGGGAAACGACGGCTTCCAGTAGGTGCGTGGCGCCCTACTGGGGGACCCCTCAGTGCTGTTAATCCACAGGGTAGGGTACGACAGCACAAAGCCCCGAGGAAGCGGTGCTTTCTAGCACCGAGTTGGTGTACCAGCCAGGGTTGCTGGTAGTCCTTGCGGACTTGAAAGGCTTTGATAAGCCTTGGAGAGTCTCGATAGACTCTGGAGAGTCTGACAATTATGTCAGACGGACTTCTGTTGAGAAGATTCGGCTGTATGACGAGGCCCTAGAGGCACGTTCTCGTGACGTTGTCACGGTCCGTCTAGCGACGGGCGTACAGGTTTCTGTACCCAAGGTCTCTATTAACCTTAAGCTGAAGTTTGCAGACTTCGATAGCTCAGAACGTTACCTAGTCCTGGAATTGGACTGATTCTGGGCATGTAGTGGCTGGAACGCCACGAGCCATGGATAGACTGGAAGTCTAAGTCCATTGCCTCAACGCACCCGCGGTCGGGTGAAGCATTGGCGAGTCATGAACCCACCTTTGTTCGATTGCAAAAGCGATACTGGCGTGAGATGCCAGAGATTGGGATGTCTGAGATGATCAGTCCCAATGAGGTCAAGGAAGTGTTCCTTGACGAGGGAGATTCGGCGGTTAATCCCCGCGCCGATATAGGCGAGACTGGTGAGTCGCCAGTGGTAGAGGTGGATTCCTCTAAGGTTAAGCGCGAGGCGCTTAGAGAAGAGACTCGAAGTTCGTCTCTTTTGAAGGTCGGAACTGATTCCGACCACGCCGTTGTAGGTGAGACCGGAGAGGCACCGGTGGTAGAGGTAGAGACCTCTGTGGATAGGCGCGATGCGCTTCCAATAGATGGGGAAATTGACTCCCCCCATATGGTTCCCGGGATGAGTCCCGATGCCAGTAGTCAGCAGTCCTATATGATGCTGAATAGTGTGACAGGTGTTGTCACAGAAGGCGTAAGCCTTGATCGGTTGTCTGGGGTAGGCGAACTGTTGTCGTTGGAGAAGATGTCCTTCAAAGAGTTTGAAACTGCTTTGAAAGCAGATGAAATCGACGAGGTTGTCGTATTTCGTCCGGAAGAGGAGTTGAACTCCTCATCCACGATGGACGAGTCAGTTTTGGTGCAAACAAAACAGGCATTGAATGCCCGAAGCGGTATCAAGATCCTTGCGGATCATGAGGACCCTTACCATTCCTTATTAAAGGAATTTGGAGATGTCATTAGTGACAACCCGCCGATGGGGTTACCACCGTATCGGGGAGTCCGACATGAAATTGATTTGGTTCCTGGAACCAAATACTGCGTCACTAGGCAGTGGTCTCTCCCCAAGGAGCAATGCGACGTCATCGACGCATTATTCAAGGGGAAAGAAGAGGCAGGGATGGTACGGGAGAGCAAGTCTCCCCATTCTTCTCCCACTTTTTGTGTTCGTAAACCGAACGTAAAGTGGCGCATTGTGCATGCGTACAACAAGCTGAATGTAGCTACTGTACCCATGCAGACTCCGATTCCTCGGAAGGATGTCCTACAGAACAATATGGCGGGCTGTACTATGTACAGTGCCTTAGATCTGGTGGCCGGGTATTATTAGGTGCTAATGCGAGCGTCCGATATTTCGCTGACAGCGGTTATCACGCCTAGTGGCATGCTGTGGTAGTGGCTTGTTATTCCACAAGGGATTTCGAATGCACCAGCGACTTTTAATCGCTTGGTGACTCAACTCTTCCGCCCTCATAGAAAGTACGCTCAGACGTACTTCGACGATATATTCGTTCATAGTCGCGCGGAAGGCGACTCGTCTGATGTTCAGACGCACCTGATATACCTTCGAGCGGTGCTCGAACGTATGCGGGAGCATATGTTATATGCAAACGCATCCAAATGTATCTTTCGTGCTGAGGAAATTCCTTTCCTCGGATGCTTCATCGGTAAGGATGGAGTGCGGGCGGATCCCGCGAAGGTGAAAGCCATTGTGGAGTGGCCTTCGTCTGTAAATCTTAGAGATTTACGGAAGTGGCTTGTATTAGCCAATTATCTCCACAAGTACAGCGAGAGCTACGCTGAAATGGCAAAGCCATTAACTGACCTTCTTAAGAAGGACGTTGATTGGTGTTGGGAAACCAAACACCAAAACGATTTTGAAGAGGTTAAGGGGAGCTTGTTAAAAGCCCCCGTTCTTGCTCTCCCAGACTCTGGGAAACCTTTTGTCGTCTGCGACGCCTCCGATTTCGCAATCGGATGTGCTTTGTTACAAGCAGACGACGCGGTACGGGAACGCGTGATTGCGTTTGAGTCGAGGCAACTTAAAGCTGCAGAACGCAATTATCCCGTTCATGATAAGGAGCTACTTGCTATGAAGTATGCCCTTGTCAAGTTTAGGGTTAACCTACTCGGCTCAAAGCCGTTCGTGGTTTATACTGACCACGCGTCCTTACGGACAGCGACAAAGTCGCCTCATCTCTCCCAACGAATGGCCCGTTGGCTCTCCTTCTTTGTGGAGTACAACTTTGAGGTTAAGTATAAACCTGGCAAGCAGAACGTGCTTGCAGACGCGTTATCGCGTCATCTCGATTACGAGCTCGCTCACGCGACATTCGTCACCTCGTCTGTGGTGGATCTCATATGCCAGGCGTATGAGAAAGACCCACAATGTACGGCGCTTATCAGAGCGTTGGGTGGAAAGGGACTTGGCTCGTCTGAGCCTACCCTGTCAAGTCGAGCTAAAGCTCGGTTACACCGTTACAGGTACTGTGACGAGTTGCTATATTATAGCACGAGCGCGGAGGATATTCCGCGGGTGTTCGTTTCTCATGATGAGGAAATGAAGTATAGAGTCCTCTTTGAGGCACATGACGCCCCTACCTGGGGTATTTAGGTCGGGATAAGACCTACAGCACTTTAAGCGCTTGTATTGGTGGCCCAAAATGTATAAGTGGGTCGGTGCGTATATACGCACCTGTGAGACGTGTCAGAGGGTTAAACCATCTGCAAGTTCAGCTGCGCCTTTGGCGAGCTTGTCCGTTCCAACGGAGTGTTGGAAATCCATTAGTATGGATTTTATCTTCGGTTTTCCGAAGGATAAGGCCGGGAACACCGGCATATTGGTCTTTGTAGACCGTTTGAGCAAGATGGCTCACCTGGCGGCGGTGCCAGAGTCCATAGATGGACAAGGAACAGCGAAAGTTTTCCTAGACCGTGTCTTTCGATAGCATGATCTACCCGATTCCGTTTTGTCGGATCGGGATCCCCGTTTTACGGGACAGTTTTGGGCACCAAGCTCCTCATGTCCACTGCGGATCATCCGCAGACGGACGGTCAGACGGAACGCGTTAATCGCGTTGTGGAGGATATTCTCCGGAGTTTATGTCCGGATTCTCCAAAGAGTTGGAGTGAGATGCTTCCGATGGTTTAATTTGCTATTAACAATTCGGTACATGCATCTACGGGGTTTACCCCGTTTTACGTGAACGGATAAGTGAATCCGAGGGTTCCGTTGAAACCACGTGTGTGTGGCCCAGGGCTTGAGGGGGGAGGATTCCTGATGTCAGCCCTGTATCTGTGCGAAAGCACATCGATAAGTTCTTATCGACGCGCCTTAGTGTCTTACGACACGTCTGCGCTGCCATGGCGGAAAGTCAAGACAAGCAGAAGGAGCAGGCTGACCGCAAGGGGCGGCGTAACAAAAAGGTGTACAGAGTAGGAGAAAGTGTTTTATTAAACGCTAAAAATCTCCCTACACATGCAGTTTCCAATGTGTTGCGGAATAAACTGCGCCCCAGGTTTGTGGGGCCTTTTAAGGTACTAGCCCGAAAGGGCTTGTCGTATACCTTGGAAATCCCGAAGGCGATGCGTACGCATCCAACATTCTATGTGGGTATGCTTAAGCCATACCAGGACCCGGAGGCGGGTCCCCTCTTGGAGGGGGTTGGTAAGGCGAATATACATGAGAGCCGTAAGACACGGCAGGGCAGAGGAAGCCCGACAGGGCTAAAATGCGACCACGAAGTTGCGCAACGGACGTCTATAGTGAGGCAAGCCGCCTCTCGAAGCGTTCAGTGGCATCCCACTCATCGCGGAGTCCCTCATGGACATCATAGATGTAACGGCTGTGTCGATCACAGCGCTCACGAATCTCATGTCGCAATAGCGCGACCTCCTCCTCCAATGCTTGATGCGGAGGGTACTCCACATTATCATGTGGAGCGTCTGATGGCGCGACGCCATCATCGGGGTCAAACCCAGTATCTGGTGAAGTGTAAGGGTTATCCACACTCACAGCGTTCGTGGGAGTCCGAGACTCCCCTACGGCAGGATTGCCGTGACGTCGTTGACGCTTTCTAGCGGGATAATCCCGCTGCGGGTCAACGACCAAAGGGGTGCGAGAAGCCCCTTCACTCCCAGTAATTGGGAGTTCGCCGGAGGCAGATGTGGCGCTCACACTGTCCTTTGGCACCGCGGTAGGGGAAGGGGCGCTGGCGTAGCGCGTGCTATAAGGGGCACGTAATAGCCCCATCGCTTTGGCTCTGGCGAATGCCATGCACAACGCCCTTACCACCCAAGCGTCACGACGGGAATAGCTGTTGTGCAGCTCATTAAAGCTGTGGAGGAGTTTCTCCCCTTCCGCACAAGCGCTGAATTTCTTTTCTGCATCTTCAGCATTTTCTCCCGGAGAGATAATGATAGGAACCTCGCGGAGGTTGTCAACTGGGGCACCCTGTGCCTGCCTGTCGAGGCGTTCTCGGTATGAGACGCTAGCTAACTGCTTTTTCGTGAGCAGTTTTTGCCGGAGTTTCTCCCGGCGTTCGCATTGATACGGCTGTTCAGCCGCAGGGCCAGGGGTATAGAATGCTAAACCATTCCTTACCATACTCCTAGCCCACTTTGAAAGATCACGAGGACCTTCAAAATTGTATGCCGCCCATGGCGGGAGTTTGGGGGCGCGTAACGCAGTCCTTAGTGCCTGGGCGGCAAGTTGGCTTTCATGAGCTGCGTCCAGCTCATTGGTGATGATCGCCTTCGGCGATCCGGACGTATCATCCGATATTGGCAGGGGTGTCGCACTAATTAGTGCATTTTCCCCACGTGGGGAACGGAGTAGGCTGCCGACATCGCCGTTCGGCGTTGTCGTAGCGGTCAGCCATTGGGGAGATATCCCCAAGGGCATCCACCTCCGAGTTCTCGGAATAGTCTACCTCCTCTTCTCGAGGAGACTCCACAGCACCACTAATGGTGCTCATGGTTAGACAGAGAGTCTGGCAGTTGGAGTTCTCCAACTAAATTTGATTTATTGCGTAAGAAATAGTCTTGATGGGGAGGATGTAACAGGGTTACATTCGGGTTACATTTAGTATGTGGTGTATGTCGTGAATCGGACCCAAGAATTTTGGTCGGTTCCGGTCAACAATGGCCCGATCGGCCTGTCGGCGATCGGATTGGTGGAAAGTCAAGAGGTTTTTGGGTCAGTCATGTGCAAGGGGTGTCCAGGACACAAATTCGGGTAGGTAACATGATATTGCGTGTACTACATATTTTCATGTTTGGTATATATTGGGGACTATAGGGGGTAGGTAGTAGTTGGGGATTTGCCAAGTTGGGAATTTGCTTTCTTTTGGGTTTCGCTTCGTAAAGGTTTTTTGGCTTTTAGCTTCGCTTAAGTGACCGTTGGACTACCAGCTCAACCGGGGTCGTTTTTACCTTACGCGTTAGTCGCCTCTGCACGCCGCAGAGTGTTTTGGGAGCGGAGGGTCGAGTAATCCCCTCCAGCTCATTATACCCGGCCGGGACGCGTTATAGACGAATTTGGCCCGGCGGAAGTCCCTCGACGGGAGCGTACTTTGGTCGACCCCCAACGTCAAGTTGCACACGTTTGGAACGTGTTATTTTACCTATTGGATTATTTCGTGGAGATATCGTTCGTGGATTACGTCACGTTCTTATTGGATCTCCCTATTGGATTGGATTATTGGACCTCATTGGATTACCGGAGTTTGTCTCCCATATTGGCCGGGCTTTACGATCGGGTTAGCGATCTGCCCTCGGGAGTATACAAATTTCGAGTATAACCGGTATACCCGTACCCAGGGTGAAGAGTTCCGCCCCGAGTACATCACCCAGCACGGTCTACCGCATTTAGACCACAAGTCAGTCCCAAGCACCGATCCACCGAGTGTGTTACCAGCCCAATCCATCGGGTACACAAGGTGAGATGCGAAAAGAATCGGACCAGGCGTCCAGTGTTGACGATCGGTCGTCTGCCAGCAGCGGACGATCCGATTGGATCGAAGACGAGGGTTCGCGGGGTACCCCCCGTAAGTTGGAAGGCCGGGCACGATGGTGGTCAGGTTCTCGACACTTCGGTGTACGATTTCGAACTTGACTCCACCACATGTACGTGAGTACACTACGGTTGGGGTCAGTATTGACCGGTCCGAAAGGTTTTGGACCATTAGTTATTTTAACCAATCAGGTCAGGAGCCTTTGGTGGAGGCGTAGCAGCCAGCCACGTGTTAGTACACAGGTGGTGTACACTACATTTTGGCTAGGTACGAATTTAGTAAGTTCTAATTAGTATTACATATAGTTTACATTAGTTTAAATAATTTAGGCTAATTATATATTAAATATACATTCAGTTTACAAAAATACTTAAGACTGCTAGGCGCACGACCACGCCTGGTCGCGCGCGCAGTGAGTATTGTAGCGTAAGGGATTTTTCCCTTACGCTATCTCGCTTTATAAGGGAAGCTTTGTTACAAGGTGTTAGCGAAAGCTAATTATAAACCACCTTGGGAATCTTGGCCCCGAGCAAGAGATGGATCTCTTGCTAAGCCCTTACACAAGGGCGTATCGGCTAAGTATCGGCGCACGCCGCTTAAAGGAAAGTCTTCCTCTGTGAGCTAGCCGCACCGTGCATTTACGCACAGGCTACAGTTATCAAGAAGGAACCTCAATCGATCAAGGTGGAAGATGATCAAGCATCGCAAGGTCCACAGCTGCAGATATTTTTTTGATAAGGCTATGGAGCGGTTTCTGGCTGAGGAAAGAAGCAAGTCGACACCTGGAGTGGTTCACGCGAAGAGTTACCAGCCGAAGCCAGAAAGAGCTGCGTCAATCAAAGATGTCGATATAGAGTCAGTGCATTCGCTTCATGACGTCAGTCAAAGCCAGGAAGATCGACGACGGTTAAGGATGTCGACATGGAATCCGTGTATTCATTCCATGATAAACGATCCCAGCGTGGTTGATCCAGATGGCCGATCGCACTGCCTCGAGGAGCCACAGTTGCGTCCGCCTATATTGGAATGCCTGATCAACAGCCGATTCCCAGAATCCGGATGTCTGCGATCTGTGATCTGAAAGAAATTTCAGGAAAGGAAGGAGATGAAGATCAAACGCGGAATTGGATTAGTCGCCTCAAGTCAGCATTTATGCGTGATCAAGCTTCTGATCATGAAAAGTGTTTGATCATGGTCAATCTGCTAAAAGGGCCAGCGCGCAATTGGTATCGCCAGCTGAGTAGATCTACTCGCTCAGGTTGGAAAAGTCTCGTGGACGAGTTTGAGACTCAATACTTGGAAGTGGTCAGTCGGCATCCCGCCAGTATTATTAAACGAAGCAGCGATCGGATGAAACTCCTATTGAGTATCTTCACCGGTTGAATGTGGCGGTAATGCGAGCCAAGTTGCCGATCAGGGACGGATCGTCTACGATCTTACGCGAGCATGTGCAACATTTTCTGGATACATTGGCCAATCGCGAATTCGCGGATCAACTGGCACTTTTGCGGTTGGATAACGCCACGGATTCGGAAGAGACGCTGCAGGTGGCTTATGCACGCAATAAGTTGTGCCATCCAGCGGCGGCGGTAGGCACCAGCCGATTCCGCCAGAAATTTGGCGATGATCGGGCACCTGCCCCGGCGCGGAAGCCCAAAGCAGTACGCGCGATCAAGGTGATGTCCGGGAGTGAAGAATCAAGTGCCGACGACAGTGGAAGCGACAGTGATCAACGCCGTTACATGATTTCTGCTATACGCGATCAACCAGGGGCGCTTGATCAACCTGGTGGGTCCCGATCTGGCAAACGAAGTGAGTCAAGTGCGGTTGATCAAGGGGCGGTGAAGAAGTGCAGTCATTGTGGATCGATCAGACACGATAATTTACGTTGCTGGAAGCGCCAGACCTTTCTGAAGTGTGGCAAGAAGGGACATCCGACCGATCAATGCTTGGTCGTCTGCCGAGCATGCGGCAAAGCTCACGATGCGGGCAAGTGCCCTATGGAATAATTTTATAATCGCATCCGCCAGTGGTACAATCCCACCAAGCATGCTGGAATGTTGCCCAAGGAAGCCGAAGATTTGTTAAACTAGGACTCTCGCCAGGTTGGAATCTGGTACGAGACGAGCGTTCTGGTTTGTGTATTTTTGCATATGTGGATAAGAAGAGGGCTGATCAATCAGCAGAAAGAGATAATGATAAATGTGATCAGCCTGATTTACCACGCTTGGCTAATTTCCATATCGATGAGTTTTCTCGGTCCCCGGTGATCATGGAGGTTGATCTACTTCCAGGTGAATCGCGCGGATATTGGAAATACCACTCGACAAAGAAATGGTTTAAACAAGCCAAGGCGAGTCGTAAAATAAATAACGAACGTGACACGTTATTATTTGATTCTGGTTCCGAAGTTTCAATCATCGACTCAAACTTTGCTCGTAAGGTGAGTTGTCAGATCGACACGAGTCAAACGCAAGAATGTGTCGGCATTGGAGAAAGTGCATACCTCACAGAATGGCGCACTAAAATCAAGATTACGTTAGCAGGCTCGTTAGTTTATTATTTCCATGCATGGGTGGGCAAACTTCTCGGTCAAGATGCTATATTGGGTATGGACTTTATGATACCAGCTGGTGTTCGATTAGACGTCGCCCATGGTGGACTAATTTTGCCTGATGAAGTGATCATCCCATTAGAAGGACGTCGACAGTTGTACGGGTCGAGTGAAAATTACATGAAACTTGATCAGTACGAACAGATCCCAGTAGGTCGATTTGCTGAGGTTCGGATTCGTGATAAACGATCTCGAAAGTTGTGGATTACTCGTGGAGAAGATTGGGTCCCCATTATCACTAGGGGTGTGTGTAACATACAGTATCTTCGTATTACGAACGTCGTTTATAATCCGATCATCGTACAAGACGATACGATTTTAGGTATCTGGATGAGCAAAGACGACGTGCCCCGTCGCCCTGGATTTTTATTTCGGTGGGATCCAATCGCTATAAGGAGTGGAAAAATCTCGCGTATCAAGCTTCTACCGATTCTGTACATGACGATGAAGAAAGTGTCGATCGAGGTCCCCTAGTCGAGAAGAAGGAGTATCCTACTCCTCGAAGTATTTTAGTACGGCCTACGGATCCGATCGTGACGTCTGTGGCATTAGTAACCGGAGGGTCGCAAAAGGTGCAAGAAGTGCAAGAGAGGTGCGATCAGGAGCCGAGGGTGAAAGGTCCGACCCTGGATCACGAGATTGAACAACCTGTTACAAGAGATGAGCCTGATCAAGATATGCGTGATCACCCCGTCTCAGCCGATCATAGTGAATTTGGTGTAATTCCTATCGATGATCAAGTTTTCTACCATGAAGGCGGAGATTTGTACGTGGAAGAATTGGAGAAGCAGCTGCTACGTTGCCTGAAGTGTCCGCAAGTACCGAAGAAGTGACTAAGGATGATTTTTAAGTTGGTGATCCATTGATCAATACAGCAGAAGAAATTGATCAGCTTCGCGATATAATTTGGGCGAAGAAACATCTGTTGATCGTGAAAAGGAAACGAGCTACCTCCTGCTGCACGTGGAGTTGTTTGTGATATCTATGTAGGCAATGCGCGCCCGATCACCCAAAAGTGTCGAAAGGTGGCTTCGCAATTTCGCGAGAAGTTATCGGCCTTGGTCAAGGGGCTATTGGCCACTAAGATCATCCATCCGTCTACGTCACCCTGGGAATCACCTATAGTGATCATCGTGAAGAAGAATGGGGTTGATATTCGCTTATGTATCGACTATCGCGCGGCGAATCAACTCACGCGTTTGATGGTATACCCAATGCCCCTGATCTCTGATCTACTCGAAGATTTGGATAAAGCGTTGTGGTTTTGCTCTTTGGATATGGCGAGTGGTTTTTGGGTCGTGTCCATGACCGATCGAGAACGTCAGATTTCGGCGTTTGTCACTCCGTTTAGATTATTTGAATGGAATATGATGCCATTTGGCCTAAAGAATGCTCCGCTAATCTACCAGCGGTTGATCAAAAAAACTGTACGGGTATCTCAAGGTTAAGGACGGTGCCGACGAATCGGCTGATGTATTTACTGTGGGGGAGCCTGAACAGTCACCAGGCCCGTCTGTGCTGCAGCGGCGATCATATATCGATGATATTTTGATCCCTGAACCTACATGGACTACCCTGTGTGATAAGGTTGGAACCTGTTGGAAAAGTGCAATCAGTGGAACTTGTCGATCAGCATGACTAAATCTTACCTGGGGGCTAAGTGAAGCTCCTTATTAAGGGCATCATGTCTCTAGCCGCGGTTTGGAAACAAATTCAAAAAATTTGAATGATCTGATCGATTTGTCTTTTCCTGGTACCTTACGTGTTATGCAATCGTTTTTGGGAAGTTTGAACTATTACCGTCGATGTATTGAAGACTTCGCGATTTATGCTGCTGTGCTCTACGAATTACGAGAGATAGATTATCAAGAGTTGAAGAGCTGATCATTGATCAAGGAGAATCCAGATCACGGAGATGACCGATTGATCAGAGCGAAAGTGGCATTCAGTATGCTGAAAGCGAAGATTGCGTCAGCCCCAACCCTGCGCCATTTTGATCAAGCCAAAACGCCGGTGATCGTGGTTTATGCCAGCAAATGGGCAATATCTGCCGCGTTGGTACAAGAACATGATCAAGTGTATTGCCACGTCGCATTTGCTAGCCGTACACTGAAAAGCGGTGAGCTGAATTACAGCCCCATCGAAAAGGAAGTTCTGGCTCTTCTGCGAATTTTGGATGTTTACTTCACGATGCTAGTAGGAAAGGCGATCACTGTCTTGTCACGTCGATCCACGCTAAAATGGTTATTGACATCCAACGGGCTTGACGGAAGATTGGGCAGATAGGCTGCGATCTTATCACAATGGGACCTTGAGATTAAGAAATGTGTACATTTAGAAGAGGAGGTACTAGGGGCGTTAGCCGCAAGTATCACCCCTCGCACCGAAATTGATGAAGCCCTGATCGCGATCTCACCGAAAAAGCAACCGCGGCAGATGATTGAAGTACCACCTCCTACGGCTGAGAAAGGCGAAGAACTCTACGTGATCAGTTTCGATGAATCTGTAAGTGTCAAGCGACGTTTGGGTGCGTTTGGCGCTATCGTGGGGAAATTACCGGAGTGAAAGATTATGATCGCGGTTGCTGATCATGCACCCGACATCACAGTGAATGAAGCGGAATACCATGGATTGCTCTTAAGTTTAGATCTACTGTCGCGATACCCCAAAGGAAGGATGATCGTGTGTGGAGACTTGAATTTGGTGATCAGTCAAATGCGCGGTGAAATAGAGTGTAAATCTCCGCGATTGCAAGTGTTCGAACAGCGTGCGCTTAAACTCCTTCGCGAGTGGACCATCATGATATGTTGCACGTCAAAAGAGAGGGGAATAAGAGTGCTGATCATATCACCACTATGGCCATGCAGGGTGGAACAAGATGTGAGATTGATGACGAGAAACAGCTGAAGGAATTGGTCGATCTAAACAGATTGTCAGAAGTGATCACGCGTAATGAAGATCCCACTGTCCCAAAAGTGCTGGCGCGATCCCGTAACCTCCTTCAACCGCGACTGCCAACGTGGCCCAAAATATCCATAGAAGGGATGAGGTCGGAACGTGTGAAAAAGGCGCAGGATGAAGAGAAGTGGATTTGTGATTTGCTGAATTACTTGCATGGTAACGTCACACAATTGAGCGCAGACGAGGTGAGGGACTGTGCAAAAATCGCTGAAAGTTATGATGTCGATGATCAAGGGCTGTTGATCCGCTGTGGAAATTCAGCTAAAGAAAAAGTCAGCTGTGATCAAGATGATCAAGATGATCGACGCTCTCCGATCAAGCTGGTCCTACCTGAGACCCTACATGCGGATGTCCTCCACCACTATCATGTGAGTTTGGAAGGAGGACACTAGGGTATAGGGCGTACATATCAGCGGAACAGACGATATTATCATTGGCGTGGTCTATTTCGCAGCGTGCAAAGATTTGTCGGGCAATGCGTAGATTGCGAGACGGGAAAGGGTCAGCCTACGATCAAAGGGATATCGCCGGGAAACATTGAAGATACGTATCCATTTCAAGTGATAGCCATGGATCATATCCCGTCGGTACCTCGCTCAACGGATGGACATACGGAATTGTTGATCTGGACCGATCTGTTCACGGGTATGGTGATCGCTATTGCTGGATCGTCTCGCACAGAGCAGAAGGTCACCGAAAATGATGAAGAATGTGTGTTTCGACGATTTGGAGCTAGTGAGGTGATCAGGCATGACCGAGAGTCCGGTTTTATGTCCGAGGTATTTCGTGCATTTAACAAGATCGTGGGACAACGACACAGTGCCAACTATGGAGCTAGTGAGGTGATCAGGCATGACCGAGAGAATCCGTGGAGCTAAGTAGGGGTCGTCCCATTGAATGTTTCGATCCTTAAAGTAGTGAACCCCGGTTTTGGCTGCATTACACCGGTCTTGGACCTCAACGTCCATAGGCGAATGGCAAGGCGGAAAGAACGGTGCAGACGATTACACGAGCGATCAAGATGTATGTATCAGATGTCGTCCAGAAGGATTGGAGCTAGTACGCAGAGCGACTGGTATTTGCGCTAAACTCAACCCCTGGTCGCATTCGCGGAGAAACATCGTTTTATTTAGCGTATGGGTGGGACCTACGATCATCGTTGGAATCAACATTGCAACTGGTGGAATTCGGCGTAAAGACCGGGATGCTCGCCGGTGGAGATATTAGTTACAGAGAGACCCCCGTTACGCACGTGATCAAGTGATCACTCGATTGCATCAAGCAATAGCTTATCGAGCTGAGAAAGACAACGATCAAGTGACACCACACAAGATCGAAGCTGGATCAAGGGTGTGGCTATACCTCGATCGGGTGAAAGAAGGGTTCGCGAAGAAACTGGCGCACATGTGGCATGTACCCTTCAGAATAGATGAAGTGATCAGTGATCATGCGGCGAGATTGGTTACAGCCGGCACCGACTATCGCATGTTCCCAGTGGTGCACCTGTCCAAGTTGAAACTGGTCAAGGAATTTCCAGATCGCCCTACTACTGTGCTAGCAGCTGGGGTAGAAGATCGTTTTGATTTCGATGAAGCTTTGCTACCCGAAGCCAGCTGGGAAAGGAAACTAGATCCAGATGAATTTGAAGTTGATCGTGTCACCGATGTACGATCTGGTCGAAAGCCTAGGTATGGCAGAACGTTACGCAAAAATCAAGTCTACTGGAACGGTTATGCCGATCCGTCATGGGTAGACGAGGCAGATATGAACTGTGATGCTCTGATGAAGGACTTCGAAAGGAAGATGATCAACAGACATCGGTTTGACGTAATGCAAGTGGACGAAGAGTCCAACTAATGCGTGATCGGCGGACTGATCATGGAATTACGATCGAAGAACCTCTGATTGAAGATGAATGATTGATGAAACTCACAATTGATGAAGGAACGATGATTGACTTGAATTGGTGTATTTACGATGGATATTGCGAGGTATGGCGATGGAGTAACGGCAGATGAGCCGACGGAAGACCGATTTATTTAATACATTGAAAAGTAACGGAGCAACAGTTGGAAATGGCATGATGAAGAGTGTTTATTGATTAAAGAGAAGTGATCAGCCGAATAATCAGACCCCTTAAACTTACGGCAAATGCGAGGGATGTTCCGGCAGGGTGATCCTAAGGAGAAAGGCGATACTGGATCCGCCAGGGTTCGAAGTCATCAACCTCGCGCAGCGCGTCTGATAAGGTCCGAGGTGGCGGGTTCGATAGGAACCCCGGGTACCACGCCCCATCGTCGGCCGGGGCATACTTCAGGGAACGGTTGCGAGCACAATGGGAGATCGACGGGTCCAGGGAAATATCGAGATCGCACTTCCCGTCGATTATGCCCTGCAAGACGAATTCCACGACTCTCTTCCACGTTTCCCCGGCAAGACTTCTGCACTGACGTCGACCTTGGTAATACTCTTGGAAGAAGTCATCGTTCTCGCGGAGGCCTTTATCGATGGGGAGATAATGTGTCGACTCCCAGATCGCCTGCGCGTGATGGGTGATAAACGACCGGTACTTCGCTTCAAAGTCATCAAACCAGCCGACTGAGCGGAAAGAGACGGGTTGCAACATGGTTTTGAAGATATCCCAGGGGCGCTGATAGTATAACAGCTCTACCTCCGACTGGGTGATGAAGTGACAATACCACTGATCAGCCGAAGGGGCGCGCGTGGCGACTGAAAAAAACTATCCTTCGGGGCGTGTCAAGTAGTCGAAGACCACCTCTGACGAGACGCTATGCAGATCGAAACCACCAAGTTGACTCGGAGTCCACGGCAAGATGTCTTCATCTACTGCACCATCAGGCACCATGATCAACGACTTGAAATTACCCGTACGAGGAAAGAGGAACCCGGAAGAGCCTTGATCAAGCGGACCCCCGCTCCCGCACTCGCTGATCGCCGGATTGGATGAAATTGAAGCGATAAGATCAGGGGATCCACCTTGATCGTCCTGATAGGGACTATGAGAATGATCACCCTCCGACCTTTCCTCCATAATGGGAGGAAGGGGGCGTGGCCGCTTGGACTGAGATGAAGATCGTGAACGTTGAATGCGTCTTTTAGACGGAGAAGCGACTCGGCCGATCGAGATGTCTGGAGAATCATCTGGAAGGCCAGCAGGCGACTCAGCCTGATCAGAACCTACAAGAGAAGTTGTGGCGACCGGGGCGATCTGCATCTGAAGCGACATGCCAGCCAACTAAGTTTGAAGGTTCTAGTGGAATGAGCGCAATTTCGTAACTTCATCTCGCGCCTGTTGCAGCTGATCGCGCAGCGTGTCGCGATCTGCAGAAACTTTATTGAAGCGACAATGCGCTTCGGAAAGCTCCCCCTCCATTTAGGAATTCTCGGCGTGCAGATCCTCCAGCTCGGTCTTGAGATCCGACACCCCCCCCCCCCCCCGACACGTTCGCATATCTCCTGCATCTGGGATATGATGGCGGTATAGTCTTCCATCAGCAGGCGATTGGATTTATTCTTTTTCCGGAGGCGATTGTGCTGGCGCTTGCATCTTTCAACTTCGGAGCTGAGCTTGAACGCCTGCTCGACCAAGCGCTGATTCTTAGAAGCGTTCTGATCGTATTCTTCTTGTAGCAAGTTCACGCGCTGCTGAAGTTGATCAAACGTCACTTGATCAGGAAGTGCCGTGAGACGTGAGATCTCTTGTGCTTGATCAGCGATGGTTTCTTCTTGCACCGATCGTAGATAACGATCGCGATCACGACTGCTCTCCAGATCGCGGATCTGGGCGCGTTGATCGGCCATGGTTTTCTCTTGATCGGATATGGTTTTCTCGGTGGTCCTTAACTTGGACCTGAGATCGTTGACTGCAGCGCCGACAAAATCACGCAGTGGCACAAGCTGTTTAAGGGCGTCCCGCACGATCTCGGCATCACGATCCGCCACGTTACGGTCGGCGCGAGCGATCTTCTGTCGAAGCACCGAGATAGTGTATTCGCTCACCGCGAGCGAGTTGGATAGCACAACGATCTGCTCGTCGCGTGCGTGGAGTGTCTCTTGCAGGCTGTAAGCCTGATTGACCGCGGCGATCAGCTGATCAGCCGTGGCCCGATTTAGGACAAGAGCGTTAGCTGTGGTCGCTGGGGCACCGTCCGTTATTGCTTGCATGATGGAAATGCAGAAATGCCTGATCGAGAGAGCCTGATCGCTGATGTCACGGTTGGTGGAGGATGAACGCTTGATCGCGATGGGCACACCACTAAACGGTAACGACCTGATCGATTGCGACCTGATCGACGGGAGAAAGGGCAGATTGATGGGTGCTTATCGCCTGATCGGTGATGTCATGATTAATGGGTGTGGACCATACGATTAACGGTGGCATGATCTTCGGTAATCAACGGCATGATCGACCCCCTCCCCAACCGCTGTACGGCTGGGACGAGGCTCAGGGGCAGCTGTGGTGACGTGTGTCATAAAATTGGTATCATTGTGGGCACAATTGTGGGTGTGACTGTGGACACAAACGGGTGAGTAGTTGCTTGTACGATTGTGTGTACTACTGTGTATGTGGTGAAATGCAAGTGAAATTTGTTAAACAGGTTGTACCAGTGTACCAATTTTCAAGGCAGATCGATCTGGTTGGCTGAAAGGATGGAGTATTTTGGGCCTATCGTGTGCAAGAAGTGTCAAGAACACAGATTTTGGTAAGTCACATGATATTGCGTGTACTCACATATTTCATGTTTGTACATATTGGGGACCGTAGGTAGATAGGATTGGTTAGTTTAAGTTTTACCAAGTTTTGGTTTTACCGAGTTGTTCTCTTTGGCCTTAAACTCAACAAGGAAGTCGTTTCTTTAAGTACGCTAGTCGCCTCTGCACACCGCAGAGTGCTTGGGAGCGGAGGGTCGAGTAATCCCCTCTAGCTCATTATACCCGGCCGGGACGCGTCACAGACGCACTTGGCCCGCCGGAAGTCCCTCGACGGGAGTACAAATTGGTCGGCTTCACAAGCCCAAGTCACACACGTTTGGAACGTGTAAACAAGTTTTGGATTGTTTCGTGGAGATATCGTTCGTGGTGTTTGTCATGTTTGGATCTCTATATTGGAATATTGGTCTGTTATTCTCGCATTGGTTGAGCTCTACGATCGGTTAAGCGATATGCCCTTTGGAGTATACTTACTCTGAGTGTAGTTGATCTGCCCGTACCCAGGGTGAAGAGTTCCGCCCAGGGTAAACTACTTAGCACGGGCTCACGATTTTAAACCTCAAGTCGATTCCCATCACCGATCCACCGAGTGTGTAACCAGCCCATTCCATCGGGTAAACAAGGTGAGATGGAGACGAAGAAATCGGACCAGGCTTCCTATGCTGTTGATCGGTCGTCTGCTAGCAGCGGACGATAAGATCGGATGTAGGCGAAGTTTCGCGTGGTACACCCCCCCCGTCAGTTGAAAGTCTGGGCACGATGGTTGTCAGGTTCTCGACACTACGGTGTTCGATTTTGAACTTGACTCCACCACATGCATACAGTTGTGTGTAGAAATGTGTTGTACATGGATGGGACATAGACGGGGCATCTTGAGAAGGTACGACTTTGTACAGTTACCCAACGAACAGCAACGCACGACGGATAACAAGTCGACTGGTCGACGGAGTACGCTGGAATGGGTAGTTCTGATTGGTCGATATATGGTAATTGGTAGTTCTAGGGATATAAGCAATAATAAAGTTCTCCTTTTGCGTCCAACCTCATAGGACATCTACGGGAAGGCACCTTTGCGCCTCCCCCTAATTCAACACACCTCTACGTCCCGGGCGGGAGCACTTTGTGCGTTTTTGGCACACCGACAGACGTAGAGTGTCGAGAACTCACCCCGCAACTCCACCCGCTGTGTCAGCGGTTCTTCTTTTAAAGGTTTTTTGGTCTCGGGAACGTGATTGAGCAGTGCGTTCTCACCTCTTCCCCTTTTGGTTCACGTTTGGCCCCTAGAGTTTGGCTGCTATAAGCGCCCCACGGGAACTCTAGGTGGATTTAGTGAAATTTGCCTCCGTCGTAGGTCTAGGCTAAGAATACATTTATATTGGGTATTCTGTTAGCTAGTTAAGACTCAGAGGCTCCGTGATCGGGCAGTGAAGACTTCCGCTGCCTGATCAAGTACCCCCTTCTCCGATCGACACCAGATCGACATTCTACAACCTTCGACCTGCGTTCATCTGTTCGCAACTCGCGCCAACTAATGCCTGATCGACTAAATCGATCAGACTGGTCAGACCGATCAGGTCGATCAGGTCGAGCACGATCTGTAATTTTCGTCTATCGGCCCTGATCATCCCTTATCACCCCCTGATCAACGACCAGAAGCCCTGATCATCGACTATTTTCTCCTGATCAAGTCTGATCAAGCCTGATCAAGCCTGATCGACAACATTCGCTTCATCACAAGTCATCCCAATCTTGCAGCAAGGAATTGCAGCGTGCCATCCCCGCCACCTGGAGAGACCCACGCCCAAGCCGTCGGGTACACAAGGTGAGCAGGAACACAAGCGGTCAAAGGACAACCGGAGGACCCCCTTCGTTAGTCGGCAGACCGGGTGCCGTGGTAACGCCTGATCAAGCGTCAAAAACTTTGATCAGCCTCTCCACCACACCTTTACTGGCTACCTTGATGTGCTTCATGATAGATTCTTGGACCAAGCACAGCTGCACACACTTCGTTCTTTACATTCTTGAGTTCAGTGACTGCAAACGCGTACAGAAAATTCGCAGTCTCACTACTTTCACCTTCAGTGCGTACATTTTCCAATATGTTCTCGTTCTTCTTATTTCTCTTGTCTTTTTTCAGCATCTCGTTCCACCGAGTATTGTCCGCTTCGATGCTCCTTTTTCTTCTTCTTGGCCCTATCCCTCTCCATGGCCACCATTTTCGCAGTCTTCTTCACCTTGCGGACTGACTTCCTTGGTTGCTGCGCGGTAGGTTCCCCTTCCACTTTATCTCGAGCTTGAACGCTTCGTTCTTGGTATTTTCTACTCTTTATCTGCGTTCCGCTTGGTGCTCTGTTTATCTTTCGCGTCAGGAACGTGATCTTCTCCTTCCAGACCTGCTAGGCTCTTTTTGATTATATCGTTTGACTTTTCGTCCAAAGTTTCGATATCCATCGCATTTCGGGTATTGATAACCACTCTGTCCTTCATTAATAAACCTTGTAACCTTTGGTTTCATCATTCTTCCCCAATGTCAACGCTCTTTCTGTTTTCCTAAAGTCTTCTTCCTTGGGTCTCGCCGGACCATATAGGGTGATCCGAAACTCACGATGTCCCCCAAATTCGTTTGCCTGCATGTCAGCATGTATATCGGTGAAACTTTTCCAGGATTAGATCTTGTGGGGCTTCGATTCAGTATATAACTCGCATATTCTGCTCTTTCCGTCCAATATTTTAGCGGCACTCCGGATGCAAAAATCATGCATCGAACCATGTTGAATATGGTCCGATTCATCCTCTCATCTTTACCATTTGACGCTGGAGTTACTGGTTTTTCCGTAGCTTGTCTGCGTACACCCATGCTTTTACAAAATAGATCGACGTTCTTGAATTCACCGCCTCCATCAGACCGTAATACACAGATTCTGCAGTTAAATTCTCGTTCAAACCATACGAGAAAATGTTCAAACATTTTCGCTGCTTGATCCTTTGACCTTGCAGCAAAACCCTCACATAGTTCGAGAACTGATCGACGATCACCACCATGTAACGATTTCCACGTCTATCGCGTGGGGTAATAGGACCTTTAAGGTCACTACAAATTACCCCGCCAATTCGATCGATCGGCGAATTTGCGCCAATATAACGAGTGGGCTGCTTCGATCGGTGACCCTTTCCTTCGGCACAAGTCAGATAGTGTGGACGTGAGGTGTCCGTTCTCTCTATGCCTGACCGTGGGTCATTTGCTAACTTTTCGATGTAATCATACGATATATGCCCCATTCTTGTATGGAAATGATGAAGAGATCCTTTCTGCACATCGTTATCACCATTTTCCATGATAGCGTTCACCATTTCTTCAGAAAAACTGCTTGAACCATGCTTTTCCATTCGCATCGTATGTACATGAGCTACAAACACAGAGTCAATCTCTTCCACTGCGAACAAAGCTTCATTTCCCAATGCTACAGTCATTCTTTTTCCTCTTTCCTCTAATTGGCAGCCTTTCTTCCTCAATTTTCCAAGCGATATCAGATTTCTCGCTAATCATGGCGCAAGAAATACTTCAGAAAACGTAATAGTTGTACTTCTAGTGGGATCCAGGTCGCTAAACAGCCTTACCTTGCCCCTTTTCGTCACCTGTAATTGACCGCCGTCGGGTAGGGTCAGGGAATCCCTTCCGTCGCAAATTTCCAAATCAAATAGTGCATTTTTGTTAGTCACTAAGTGACAGATTGCTCCACTATCGAGGATCCATGAATCTTCATGAATGGTACAAGTTTTCTCCATATTTCCCGTCCCCGAATCGGAACTTTTTATAGTCGACAATGCATAATCCTTTCGACCTGTACTTTTGTGACTTTCTGGGTTATTCTTCTTGGGTTTCTGCTTCCGGTTAGGACAGTTCCGACTGATATGTCCTTCATTTCTACAAGAACAGCAGCAAAATCTCCCTTTCGCTTCACTTACGGCATCGCTGATCGTCGTCTATCTCTTGTGCACAATCAACTATTTCCTGCTCATGTTGCAGGTAATTCTGCCTATGGGGGTTGTACCTCACCATTAACGCCAACTTCAATTTCGGCGCGGCATATTTTACAAGGTTTTCTAGAATTAATTTCTCGCTCGTCTCGCTTTCCTTCGCAAGCGCCACCAAGTAAAGATAATGCTTGGTCCACGAGCGTCTTGGGTCTTTTTCAGCGGCAAATAACGTTGCTGCCTGCTGATGCGAGATATGAACCTTAAATGCGTTATACATTTGGTCCATAACGAAAAATAATTGTGGTGTAATTAGCCACCACCTTCCAATATTTGCGCGAAAGTAATTAGCTGCCACTCCATCTAAATGTTCTCCAAGTTTATTTACTTTCATTCTCTCATCCCAAACGAAACCAGAGGCAATTCCAGCTACTTCTAATGCCTCGTAGAACAGTAGCGCCCACTGCTTAAATCCTGATCCCAGGCCAGGATATATTTCGCCCCCCGTAAAATTGTGCACATTCAACCTCGGTATCTTGGAACTTCTACCTTGTGCATAGTGGTTTCTAATTGTAATTCCACCGGGAGGCATTCCCCCGCCCATATCGCGCATCGGATGCGGGTTTTTCGGCGGTTCGGGGACCATTCTGGGTGGAGGCGCACGATACTTCACTTCTTGATCGGGTGACGCATCTC
>CM047582.1:2298860-2309032 GCA_026184515.1 Peronosclerospora sorghi
GGCGTACTTGGCGGCGAGATTCTGCTTGTACTCTTCATAGCCTCAATTTCGGTGTAACGAGGTTACCTGGGTTACGGTTACGACGGTATCGTATACGAAGAAGGGTACGATATATGTACCGTACCTAGCCAACTAGCATTAGTTTTTGTGGGTTATCATTTTTCGTAGGTTTTGGGATGAATGGTCGTGAGGACCATTTGCTCCCTTTGATATTCAATTCAGTACTAAAATTACCTTATTCTGTTGAGTCCAAGAGCGCCTCATCGCCGCTCTGTGTAAGTTGTTGTAACAGAGTGCTTAGATCCCTGTTACACCTGGTAGCACTTCGGGATCCGTCCAACGACCGATCTATTGTATGTCTACACGTTTGGGAATGAACAAAGAAGAAATTCCTCCGCTGGAACGCCAGTTATTCCAGCATCTGTCGGATTTCGAGTGGGAGGCGGTTGGACGCATGTCCAACCAAATCGGCCTGATGGCAACGCAGTTGTCGTTGTCTGGTCCGCAGAATCGCCAACATCAAGTTATCTCGTAGTTCTTAGCTCGCGAAGTGGCGTCGCTCAGATCGACCCCTTCAATGGCACCTCCGAGTGCGCGTCGTCCAACGTTCAAGTTGGACATTTCCAAGTATGATGGTTCCTCTGAACCTCCGCTTGTTCGCTGGTTTTGCGAATCGGACCTTGCGATTAAGGCCCGTGGCATCGCGGAAGATGAACTCCAAGTGGCGTACACAATCGCAAATTGATCTGGTCGTGCTCGCCAGTGGGCACTGGGAAAGACCATTGCCAATCCTGACGCTTTTTTAACGGTCCAAGATCTCAAGGACCAGCTGACTGCTACGTTTGAGCCAGCCGAGTCGGAATTCCGAGCCCACTCGCAGTTCCTGGCACTTAAGCAAGGACGTGATTATGTGCATGATTATGTGATGAAGTTGCGTTACTTGGACTCGTGTGTGGTTACACATCCAATCGCTGAGTCCACTCAGTTGGCGGTATTTTTAAATGGCCTTCGCGAGGGACCAACGCGGTCGCAATTGTTCCGTGAGCGTCCGACAACTATTGAAGCCGCATACTCCATGGCGCTGAGTGAAGAGTTCAGCGCCCAACAAGCGAAAGGAGTTGGGTCGGTGTTCCTATCCTCTTTGTCTCCTTCTCCTAGTGGTTCTGAACCCATGGAAATCTGCGCGGTGTCGTCGTCCGCCACCTTTGAAGAAGCCCAAGTGTCACCGCTGTGGCTATTCGGGGCATTACGCTGCTGTGTGTCGTGTGCCGTTTGAGATATCAAGCGTCATGGAAACAACTCGCCCACTGGTTTCTTGAACCAGCGTCGAGTCCAAAAAACAGCAATGGACAGTAGGCGCGGGGCGTCCTACTGCCCGTAAACGGGAGATGTCGTCTGACCGATAGACAGCGTCTTCTGGTCCCCATGTGCAATATGCACATTTGTCCTCGTCGAGTGTTGGTGGGGATTCGGCCAAGTTAATCTTCGTCAAGGTTAAGGTGAAAGGATCTCGTCGTCTTTTGACCGCTATGCTTGACAGTGGAGCCACAAAAAAATTTGTTGGGGCTTCTTCTGTTCGTGATATTGAAGGGATCTCTGTTGTTCGAGATCCAAACGTGAAGATGATTGTACGGTTTGCCGATGGAAAGCCTCGATCGATTTAGAAACGCACTGTTTCCCTCGATTTCGAATATGAATTTGGTAATGGAACTTGTCGTGCGGAAGACAACGTCCTTGTGTTAGATACGGATCAGTCGTTCGACTTAATCCTGGGTATGCCATGGCTCCAACGCCATAGACCAACAGTGGACTGGTCACGTGAGGTGATCAGCTCCACACGTCCAGCTCAGGACGTGGTAGAGGAAGCAACTACAGCCACCGTTATGGGAAGTAATGAACCCCTTTCTAGTGGTTGTTTTGTTGTTGGTTCCGTTGATGTATATCGGTCTCCCATCGCTACTTCTCCTGAGCAAGTGGGTGTCAAGATGAGCCATGACACCCATACGACAGAGGCCGTGACATCAATGTCACCGCCAGTGGGCCGCGACATCCGTGTTGCCGATAAACTGTGTTCGAGACCACTCCCCAGTGACCTTTGTCAAAGCAGAGAACCAGCCAAGGTTGAAGCGCTGGTCCAGTTTGAAGATTGTATCTTTCTCCGGGAGATCCAAGTCGAGTGTCCTCCCACCACTGCTTCTGAAATTCTGAACCTCAAGCTCATGAGTACAGACGCATTCGTGCGTGACTCAAATCGTGTGAGATCGAACAGATCTGCGTTCTCGGAGCAGATCAGCGTAAGGAAGAAGAGCATGTAGCTAATTCTTCCACTTTGGATCCAACAATTATTTCGGCAAAAGAACTTCGTTTGGCTCAACAATCGCTTGAGTCCTTTCGTGTGTCGAACAATCCGGCGTATGAGTTGGTCAAGGAATACCAAGATGTATTCCCAGAATCTATCCCGGACAAGCTTCCTCCTGATCGTGGAATTCGCCACGAAATTGATCTCGTCCCAGGCACCAAGTATTGTGTCACTCGTCAGTGGTCACTTCCTCGTGAACAAGTCGAAATCATCGACAAGTTCTTCACGGCTCGCTTGAAAGAAGGCCACGTCCGTGAGAGTAAGTCGCCTCACTCCAGTCTGACTTACTGTGTCGAGAAAGCCACGGGCGGTTGGCGCATCGTCGATACCTTTAACAAGGTAAACGACGCAACCGTCCCAGCGCAAACGCCAATCCCTCGTAAAGACATGATTCTGGACAGTATGGCTGGTAGTACGGTGTTTAGTACCATCGATTTGAAGGATGGTTACAACCAAATCCTCATGGACGAGGCCAGTGTTCCACTGACCGCGGTAAGCCCTCCAAGTGGCATGTTGTACGAATGGCTGGTCATTCCCCAAGGATTGAAGAATGCTCCCGACACGTTTAATCGCGTGGTCTCATTGTTGTTGAGACCTCTTCGAGCCTTCGCTCCCAGCTACTTCGACGATATTTACATCCACTCCCGTGCCGACCCTTCACGTGGGTTGACGGATGTGGAGGTGCATTTGGATCACCTCCGCTCCATTTTGGACGTCATGCGAGCCAATCAGTTGTACAGCAGTCTCTCCAAGTGTATCTGCGCTGATGAGATCCCCGTCCTTGGCTCGTTTGTCGGACGCGCGGGTGTGCGTGCAGACCAAGAGAAGGTTGCAGCGATATGCGATTGGCCAGTACCGTCAAACGTGAAGGAACTTCGTCAATGGCTTGGCTTGTCCACGTATCTGCATCGTTTTACCAAGGATCATGTTTTGATGATCAGCCCGCTGTCTCGACTGCTCCAAAAGGATGTTGTGTGGACATGGTCGTGGAGCATCAATCTGCATTCGAATCCGTTAAAGCGGCACTGCAATCAGCGCCGTGCTTGCGTTACCGAATTTCGATAAGCCTTTCCATGTGGTCTGCGACGCCAGTGATTTTGCCATCGGCTGTGCTTTAATGCAGTTTGACGATGATAGGCACGAGCGCGTGATCTACTACCAATCTCCTCAGCTGAAACCAGCGGAGCAGAATTATCCTGTCCACGATAAGGAACTTTTAGCGATGAAATACGCTTTGTTGAAGTTCTGCGTTTACCTTCAAGGTGAAGAGCGGTTCGTGATTTACACCGACCACGCGTCGCTGCGTACGGCTGTAAGGTCACCGCACCTGTCCCAACGGATGGCTCGGTGGATGTCCTACTTTGCGCAGTTCAACTTCGTCGTCCTGTATAAACCCGGTAAACAGAACATCTTGGCTGACGCTCTGTCGCGCCGCCCCTGACTATGAGAATGTGGCGGACGAATCCACGCTGGCAGCCACGGTGGTATCTGCTACGTCGTCCATTTACCCGGCCATACGCGTGGCATACTCGGCCGACACGTTCTGTTGGCCTCTCATCGACCATCTTCGGGATGCTGCTCAGTTTCCCCTGTCGTCACCTCCTCCGCGCCAACGCGCACAGTGTTCTCGCTTCTCGGTTGTCGACGGTTTGCTTCTTTATCAAGTGGATGCGTCCGACGCTCCGCGTGTTGTCGTTCCCGCTGATGATGCTATTCGGAATCGTTTGATTCGTGAATATCACGATTCCCCCAGTGGTGGTCACTTCGCTCGCGAAAAGACCTACTCTGCGCTGTCACGGGACTTCTATTGTCGCCACATGTACAAGTGGGTACGCGCGTGGGTTCGCACATGCGAGGTTTGTCAGCGCGTCAAACCTTCTCCAGCTCATCAAGCTCCATTGTCTCCGTTGCCAGTCCCACGTGACTTCTGGTCATCTGTCAGCTTGGATTTTGTTTTTGGTCTTCGGAAGGATAGCCACGGCCGCACTGGTATTGTGGTCTTCGTGTATCGTCTCAGAAAAATGGTGCATCTTTCGGCAGTCGCGCGTCACTGCTGCCCAAACGGCTGATGTGTTCCTAAACGCCGTGTTTCGCCACCATGGGTTGCCGGAGTCCATTGTTTCTGATCGTTATGTCCGCTTCGTTTCTCGTTTTTGGCGCGCGCTCTTCGCTCGCCTCGGCACTAGCTTGGATATGTCGACTTCAGCCGATCCGGAGAATGACGGGCAGACTGAACGTGTCAACCGTGTCTTGGAGGATGTGTTGCGTAGCTACGCTGCGTACACGTCCAATTGGAGCCGTCTGTTGCCGATGGCTGAATTCGCCATCAACAACGCGGTTCACTCGTCGACGGGGTTGACGCCTTTCTTCGTCAGCCACTTGCGCCATCCTCGTGTCCCAGCGCTGCTTACTGGTGGCTCAACATTAACGGGGGGAGAAGCTGCGCTAACATTACCGCCTTCTCCACGTAGGACACACAAAACCAAGTCGCAACAACGAGTGGAATCCAGTCCGGAACCCGAAGCCGAAGAAGGTGATGCGGTCGCGGTTGTCCCTGCCGACAACCAGCCGTTAACGGGAGTGAACGATGCGTCGATGGAAGCGGGAGATACATCGGTGGAGGCGTAAGTCGCGTCTCCAGTGCCAGTTCAAGATGCCGTGGACGATGAAGAATTCTTTGACTGCATGGAACACTATTCACCAATTGCGTCTGATGTTGGTGATAATCAAGACGCAGCCTACACCATTCGAATTCAAAGTGGTTTGGCTGCGACGGGATCAATCAGTGTGATCCCTCGTGATATCGTGCTGGCTTGGAGTAAGGTTGAGGATCGTGTTACAGTTCTTAACAACATCCACAACTCCATTCCAGCGGCGCACGCGGTGTGTGCCAATATGAAGTTGAGCCCAACTTCGTGGTTGCTCCAAGTTTGAAGTCCATGTCCAAGCAAGAACTGAAAACTCTGGATTCGTTTGTGTTGTATCGTGAAGCGACGATCCGCTTTGTACGTGACGCGATCGCAGTGGCGGTTGATCGTCAGAAAGAAAATGCAGATCGACGAGGGCGACGAACGCGTTGTCCTTTCGAGTGAATGATCGGGTTCTGCTGTCTACTCAGAACCTTCCATTGGAAAATGCTGACAACAAAGAATCAACCAAGTTAATGCCAAGATTTATTGGTCCGTTTAAAGTTGTGGCTAAGAAAGGGGATGCGTACAAACTCGACATTGCCACGACCATTAAGCTCCATCCGACATTCTACGTGGTACGGTTTAATCTGTACCATCCCTTGCTCGCAATAGCTTCCAATTCGGACGGGAAGAGTCCAAACTATTCAGAATGATCGCTTGGCCGCTGGCGCTTTGTATCAGGAGGCTGCTGATCCTCGTCACTTGGCTCGTTCTCCTTACGTTCCCCACGCGATGGTGTAGAACGCGACCGCCTACGCAAGATCTGGCGAGAGTGATCCCACGAGTCCTGCATCGACCTCATTGCATTTTCGCGACGCAATCGCGCCAACAAATTCGATTTCACGTCGTTCAAGTCGTTTACTTGATCCTGTAGTTGCCGCGCGTGGTCCTCAGCGCCACGAAGACCAACTTCCAGCGACCGCGGAGTTGGTTCTGCGCGCGTCTCCCCGTCCACCCAGTCCAATTGTTCGCGTTGATTGTTCTCCAACCGCTCGTTCTCGTATACGACACGCGCCGGAAAAGTCGGTTCACTTTGCCTTGGATGATCCAGCTCGGGCGGTTGCTGGCGTGCAGCACGGGGTTCGGAACGATCGCGATAATACTGGTGTGGATGTGAATAGTCACGTCCCCGGCGGTCTTGATTCCAGTCCGACTGAGCATACTGATGCGGGTTCCAGCCGCGCTGATCCCAGCCATAGTAGTCGTGACGATCGTCACAATGGGAAGGACGCGAACCTTCGCGTCCATACGAACGGTACGGTTGACCCCATCCATCATGATCGTGCTGCTGGTGCTGGCGTCGTGCTTCGTACCGCTCGTACTACTGTTGGTAGTGACGATCCCAATACCGAGGGTCGTGCTGTCGCTGATGGTGATGCCAACTACGCTGGTCGTACGCTGCGCCGCGACCCTCCTGCTCCGTTGGTCGACTCACACAGTCAGCCTCGTTATATCGTGGATCGTATCGTCGGTCACAATCCTCGCGTGTGGACCGAGAACGTTACTCGCTCCTACCGTGTACGCTGGATTGGTTACGGTCCTGATGACGATAATCAGGAACCTCGTGCTGTCTTGCTGGATGGCGTTCCTGACGTCGTGGCTCAGTACGAGCTGAGTCTCGACCCTGGCGAGCGACATCACTAGTGGCGGCACCGTGTTGCGCCACTGCTCGTGCGTACGCATCAATCAATGCGTGCGCACTTTCGTGCAAGTTTGCTGCTCTCTTCCACTCGACCGAGCTCTTCCGGCGACGGTCACCACGCGGGTTGCATGCACGGAAACCCTCCATGAGGAAAATTACTGCAGCCATGGACTCGTGAAACACGATCCCTCAAGATTCCAAGGACGTATGCGGCACGTTCGATACGTCCAAACCACAAGTACTCTCGTAGTACACCACGATTCCAAGTTGCAACGAAATGATTCCATGACACTTGAGTACCGCGTGTGTCGCCGTACGAAGGCCGACGACGAACAATCCGATATTCGTGGAAATAGCGACGTATTTCCGAATCAACAACGCCATCGGGATTGTTGAGGCGACAGGTGTAACAGGGTTACATTCGGGTTACATTTAGTATGTGGTGTACGTGAGTAGACTAAGGTTGGGGTCGGTATTGACCAGTCCGAAAGGTTTTGGACCATTGGTTTTTTTTAACCAATCAGGGCAGGAGCCCTTCGTGGAGGCGTGGCAGCCAGCCACGTGATAGTACACAGGTGGTGTACACTACATTTTAGCTAGGTACGAATTTAGTAAGTTCTACTTAGTATTACATATAGATTACATTAGTTTAAATTAATTTAGGCTAATTATATATTAAATATACATTCGGTTTACATTTCACTCAACCGACTACAGACTCTCGCCATCTACCGGTCGCGCGTGTAGTGATTTCAGTAGCGTAAGGGGAGTTTTCCCCTTAGCTACCTCCTTAGTAAGGGAGCCTTGTGTTAAGGAATTAGCGAAAGGTAATAGTAAACCAAAGTGGGAATCTTGGCCCCGAGTAAGAGAGTTCTCTCTTACTAAACCCTTTTATAAGGGCGTATCGGCTAAGTAGCGGCGAACGCCGCTTAAAGGAAAAGTCTTCCTCTGTGCGCTAGCCGCACCGTGCGTGTACGCACCGGCTACATCTGGTAGCACTTGTAGTCAATCCAACACCTGTGTTGGTAGGCTACGGCATCCTCTGCAAGGGATGAATCAGTATTGGGAGAGGTTAACCCTCGTCCAGCAGGAAGCCTTTAACAGGCTGTTATCCTTACTGGGTGACGAAGGCATGCAGCTCGTAGTGGAGCAGGGCCTTGAGGCCGTGAAGGCAAGGGTAAATGCCCTCATCGCCCATGAGGCGAGTTTAGGTGGAGGTCGTTCCACGGGGGGTGCGTCCTTTATTATCCTTTAAAATAAAAAAGTTCACCGGTGAAAAAGGTGACAACCTTTATGTGTGGCTGCGAGAGGTCGAAACGGCCTTCGCCACAGCGAATGTGATCGCCGATCACTTGCAAGATGGACTTGAGCTGACACATCTTACGTGCAAAGCCCGTACATGGGCGTTTACGTGTCCGGATGCGGTCACGGACGTGTTCCCAACCTGGGAAGTCCTTAAGCAAAAGCTTATGGATATGTACGCCACGCCAGATCTGGTTTTCCAGAATCAGCTGGCGTTTTTGAGGTGCCGTCAGGGCACTAGGGACTTGGAGACATATGTCCAATAACTGAAGACCCTGCTGGCAGGGATGTACGTGAAAGCGTATTCGGACGATGTGTCCATCCCCGTCTTCATGGGAGGCCTAAAAGAAGGTCCAGCACGTTCGAAACTGTTCCGATGCCGACCCCAATCCCTGGGGGAGGCGTTTAAGATGGTGTTCAACGCCAAGAGGAACTTTCGTTCCTCTAAGGTGGGTCCCGAACCCATGGACCTGAGTCAGGTCGAGGCGGAGTAGAAACCTCCCGCTAGGAGTCACTCTGACTCCTTTCCGCAGGACTTCGAAGCGGAGCTCCTTGCAATGCTGCAGCGGCATGGGCCGCTAAGATGCTTCCTGTAGGGAAGCACGGATCATCTGCGGAACTGATGTCCACAAAATCCCCAGCGAGATAGTCATTGGAAGGGGGCCGAGGGCGGCAAAAAGGCCCTCGCCCAAGCCGTCGGGAAACGACGGCTCCCAGTAGGTGCGGGGCGCCCTACTGGGGAATCTCTCAGTGCTGTTAAGCCCCAGGGTAGGGTACGACAGCACAAAGCCCCGAGGGAAACGGTGCTTTCTAGTACCGAGTTGGTGTACCAGCCAGGTTTGCCGGTCGTCCTTGCCGACGTGAAAGGCTTTGATAAGCCTTGGAGAGTCTTGATAGACTCTGGAGCTTCTGAAAATTATGTCAGACGGGCTTCTGTTGAGAAGTGTCGGATGTATGCCGAGGTCCTAGAGGCACGTTCTCGTGACGTTGTCACGGTCTGTCTAGCGATGGGCGTACAGGTTTCTGTACCCAAGGTCTCGATTGACCTTAAGCTGAAGTTTGCAGACTTTGACAGCTTAGAACATTGCCTAGTCCTGAATTGGACTCGAGGTATGACCTCATTCTGGGCATGAAGTGTCTGGAACGCCACGAGCCATGGATAGACTGGAAGTATAAGCCCATTGGCTTAACGCACCTGCGGTCGGGTGAAGCATTGGAGAGTTATGAACCCACCTTTGCTCGATCGCGAAAAAATTCTGGCGTGAGACGCCAGAGATTGGGATGTCTGAAATGATCAGTCCCAATGAGGTTATGGAAGAGTTCCTTAACGAAGGGGATTCAGCGGTTAATCCCCACGCCGTTAGCGGTGATACTGGTGAGTTGCCAGTGGCAGAGGTGGATTCCTCTTAGGTAATTCCAGAGGTAGGGGTAGAGACCACTGTGGTTAAGCGCGAGGCGCTTCAAGCAAAGAGACCCGTAGTTCGTCTCTTCTGCACGTCGGAAATGATTCCGACTACGCCGTTATAGGCGAGACTGGCAAGTCGCCATTGATCAGAGGTGGATTCCTCTGAGACGACTCCAGTGGTAGGGGTAGAGACCCCTGTGGTTAAGCGCGAGGCGCTTCCAAGAGAAGAGACCCGTAGTTCTTCTCTTTCGCACGTCAGAAATGATTCCGACCACGCCTTTATAGGTGAGACCGGCGAGTCACCGGTGGTAGAGAGAGAGACATCTGTGGATAGGCGCGAGGCGCTTCCAATAGATGGGGCAATTGACTCCCCCCATCTGGGTCTCGGGATGAGTCCCGAGGACAGTAGTCAGAAGTCCTATAGGATGCTGAATAGTGTGACAGGTGTTGTCACAGAAGGCGTAAGCCTTGAACGGTTGCCTTGGGTAGGCGAAATGTTGTCGTTGGAAGAGATGTCCTAACGAGTTTGAAACTGCTTTGAAAGCAGATGAAATCGACGAGGTTGTCGTATTGCGTCCGGAAGAGGATTTGAACTCCTCATCCACGATGGACGAGTCAGTTTTGGTGCAAACCAAACAGGCATTGAATGCCCGAAGCGGTCTCAAGATCCTTGCGTATCCTGAGGACCCTTACCATTCCTTACTAAAGGAATTTGGAGATGTCATTAGTGACAACCCGCCGATGGGGTTACCACCGGATCGGGGAGTCCGACAT
>CM047582.1:2314032-2333345 GCA_026184515.1 Peronosclerospora sorghi
AAAAACTAATGCTAGTTCGCTAGGTACGGTACATATACCGTACCCCTCTTCGTATACGATACCGTCGTAACCGTAACCCATGTAACCCCGTTACATCATTCCCCCGTTAAAGTACGAGCCACGCGTACTTGATAAAACCAAGGAAAGGAGGAACTTTCCAAGAAACCTGACCACCAAAGAAGGGAACTGGGAGCCACCAGAATCCCAACGATGGCCAAAGCAAGCGGGAAAGGAACGCCAGGGCGCGCACCACGATCGGTGGCGGTGACGACGGCACCCGTGCAAGATACAGAGACAACTACCACGACAGCGCAAGCGACGGCAATAACGACAGTGACATCGGAGGCAACGGTGACGCTAACGGCGCCATCAACGACGATGTCCACGCAAAAGGAAAACACGGTGGACGCAGACACGACAACTTCGGCAACGACAACGGTGCCAGCACCAGCGACAACAGAGGCGACAACACCAGCGGCGGTGGCCGCGGCGACAGAAGCTGCATTAGCAGCACCAGCAATTCCAGTGACTGCACCAGTGACGACAGTAGCGCAAACAGCACAAGTGGTGGCGACGACAGAGGCACCAAGCGTAACAACAGGAGTTGCAACGGCAACTGTAGCGACATCAACGGCGCAATCAAGGGCTGCAGGAACGATATCGACATCGACGACTTCCGTGGTGTCGTCTGCAGCGCCACCGTCAAGCCTTACTGCCGCTCCAGCGTCAAGGACGCGTGTGAGCACTACGCGGCCAACTGGGATGGCGTCAACACTGACTTCACAGCAAGTGAATGAATTGGAATTGGCTCCAATTCCAAGACGTCCAGTGCCGCAATCGTGACTGAGATGCATGAAGGAAGTCGCATTCGATTGATTGGCGTTTCCACGCCCAGGAGAAATCGATGATCTGGACAACCCAGATCGCGTTTTGTTGACTGATGCAGACGTCCAAGCTTATCGACGCTGGCCCGATCGAGAAGCGGTTTACAACGAACCGTTGTACGATACCTGATGTAGCCGGTGCGTACACGCACGGTGCGGCTAGAGCACAGAGGAAGACTTTCCTTTAAGCGGAGTTAGCCGCTACTTAGCCGATACGCCCTTGTAAAAGGGCTTATTAAGAGATAACTCTCTTACTCGGGGCCAATATTCCCACTTTGGTTTACTATTAGCTTTCGCTAATGCCTTAACACAAGGCTCCCTTACTAAGGGGGTAGCTAAGGGGAGAACTAAGGGGGTAGCTAAGGGGAGAACGCTACTGCACTCACAACACGCGCGACCGATCGAGGTCGTGCGTCTGTAGTCGTTGAGTGAAAATGTAAACTGAATGTATATTTAATATATAATTAGCCTAAATTAATTTAAACTAATGTAAACTATATGTAATACTAAGTAGAACTTACTAAATTCGTACCTAGCTAAAATGTGTGTACACCACCTGTGTAATAACACGTGGCTGGCTGCCACGTCTCCACCAAGGACTCCTGACCTGATTGGTTAAAATAACCAATGGTCCAAAACCTTTCGGACCGGTCAATACTGACCCCAACCGTAGTGTACTCACGTACACCACATACTAAATGTAACCCGAATGTAACCCTGTTACACCATGGCATCGCAAACGTGTCGTAAGACATTAAGGCGCGTAGATAAGAACTTATCGTTGTGCTTTCGCACAGATACAGGGCTGACATCAGGGAATCCTCCCCCTAAAGCCCTGGACCACACTCATGTGGCGTCAACGGAACCCTCGGATTCACTAATCCGTTCACGTAAAACGGGGTAAACCCCGTAGATGCATGGACCGAATTGTTAATAGCAAATTCGGCCATTGGAAGCATCTCACTCCAACTCTTTGGAGAATACGGACATAAACCCCGGAGGATATCTTCAACAACGCGATTAACGCGTTCCGTTTGCCCGTCCGCCTGCGGATGATCCGCAGTGGACATGAGGAGATTGGTGCCCGGCACCCTAAACAACGCTCCCCAGAATTGTCCCGTAAAACGGGGATCCCGATCCGATACAACGGAATCGGGTAGACCATGCTGTCGAAAGACACGTTCTAAGAACACTTTTGCTGTTCCTTGTCCATCTATGGACTCTGGCACCGCCGCCAGGTGAGCCATCTTGCTCAAACGGTCTACAAAGACCAATATGCCGGTGTTCCCGGCCTTATCCTTCGGAAAACCGAAGATAAAATCCATAATAATGTATTTCCAACACTCCGTTGGAACGGACAAGCTCGCCAAAGATGCCGCTGAATCTGCAAAGGGTTTGACCCTCTGACACGTCTCACAGGTGCGTATTACGCACCGACCCACTTATACATGTTGGGTCACCAATACAAAGCGCTTAAAGCGCTGTAGGTCTTATCCCGACCTAAATGGCCCCCGTAGCGGCGTCATGAGCCTCAAAGAGGACTCTATACTTCTGTTCCTCATCATGAGAAACGAACACCCGCGGAATATCCTCCGCGCTCGTGCTATATAGCAAACCGTCACAGTACCTGTAACGGTGTAACCGAGCTTTAGCTCGACTTGACAGGGTAGGCTCGGACGAGCCAAGTCCCTTTCCACCCAACGCGCTGATAAGCGCCGTACACTGTGGGTCTTTCTCATACGCCAGGCGTATGAGATCCACCACAGACGTGGTGAAGAATGTCGCGTGAGCGAGCTCGTAATCGGGACGACGCGACAGAGCGTCTGCAAGCACGTTCTGCTTGACAGGTTCATACTTAACCTCAAAGTTGTACTTCGCAAAGAAGGAGAGCCAACGGGCCATCCGTTGCGAGAGATGAGGCGACTTTGTCGCTGTTCTTAAGAAAGCGTGGTCAGTATAAGCCACAAACGGCTTTGAACCGAGTAGGTGAACCCTAAACTTGACAAGGGCATACTTCATAGCAAGTAGCTCCTTATCATGAACGGGATAATTCCGTTCCGCAGATTTAAGCTGTCTCGACTCAAACGCAATCACGCGTTCCCGTCCCGCGTCGTGTGCTTGTAACAAAGCACATCCGATTGCGAAATCGGAGGCGTCGCAGACGACGCTAAAAGGTTTAACAGAGTCTGGGAGAGCAAGAACGGGGGCTTTTAACAAGCTCCCCTTAACCGCTTCAAAAGCGTTTTAGTGTTTGGTTTCCCAACACCAATCAACATCTTCTTAAGAAGGTCCGTCAATGGCTTCGCCATTTCAGCGTAATTCTCGCTGTATTTGTGGAGATAATTGGCTAATCCAAGCCACTTCCGTAAATCGCTAAGATTTACAGGCGAAGGCCACTCCACAATGGCTTTTACCTTCGCGGGATCCGCCCGCACTTCATCCTTACCGATGAAGCATCCGAGGAAAGGAATTTCCTCTGCACCAAAGATACATTTGGATGCGTTCGCATACAACTTATGCTCCCGCATACATTCGAGCACCGCTCGAGGTGTATCAGGTGATCATGAACATCAGACGAGTCGCCTTCCGCACGAATATGAACTAATATATCGTCGAAGTACGTCTGAGCGTACTTTATATGAGGGCGGAAGAGTTGAGTCACCAAGCGATTAAAGTCGCTGGTGTATTCGAAAGCCCTTGTGGCATAACAAGCGACTCCCACAGCATGCCACTAGGCGTGCTGACCGCTGTAAGCGGAATATCGGACGCTCGCATGAGCACCTGATAATACCCGTCCACCAGATCTAAGGCGCTGTACACCGTACAGCCCGCCATATTGTTCTGGAGGACATCCTTCCGAGGAATCGGAGTCTGCATGGGTACAGTAGCTCCATTTAGCTTGTTGTACGCATGCACAATGCGCCAATTTCCGTTCGGTTTACGAACAAAAAAAGTGGGAGAAGAGTGAGAAGACTTGCTCTCCCGTACCATCCCTGCCTCTTCTTTACCCTTGAAGAATGCGTCGATGACGTCGCATTGCTCCTTGGGGAGAGTCCACTGCCTAGTGACGCAGTATTTGGGTTCCAGGAACCAAATCAATTTCATGTCGGACTCCCCGATCCGGTGGTAACCCCATAGGCGGGTTGTCACTAATGACATCTCCAAATCCCTTTAGTAAGGAATGGTAAGGGTCCTCAGTATCCGCGAGGATATTGAGACCGCTTCGGGCATTCAATGCCTGTTTGGTTTGCACCAAAACTGACTCGTCCTTCGTGTATGAGGAGTTCAACTCCTCTTCAGGACGCAATACGACAACCTCGTAGATTTCATCTGCTTTCAAAGCAGTTTCAAACTCGTTGAAGGACATCTTCTTCAACGACAACAGTTCGCCTACCCCAGGCAACCGTTCAAGGCTTACGCCTTCTGTGACAACACCTGTCACACTATTCAGCATCCTATAGGACTGCTGACTACTGGCCTCGGGACTCATCCCGGGACCCAGATGGGGGGAGTCAATTGCACCATCTATTGGAAGCGCATCGATCCTATCCACAGAGGTATCTACCTCTACCACCGGTGACTCGCCGGTATCACCTAATAAGGCGTGAACGGAATCATTTCCGACGTGGGAAAGAGACGAACTACGGGTCTCTTCGCTTGGAAGCGCTTCGCGCTTAACCACAGGGGTCTCTACCCCTACCACTGGAGTCGCAACTTGTTCGCCGAACACGGCGTGGTCGGAATCAATTCCTACCTGCAGAAGAGACAAAATACGGGTCTCTTCTCTAGGAAGCGTCTCGCGCTTAACCTCAGAGGAATTCAACATTTACGACTGGCGACTCACCAGTCTCGCCCATATCGGCGTGGGAATTAACCTCCGAATCCCCCTCGTCAAGGAACACTTCCATGACCTCATTGGGATTGATCATTTCAGACATCCCAATCTTTGGCATCTCACGCCAGAATCGCTTTTGCGATCGAGCAAAGGTGGGTTCATGACTCGCCAATGCTTCACCCGACCGCGGGTGCGTTGATCCAATGGACTTAGACTTCCAGTCTATCCATGGCTCGTGGCGTTCCAGCCACTACATGCCCAGAATCAGTCCAAATCCAGGACTAGGTAACGTTCTGAGCTATCGAAGTCTGCAAACTTAGCTTAAGGTTAATAGAGACCTTGGGTACAGAAACCAGTACGCCCGTCGCAAGACGGACCGTGACAACGTCACGAGAACGTGCCTCTAGGGCCTCGGCATACAGCCGACTCTTCTCCACAGAAGCTCGTCTGACATAAGTGAAAGACGCTCCAGAGTCTATCAAGACTCTCCAAGGCTTATCAAAGACTTTCACGTCCGCAAGGACGACCATCAAACCTGGCTGGTACACCAACTCGGTGCTAGAAAGCACCGTTCCCCTCGGGGCTTTGTGCCGTCGTCCCCTACCCTGTGGCTTAACAGCACTGAGGGATCCCCCAGTAGGGCGCCCCGCACCTACTGGGAGCCGTCGTTTCCCGACGGCTTGGGCAAGGGATTTTCCCCACCCTTAGCCCCTTATAGCGAGTGTCTGGCTGGGGATTTTTCGGACATCTGTTCCGAAGATGATCCGTGACTTTACACAGGAAGCATCTTAGCGGCCCATGCCGCTGCAGCATTGCAAGGAGTTCCGCTTCGAAGCCCTGCGGAAAGGAGTCAGAGTAACTCCTGACGGGAGTTTTCTCTTCCGCCTCGACCTGACTCAGGTCCATGGGTTCGGGACCCACCTTAGAGGAACGAAAGTTCCTCTCGGCATTAAACGCCATCTTAAACGCCTCCCCCACGGATTGGGTTCGGAACAGTTCCGAACGTGCTGGACCTTATTTCAGGCCTCCCATGAAGACGGGGATGGACACATCGTCCTAATACGCTTTCGCGTACATTCCTGCCAACAGGGTCTTCAGTTATTGGACATATGTCTCCAAGTCCCTAGTGCCCTGACGGCACCTCAAAAACGCCAGCTGATTCTGGAAAACCAGATCAGGCGTTGCATACATGTCCATAAGCTTTTGCTTAAGGACCGCCCAGGTAGGGAATACGTCCATGACCGAATCCGAGCATGCAAACGCCCTTGCACGGGCTTTACCCGTAAGATGGGTCAGTGAAAGTCCCACTTGCAAGTGATCAGCGATCATGTTTGCTGTTGCGAAGGCCGTTTCGACGTCTCGAAGCCATACATAAAGGTTGTCAACCTTCTCCCCGGTGAACTACTTTATCTTAAATGATAATGGGGGACGCACCCCCGTGGAACGACCTCCACCTAAACTCGCCTCATGGGCGATGAGGGCATTGAACCTTGCATTAACGGCCTCAAGGCCCTGCTCCACTAGGAGCTGCATGCATTCGTCACCCAGTAAGGATAACATCCTGTTAAAAGGCTTCCTGTTGGACGGGGGTTAGCTTACCCCAATCGTCCTGATCCATCCCTTGCAGAGGATGTTGATCACCAACCCAGGTGTTGGATTGACTTCAAGTGCTACCAGATGTAGCCAGTGCGTAAGCGCACGGTGAGGCTAGCGCAAAGAGGAAGACTTTTCTTTTAAGCGGCGTTCGCCGCTACTTAGCCGATACGACCTTATAAAGGGCTTAGTAGGAGAGAGCTCTCCTACTGGGGGCCAAGATTCCCGGTTTGGTTTACTGTTAGCCTTATATAATGCCTTAACGGCAAGGCTCCCTTACTAAGGGTGTAGCTAAAGGGAGGGCTCCCTTTACGCTACTGCACTCACTACACGCGCGACCGGTCGAGGTCGTGCGTCTGTAGGTGATAGAGTGAAACGTAAACTGAATTTATATTTAATATATAATTAGCCTAAATTAATTTAAACTAATGTAAACTATATGTAATACTAAGTAGAACTTACCAAATTCGTACCTAGCTAAAATGTAGTGTACACCACCTGTGTACCGACACGTGGATGGCTGACACGCCACCCCCAAGGGCTCCTGCCCTGATTGGTTAAAATAACCAATGGTTTAAAACCCTTCGAACCGGTCAATACTGACCCCAACCGTAGTGTACCCACGTACACCACCAACTAAATGTGACTCCAATGTAACCCTGTTACAGGTACCTACACTTGTTCCATATAATGGCGGAAGGTGACCATAATCAAGCTCGCGCTGTAATAGCTAATCTGAAGGCCCGTTCGCTAATCAAGCACAAGCATATCAGGTGCTACAACAGTAGATTATTTGGTTAACTGGCATCACTCCCGTAGCTCAATCCAGTTTCCCAAACCGCTTAAGCGACTGCTTTAAGTACCTTGCGCGGGATCCAGCTGATCACGCTCTCAAACGTTACGGCACCTCCACATCTTCTCTTCAAGTGACCACCACTTCAGTCATTTCCTGCGTGACCTCCTTTCTGTCGATCCCAACGCGGCACATGGTTCGTTTAGCGCTTTCGCCCGATCCGGGAAAGTCAGTCTGTCAGCCAGAAATTTGGTCAGGTTCATCCAAGGAGAAAAGACAAGCCACGCTATCGGGAATATCTTACTGGTGAATCAAGTCCGACAGTCGTGACCAAGTTCGCTGATCGAGGTGCTGATCAAGTCCTTCAAAACGTGAAGTGACTTCTTTCCACTCGCTGAGTTTGCGATAAACAGTGGATGCTTCAACAAAGCACTTACCGATCTACGCGAATTCCATGCGGCATCCACTGACCCATCTGGATCTGTTTTCATCCAGTCCCACGCCTCCACGGAAAGTGACCAAGTCATCAGGAAGGCTTCCAAATCTTGACGAACCACCTGGCTCTATTCAGTAAATCTCTTCAAGATCGGACGTGATTTCCAGCGTTATGGGGTCATCTGATATTATCTTGAGTGATCTGGGTGATAAACCTTGTTGGAAGAGTGTGTACCCATTTTGGAGTTTACACTCTTCAGTATAGTGGAAGCCCATTGGCTGATGCAGGTAAGACATACATTTTTTCATATGAAAGCAGTTACGAGATTTAAGTTTCATTAGGACCGAATAGTGACTTAAGTAACCATACATAATATATATCAGTTTACATTTTGCATTACGAAACAGATTCTGGACTGAATATCTGCTGGTCCTGACGCGACGCGCACGCAGTTCGGTACCTTCCACTGATCCTCCCGCGCTGAAACTTGGTCAGCTGGTAAGCCTTTATCGTGTGAAGTGATTGCAATCTTTTCTGTGAGTTTCTAACAGGTTATGAGCCCAAGTTGCGTCAAGTAATCCAGTGGAGTTTCTTGGTCGTTTTTGGAGTATCTGTGATACATTTTTATATTGTTACGTTACGTTTGGAGTTTGTGGAAAGCCCTCTGTTGAAGGGGAGGCATTTGACGGACGTGACTGAAGTGTTTTGATTAAGTTTGAAACGAATGATTTTGATGGAGATGATGTGCCCTCCGTGGACGAGTTTCAAGACTTGGTACGCGATTTGCGCAATGTTGCAGTGAATGCGGATGCAATTGATGCTGGTCGAGCGAGGACCGCAGTTCAAAACAGATCCCCTGAGCGTAAAAGGGAGGTACCAGTGCGCATTCCTCAAGATGAGTTCAGAGAGAGCCTCCGGAATTACCGTCCGTTCGGCCAGCAGATGACAATGGATGATCTGGCCGGGGACGAAGGGGTGGAAGCTGGCGCAAAGCCACGCCCGAGAACATATGATGCACCTCGCAGGGCTCCCGCTGCGGCGCAAGGTACAGGCGGTGCCCAAGTGCCCGCCGCGCAGCCAAGTGTACCGGTGCAGTACACCGAGTACAAAATACCCAAGTTGTGTATAGATAAATTTTCGGGACGCGAGCTGTATCCCGGTTTGGGTGCAGGCTACCGGCAATGGGCCTACCTGTTCATGGAGGCACTCGAGATTGCCGAGATGAGCTCTGGTTTTCAATGGAGTGAACGGTTGAAGGTAAATAAATTTGGCGAGCATTTGGAGGGCACCGCTGCTGAATACTATCGAACGAATGTGGCATGGTGGTGGCGGGTGCGACCGACGTTGGTCCACGTAATGGACCAGATGTATTTGGGTTTTCGAACAACCATATCCCATCATCAAGCCGCCACAAGGTTCGCGATGGAGAAAGACCCAAAGCGCAGCTGGACGGAGCGCTACTTATACTTAGTAGCTCTGGCTCGCGAAAGCGGGTCGAGTGAAAAGTTAATTGTTGAAAATATTGTGAAGTATGCCGCACCACGCTTCAAGATAATGCTGATGGCTAGATATGACCCCAGACGGGGGGATTATCTTAGTCATGCTCAAGAGTTGATCGCATGGGCTCAAGAGCTCGAGGATGATGCGATGAAGCCAAGGACCGCCCCTAAGTTGCACGTGCATGCAGCAACATCTGGTCAGGGGCGGCGCGTGTGCTACAGCTGTGGTGGCGAGGGGCACATACAAAGGTATTGCCCAGTGAAGCGCCGTAAGAATGGGGGTGAACGCACCCAAAAGCAAAGCCGTGGCGCAAACAAGGGTCGTCAAAGCGTTTCGTGCTTTCGACCGTGGATAGAAATTTGAATACGTGTGGAATTGGAAATGCAGATGAAGACATCTGGATCACCGATAGTGGGGCTAGTAGACACTTGGTGTCGAACGCTAGTCTGTTGGAAGATGCCAGGGATTGCAGTCCCGACGATAATTTTACCTTGCCGGATGGTGGAACACTTCAGGCAACCAAGGTTGGGCGGATTACGTTGCGAACGTGCAACAATAGTGAAACGGTTATTGTTTTAACTGAAGTATACTATGCGCCGCAACTAGCCAGAAACCTGATCTCGCTTGGCCGAATACGCGAAAAGGGTTGCGAAATTGTCGACGACGGCCACAAGCTGCGAGTTATGGTAAAAGGGCAAAAGTTGTTCGATGTGGTGACTCACGGGTCAGTTTTTGTAGCCAGGTTGAAGGCGCAAAAAACAGATGGTATTTTGAAAGGGTTTGAAATTATGGTGATGAACAGTGTGCTGGAAGGTGTCCATTCTGACGCGCACCATGGGAGCTTGCATCACTTCCACGTGCGCCTGGGTCACCTGGCCTACGATACTGTCGAAAGGCTGGCGAAAGACCCCAGGTCAGGCATCGTACTCACGGACACGAGTAGACCGAACTGCCTGACCTGTGCTGAAGGCAAGGGCACAAGGAAAGCGCAACCAAAAGCGGACTCTGGTGCAAACGCACCGATTGATCGCATCGGGGGTGTGATATGCAGCGACCTTAAGGTTCCTATCACCCCCCGCGATAGGCGTGGAAATCGATACTTGGTCATTTTCGTCGAGCATTTTTCGAACTATGTACACGTTTTTGCAGCGCGCACGAAGAACAAGGCCGCACGGATGTTAGGGAATTTCATTGCATGGCTCGAAAACGAGTTCTCCTGCAGGGTGCACGTGCTGCGTACCGACGGTGGCGGAGAGTACCAGAACGTTGATCTGTTCTGCAAACAGACTGGTATCCGTCGTCAGGTTACCGAATCTGGCACCCCTGCGTCGAATGGCAAAGCGGAGAGCATGACCCGGACCATTTTCAACATGGTCCGGTGCATGATATTCGGATCAGGCGTACCATTGACGTACTGGTCGGAGGCGGCTGAGTATGCAGCATATATACTCAACCGCACTCCGACAAGGTCAAACACCGGTCGAATTTCTCCTCTTGAAGTACTCACCGGCAAGCGACCGGCGGTGAATGACATTGTGGTTTTTGGGTCCCCGTGCATGGTTTGGAGGGACCCGAAAAAGAAGGCGTTGTCGAAGAACGCCGAACGCGCACTTATCCTTGGAAAGAGTGACGAAACCAAGGGATATAAAGTGCTGCTACTTAAGGATAGGGTGGTCGTGGTGACCAGGCACGTCACAGCGATTGAAACGCAGAGTGCCGAGGCTAGCAACAAGATCACCAAGGTATTAGAAGGTGAATGCAGCCAAGAGCTTGAAGAGTTAGCAGAATCTCGTGCCAGGGTTACCGATTCAAATACACAGATTTTAGGACATTCAAATGATGAAATACCGGAGTCTGAATCGACGCCTAAGCACGCGGAAACCACTGGGCAGGGTGCGAGAAAGTCACGCAGGAAGAAAAAAAAGACACCCAAGGGACGCGACTATGAAGCGTCGAAGTCTAGAAGGGCGGTTGCAAGCGACGTCGTTCCGGAAACGGTTGACAAAAATGGTGAAAATGGTGGAACCGCCCTATGCATTTATGCAGTCTGTGAAACGAATGCTGGTACGGCAAGTGCACTACCGATGCAGCCGGATCCAAGGAATTACAGGGAGGCGCATGGTGGCCATCATTCGATGATGTGGAAACGCGCCGAAATGGAGGAGATCAAGTCGCTCCAAGAACTAGGCACATGGGACATCGTGCGCCGTCCCGCCGGCAAGGTACCTCTTCCGACAAAGTGGGTGTACAAGACGAAAGTCTGTGCAGATGGTTCGGTTGAGAGGTACACGGCCAGGTTAGTTGCCAGAGGCGACAAGCAAGTTTTTGGAGATGATTACTTATTCACGTTTTAAACCGTTATGGAGTTGAACAACGTAAAGTTGCTCCTGGTGCTGGCTCAAGTATGGGGAGTAGCGGCACGTCACGGCGATGTGCCAAGTGCCTACCCCAAAGCAAAATCTGAAGACAATGTGGAAATATACCTGCAAGTGCCGCAAGGTATGGAAATTACAGACGAACAATTGCGTGATTATGGTGTGCAATCACCAAAGGAGCTTGCGCTCAAGGTAAGGCGAAACCTATATGGTTTGAAGCAGGCTGGACGCCTGTGGCATCAGTGTCTGTGCGAGACATTGATGAAGTTTGATTTTGTGCAGTGTGTCACGGACACATTCATTTTTGTAAAGCATGTGGGAAATGAAACAGCTGTAGTCGGAGCGTACGTTGACGATCTCCTGGTCACCGGTACCAGCGATCAAATAGTTGATGAATTTTTCGACGACATGCAAGTGCTCGAGTTAAAGGATTTGGGTTGTGTTACCAAGTTTCTCTGTATTCGAGTCGCAGGGGATCCGAGAAATGGATATACTTTGGATCAAGAGGCGACGATTAAGGAAATCCTGGTTTCACACAAACTGGAAAAGATAAACCGAGCACGCACTCCGGTGCTGGTACTTGTTGAAAGCAAAGAGTTTCAAGAGCAATTGCCGTTGCAACCACGGGGCAACATGCCCAGTATCAAGCACTTCCAATCGCTGGTGGGCAGCCTGCTGTGGGTCGCGAGGTGCACACGTCCTGACATTTCGTTCGCTGTGCACCGCGCCACCAGAAAGACCCATGCACCCACCGTAGGCGATTACAAGATTGCTAAAAGGATCCTCAAGTACCTTAAGGGAACGAGTGACTTGAAACTGGTTTTGAAGCATGACGAAGATCTGCCGATGCCGCTGCGCATAATGGTATACAGTGATGCAGATTTTGCGGCCGATAAGGCGGATCGAAAGAGTGTTTCGGCGATGGTGCTCTTCGTAAATGGTATGCTTGTGAGTTGGGCCTGCAAGGAAGCAGACAGCGGTGGCATTATCGACCGCCGAAGCGGAATTTGTTGCTGCTGCTGTAGCTGGCAAGGAGGCGCTTGGCTTGCAGGAGCTACTTGCGGAAATTGGCATGCATTCGAAGACACCGTTAGTGTTCAAAATGGAAAACCAAGCTTCCATTAAACAATTGGAAGATGAGTCGAGCGCTGCTAGCACGAAGCACGTCGACATCAAGCTTAAATTCTTGAAAGACTTTACGAGGAAGGGCATTGTTTCAGCTAGTCACGTGCCAAGTGTGGATATGCTGGCCGATCTACTGACCAAGGACCTCAATGCGCCAAGGATTCAAGTGTTGCGTGCAGCGCTAGGGCTACAGTGACGATGGTGCAGCCTCCGGTCTTCCAGGAGGAGTGTTGGAAGAGTGTGTACCCATTTTGGAGTTTACACTCTTCCGTATAGTGGAAGCCCATTGGCTGATGCAGGTAAGACATACATTTTTTCATATGAAAGCAGTTACGAGATTTAAGTTGCATTAGGACCGAATAGTGACTTAAGTAACCATACATAATATATATCAGTTTACATTTTGCATTACGAAACAGACTCTGGACTGAATATCTGCTGGTACGACGTGCACGCAGTTCGCTACCTTCCACTGATCCTCCCGCGCTGAAACTTGGTCAGCTGGTGAGTCTTGATCGTGTGAAGTGATTGCAACTTTTTCTGTGCATTTCTAACAAACCTTGTGCTGATCAGGTTGAGGTTAGCTCGGTATCTTGAAAATGATCAAATCTAGATGACAGATGACAATGCCAGATCACGGTTATTCTCCACTTGTGGTGCGCTTTCAACTTTTGATTATTTCCATTATTAAGTTTATCAGCCTTCCAAAACGAGTGCCGATCTCTTGGCGAGTGCGCTCTGAAAGATGAGACCAGAATGGAAGTAACTGCTCTTGAGCGGCCTGACCCAATCCTATTGCTCAAACAATTTCCGAATTGATGAAGACCAAGGAACAAGACTCTGATCTGGCGCGAATAACCGCAGTCACAAGGAGCCATAACAAACGGACAGACACAAGCCCCGTTCTGGGAGAAGAACATTGTTAAGTGGCTGATCGGCTGGCGCAGAACAAAGAGCAATGGATTGTGCGACCTATGTTGTATATGAATGGAGACGGGCAAGGCAAACAAGTGACGCAAAGAAATGTGCGTAGGTTGCCGCTCATTAGAATGGACGAAAGTGGACTTTTATTTTATTGTCGTGAGCAGTACTGAAAGCGTTCAAGAATTATTATTGGTACTCTACAGTAGGATGTGCTACCACACCGTTATCATGATAGGCTGGAAGGAGATCATCAAAACATCGGAAGGACCTACCGACGGATCCACAAACGATTTCCCTGCCGCCCTTTATATCGAAAACAAGATATGTTGGAAGATGATCGTCATCTCTTCCCAAATTGTTTAAGAAACGCATATTGATCTGGGGGAATGTCGCTGAGAGCTATGTGGAGTGTTGCCTACGACGGTATGGCGCTGGCACGGATAAGGCATGATAGAGAGCCAAGATTTATGGCCGTTATTTTCCTCGCGTTCAATTGAGTGATCGGTCCCCGGAAGAGGGTACCAAATGGTGACCTAAGCCCCTGGTAATCAAGGTGGCCGCTGGTAATTTACTCTATGGCGTATCAAACTATCCCAAGGTCTGGGTCAGTGTAGAGGATAATTACTTTACTCGTCAGCCTTCGCAATAACTTATCCCGTGAAGAGATCAACCCAGATCAGTATTTTGGTGTGACCTTTGAACGGCTTAGAAGAAACTAAGGCGATCATTTAAATTAAGTACGTTCTTTTTGAATATTCTTTTGGGGGGAATCCGCCTTGAATCAGCGATCTTCCTTTCCCGGTATCGCAATTTACATATTCTCGACAAAACTCTACACGTTTCGAAACAAGCAGTGCCAGTGAAATCGTTGGTGGATCCTTCGATAGTCCTCCCGATCCACAGGTGGTTTTCTTTGAAGTGAAGCAGAATATCCGACTGTAAGGTCTCCGGAATAGCTTCCTTCCTACTCAGACAAGACATATGTTCGGCCACTACAACTGATTGAACTTCGCGAGTCTCTCATCAAAATGAGAGTATTAAGCAACTAGTCTTGAGTAGAACGACGCTAACACTTCGGTCCGCTAATAGGTTGTACGAGACATCCAGTACTCGTAATAATCCCAAATCGGTGTTTTCCGTTTAGACCAAAAATAGTGTTATTCGAGACGCCATTCGAATGACGGGCGTTTGGCAAAACGTTGACGCTTAATGAGTCAAATGCCGAAGCCGAAAGCAAACAAAGTGGTTTGTATCGCCTTGCTGGCGGAAAGGCCCAGCACGGACAACCATCCCAATGTCCAGCGCATGGAATGGCTGGAATGGCTGGAGGCGCTGCCTCGCCAGGATCAGCCCATAGAAATTGTTTTTTGTGCCACCCGGGCCCGCTAAAATATGCCCAGGCTTACTGTGCAGAACGTGTTTCCTAGGGTCAGGTTTTAAGCAAAGAGCGCTCTTATTTTACGAATCACTTAGAAGTGGCGGGCATGGTGTTGGGTTTCGCTTGACCAAGCACCTGAAAGTGTTCACCTAGCTATTTTCGTGCAAATGTGGCAAATTCCGCCAAAATTTATTTTCATTGCGGATCAAATGTGCACGCATTTAAAGTGAATTTTTCTCACCATCAAGCGGCTGTAGTGTTTGCCGCTATGAAAGATCCTAAATGGTCGTGAACCGAGAATTTCTTCTATTTGTGGCTCTTGCAAGGAAGAGCAAACCAGGTAAGAAACTAATCGAAAAATCATCGCCAAATAAGCAGCGGTGAGGCTAAAAACTTGTATTGATGGTGCGGCACAATACGCAGACATGATGTGCCATAGGGGTAAGAGATCGACGAAGATCCAAGACTTCCAATGAAGTCTGGGAAATTCAAGGTGGATTCTGTGAAAAAAATCTGTTATCGATGTGGATGTGAAGGACCCATATCAAGAGATATTGGCCACAACAAGTAAAAGGAAACGAGAGAAGGAAATACGTCGCCAGAGCGGTATAAAAACTATCCGAGGGTATATGTTGTGAAGAGTTGATGACGATCTATGGAGCGTCTTCTTTGAGGCAAGCTACTGTCTAGTTTCTGTAGAGGGCTTGATTGTAGAAGCGAGACTCTGTGGCGAAGAAAATGCCCTGACGTTGATGGTGTTGAACTCAAGTATACGTGGTGATTATACGTGAGTACACAAGTTTACTGTGGACCACGCTTTATGCTTTACTTGGAGTATATATTGTTTTTCGATCAATCAGATGCAAGTGCGACGGCCGTCTCGCGTCGGACTGTCAAGTTGCATATCAGGAGACTCTCAAGTTGCATATTAGTGGGACTAAACACTTAGGTAACTTGACATAGGGCGCGGCTATTTCCATACACACAATTGCTACTTCCACACGCACCCGCAAAAGCGTGTGTGGAAATAGCCGCGCCCTTCCAACAAAAATGTTGTACCGCGATATGCCAATGATACCGTAGGCATAAGAGTCGTTTATCAACATACATTACTCGTTCTTCATGTCGTCATCGTCAGCGGCGCTTTGGGGGTGCAGACGTTGTCGAGCTTCATCTGCATGCAGTTTCCACAGCTCTTGAGCTGTCTGCGGTGGCATCTCCATTAGCTTCTGCAGTTTGCGCGTTGGTAGGCAGTCAGTACCGCTAACTAGGCACGAGATCTCGTATGCACGAGCATAAGCTTCGATGGCTGCTGCGAGATCACCAAGTACCACATACACCAGGGCCAGATTGTCGTAATAGATGGTCTTCTCTTGGTGAGCGAACGGCAGGACCTCGTTCATGTATCGAATGATACGCTCAGATCGTATCCAATGCTCGCCGATGTGGTGCTTCATTTTCAAAGGGCAGCAGTATGAGCAGCCTCGCACCCAGTGCTGTCTAGCGCCCAAAATAAAAGATAGTGACGTTCGTGCAGCACACCGCGACGCACGACACCATCTATTGCTTCCAGACTCTCCGGAAAGCCATTTTCAATCAGCTCCTGCTCTGCCGCTAAAATTTGACTTTGCTCAGTGGCATTCGCAATGTTGCCACAAGTCTGGCAACGCCATTCAAAGAGCAAATGGGAAGGCTCTGTGCTGTTGTTATCTACAGTATTACTTGTCAATGGATAAGGCAGCATGATACCTTGGGGGCAACTTCTAGAATAGCAGCAAGCAGCACGCGTGGGGTCCGGCATCGACACACAGCTTTCCCACTTACAGAAACCCCCGTAGATTCGAGTAGAGTTTCTTGGCGCTCGGGGGTCGGGCGGTAGAAGAAATTACCATAGTCAATCAAGAGAGCATTGCCAGGTGCAACGTGGCGAATAGCGGTCACCCACAGCGTCGAACCAAATGTCGTGAAGCTTCAGTTAGGCATGCAACTGTGCTCGGGGCGGCAGGCTGACAGGAAAAGTCCTGATCCTCCTAGGTTCTCGAGTTCGTGTTGAGTACGCCAATGAGCGTAGCCATCTGGTCATCTAAAAAGCCCGCGGGAAAAACGTCAGGCAACTGACGACGTAATTGCAGTGCAGAATCGCATGCGAGCTGCTTGTCCGTGAACGTCAAGCCCATGACGTCGGATAATGCGTTCGCGTCGCGCTCGTACAGTGCTAGACACTTGAGGATGCAGCGTGCTCGGTCCACTTCGTCAATGCCCTCAATGTTTTTCATGATGCTTATGACGACATGGCGCTGTTCCACATTCTCCTGTAGCCGTGACGTATACATGGCCTTTGGCGCTCCCGTGCGCTCGCAATAGCAGCTTCTGGTCAAGTTTTGTCAAGGCATTTGGTCTAATTTCGGATTGGTTTAAACAAGGGGGGATTTTCAGCCTATCAGACTCAAGAAGTGTCAAGAACGCAAGTTTTGGTGAGTCACCCGACTTTGGGTATTTTACATATTTTTGTGTGGGTACATTTAGGGACTATATGGTAGTAGTATTTTAGTTGTGGTTTTTCCAAGTAAGAGGGCTTTTGGTTGTGGTTTTACCTTTTAGGACAGAGGTTATACATTTAAGTAAGGAAATCTTTTAGCTTTCGGATAAGTGGCTGAAACCTCTTCTGGTCTTGGTTCACACCACAGCTGGGGGTCGCCGTTCTTCCCTTTTCGTACAATAGTCGCCTCCGCCCGCCGCGGAGTGTTTGGGGGCAGAGGGTCGAATTATCCCCTCTCGCCCATTATACCCGGTCTGGACGCGCCGCACGCGCACTTTGGCCCACCGGAAGTCCCTCGACGGGAGTACGATTTGGCGATCTCAACACCTCAACTCAAGTACGTTTGGAACGTGCTATTCACTGGATTGGTCTTGGCGTGGATATATCGTTTGTGGCGTTTCACGAGCATATTGGGTCTTTACGCGGACATATTGGCTTGTTTTAATATTGGTTGGAAACTAGACCGGTTTTGGTCTTATTTCGTATTGGTCAGGGGCTAGACCGGAACGGTCGGTCTACCCTCTACTATTTCGTATTGGTCAGGTCTTGATCGTTTGGACGGTCGACCTATTGGAAGTTATCTCTTGGAAGTGTTTTTGGTCTGTTTGTGTCTGGGGTGAAGAGTTCCGCCCCAGAGATACCTACCCAGATCGGTCTTCTATATTCAAGACCGGTTCGATCCAATCTGCGATCCCGATCCACCGAGTGTGTAACTAGCCCATTCCATCTGGTACACAATGTGATATGGACACTAAACAATCGGACCAAGTGGGTTCTGATGACGACCGGTCGTCTGCTTGCAGCGGACGATCGGACCAGATCTCGAGTGGTGGTCCGCGGAGTACCCCCTCCGAAAGTTGGAAGGCTGGGCGCGATGGTGGTAGTCAGGTTATCGATGCTAATGTTTTCGATTTCGAACTTGACTCCACCACATTTGTCTGATCCATTGCTCGCTGAAAGGGAGCGGAGCTCCTCGCATCCACCGCACAGCTCCGTGCTCCACGAAGCTGCTACGAATTCCTCCTCGCTAAAAATAACTTGACCAGGCTTTAACGCGCGCTCGATGACTACGACCTTGCCTTTGACGGGATCTTGAGCTACGCGCACGCCGCCTACGTTGAAGGTCACAGCCATGAGTGAATGACTCGTAGCCAATCAATGGGATTGGTCAGCCGACGTTTCTCGGTGGTGGGTGGCGTAGAACAGTGTGCATTCGTCATTTGTATTTGGGAGCGGCTATGCTTTTGCGGGTGCGTGTGGAAATAGCAATTGTGTGTGTGGAAATAGCAAAAGCGTGTGTGGAAATAGCCGCGCCCCTTGACATAATACACTTTTACTTTTACTATATAACTGCCACGTGTATCTGGTGTCAGACGTTTACCTGTCAATAGCGCGACAGGAAGCAAGACTTTAACGTGACTCTAACCGGTCCAGTAGCTACGCATATATACAACAAGACAAAGGAAATTTCAACCTGCGTCTTCCTACCGGTTATGAGCCCAAGGGAGCTACGTATAACCAAGTGCAGTTTGAAGTTATTAAATTAAAGGAAAAGTACACTTGGACAGGGTAACAGTCTCGCGTGATCTTTCGGTTGGACACGAAGGAAGTTTATTTCGATTATCACGTTTTGTGGATTTTTTGGAGTTTATCACGCGAGTCCTCACGTTTTAAGTATAACTAACCATGTATGAGGACATGAGAGCCTCGCAAGATGAAGCGAGAGCGCTAAAGGAGGAGGTCAAGAGATTAAAAGCCGAGTGTAACAGGGCTCTAAGCACTCTGTTACAACAACTTACACAGAGCGGCGATGAGGCGCTCTTGGACTCAACAGAATAGGTAATTTTAGGACTGAATTGAATATCAAAGGGAGCAAATGGTCCTCACGACCATTCATCCCAAAACCTACGAAAACAGATAACCTACAAAAA
>CM047582.1:2338345-2352701 GCA_026184515.1 Peronosclerospora sorghi
TCATGTCCACTGCGGATCATCCGCAGACGGACGGTCAGACGGAACGCTTTAATCGCGTAGTGGAGGATATTCTCCGAGTTTATGTCCGGATTCTCCAAAGAGTTGGAGTGAGATGCTTCCTATGGCTGAATTTGCTATTAACAATTCGGTCCATGCATCTACGGGGCTTACCCCGTTTTACGTAAACGGATTAGTGAATCCGAGGGTTCCGTTGACACCACGTGTGTGTGGCCCAGGGCTTAAGGGGGGAGGCTTTCCTGATGTCAGCCCTGTATCTGTTCAAAAGCACATCGATAAGTTGTTATCAACGCGCCTTAGTGTCTTACGACACGTCTGCGATTCCATGGTGTAACAGGGTTACATTCGGGCTACATTTAGTATGTGGTGTACGTGAGACACTACGGTTGGGGTCAGTATTGACCGGTTCGAAGGGTTTTAAACCATTGGTTATTTTAACCAATCAGGGCAGGAGCCCTTGGTGGAGACGTGGCAGCCAGCCACGTGTAAGTACACAGGTGGTGTACACTACATTTTGTCTAGGTACGAATTTAGTAAGTTCTACTTAGTTTTACATATAGTTTACATTAGTTTAAATTAATTTAGGTTAATTATATATTAAATATACATTCAGTTTACGTTTCACTCTATCACCTACAGACGCATGACCTCGACCGTTCGCGCGTGTAGTGAGTGCAGTAGCGTAAAGGGAGCCCTCCCTTTAGCTACACCATTAGTAAGGGAGCCTTGCCGTTAAGGCATTAGATAAATCTAACAGTAAACCAAACCGGGAATCTTGGCCCCGAGTAGGAGATCTCTCTCCTACTAAGCCCTTTATAAGGGCGTATCGGCTAAGTAGTGGCGAACGCCGCTCAAAGGAAAATTCTTCCTCTGTGCGCTAGCCGCACCGTGCGTATACGCACCGGCTACAGTACCCGTCGTACCGACGGAGCAGGGCATAAAAACCGTCTTTCCGTTTACAAAACTTGCCCCCATGTATTTTCAGGGTTAGAGTAGCGAAAGCATAAACTCTACATTATACTAATGTGGTCACAGTCCGTGGGTCGCACGCCGTTACTGCTTGCAGTAACGGCGTGCAACCACTATCATCTGTAGCCGTCTTGAGCAGTCGATGCACCTGCGCTAGGTCTTCATACAGTCCCTGTACCTGTTTGCCTACCGCAGCAAAAAAGTGAGCGAATCCACGGAACATAAATCAAATAGTATAAGCTCACTATCGACAACAATCCGGGATCATTGTGGTAATTTCACCGCCTGTAAAATGTAGGTATGTAAAGCTGCTATTTCTAACCAATGATAAAGTCGAATAGTTTTTTTACTTAACTGTAAAAGCGGTATTTGTAACCAATAAAAAGAAATCGATAGTACAGTTCGACTTCGCTTACGTTCGGAATCACGTACTTAATTGAATTTTATACTTAGATCAAAATATTCGCCCAGGTGCGGGAGCGTGCATCGACGGCATGGTATTCTTTTATATATAGATGCTACTCCGCATTCATTTTGCCATAGAAGGTGACATCTCTCTACCTGCACGGATCGGCTGACATCGAGTGCGCTTGTATCTTACAATTTGCGTCACGAAACGCGGACAACCTGCTTATAACTCTGGATAGCTGATCACGGATCTGCGGATCTGTTTGTCGTCACTATTTGACGGTAAACATTATCCACATCAAATATTTGGTAAGACCCTTCTTAATCTGCGCCACGATGGCGCGGATTGAGTCGATGGTGGATTCTGAAAAATCAGTGTGATTAGCTATTGGTACTCATGAAGTGGAGTGAATAAATTTCCACCGACTAGCAAGATCGAGCGTGCTCGATCACATTCCTCCTGAATATTATGAAATTATGGATTTAAAAATGCAGTGGCGATTTTTGTTGGTAGCGACTTCTGTACAGATTGTGTTCCTGGACTAAGAAATCAGCCCGTGAATCCAAGCTACGAAACCCTTCGCAAAAAAATTATCAGTTTCTTTCGAGTCTATTATCTGCTGAGATTTTTCTGGAGACTTGAGCAGCCCAGAATACTGGTCTTGGGAGGCTCTTTAAGTCCGGTACAGCCTGATCTTTCTCTAAGTGAGGGGGGGGGAATCTGATCACCGACGTAATATCCGATACAAAATCTGGCGAGGCTTCTGTGGAAGTGGAAACAGTAGAGACAGGACAGCATAGTGATCTGCTTCTCACGTTCTAGAGTCTGTTTTGTCACTTCTTGAAGTTCAAGAATGGTTTGATCACATTCGGCGGGGGGCGTTAAATTTCTTTTTTCTGTCTGAAAGGCATATCGACTGTAGTCCCGGAAGCCGATCATCATATCATATTCGTCTCGGTCGCAGTCGACAAACGAAATAATATTCTTCTCTGACTGAGCGACCTCATTCTTATGGTAATCAGCTCATTCGAGCGCACGCATGCATGAGTCTTGATCCTAATCAAACGTGAAGAAAAGCAGCAATAAATGGAAGATGATCAAAAAAAATCGCATGATCAATGATAACGTACGGTGATCAGCAGTTAGAATTACGACGTCGCCAGAAGAAGGAAATTTATCAGGAGATAAGTGAGTGATGATCATTCTGATCAAGGCAAATGATATACATGAAGGATTGTGGTTACTGGAGTCGGCCATGGTCGTAGGAACAGACGAAACGTGATGTGGAGAATTGACGCAAGCGCCGTGCTGCTGTGATAGGCTTTTGGGGAGGAATCTTTTCAGCATAAGTGTGCGGCAGTTCATAAAGGTTGACTATAGATAAGATCTGATCACCTTGTTAGAAATTGTAGCCGGTGCGGCTAGCGCACAGAGGAAGGCTTTTCTTAAGCGGCGATTCGCCGCTAATTAGCCGATACGCCCTTATAAAAGGGCTTAGCATGAGATGACTCTCTCTCTCGGGGCCAAGATTTCCCCGGTTTCCGGTTAGCGTATGCTTACGCTAAAGCGTAACGCTTTCCCTTAGTAGGGACTAGCTAGGGGAGGTACTCCCTGCTACAACACTCACAGCATGCTCGACCTAGCACGGTCGAACGTCTAGCTGTACTTAGAGTGAAAAAGGAAACTGATTTATATTTAATATGTAATTAGCCTAATTTAATTAAAATAATGTAAACTCTATGTAATACTAAGTAGAACTTACTCAATTCGTACGTAGCCGAAATGTAATGTACACCACCTGTGTACCAACACGTGGCAGGCTGCTACGCCATCACTTAGGGCTCTCGCCCTGATTGGTTAAAATAACCAATAGGTCCAAGCCTTTCGGACCAGTTGATACTTGACCTCAACCGTAGTGTATTTACATACACCAACGTAACTCAATGTAACCCCGTTACAGAAATAGTCATGTCTGCGTGAGCCACACTGTGCGAACTTCTTTAACTCTGGTAAGGACGTTCAACTAAAGAGTGTTTTGCTGATTACGATTCGGTACTACGGCTATAAATATACAGCGATAGACTTTGGCTATATTTGGACTGCTGCCATCGAAATCAGATTCACCACTGCTCTTCTGACTACCTTGACTGCCTGCGGTTGACTAGACGACGTGGATTGAAAGGTTTGCACCGGCCATACCTGTATCTGCTGGACCCAATAGATGCTCGGTTAGTGCGCTTGTTGCTCCTTTTCCATGCTCACGGAGTCTCTACCAGCTTTCCACTATCGCGTAGCATTAGTAGCGTTAGCGGATCAGCATGGTCGCTGTCGTCCGAAGTATCAATAACTGCGCGACGTGTTCGCACCTTGCCGTGGCTGTCCCGTAGCTATAAACGCATTCCTGCCATGTTAAGACGATGCAAAAGTTGCTTCATATCTCTTTCGCACATGATAATACTTCGGGTACCGACATCCCATGACACAACTGTGGACTTCGTAAACTTGGACGAGGGATTCCCAATTCCTTCGATCCCTTATCTGTTTGGAAACAATTTTGTCATTTTGTTTAGAATATGCACTTTACCAGTTCTTACTGAAAATCGGTATAAAGTTAATCTCCATCTTTAGGAATATTAATGTAAACATTTAGGAGATAAAATGGGTACTTGTAATTAGGGTTAGTTACATAACTGATGTAGTATCGCAATTAGTTTCAACACATAGTCGCATGCATATTTACATGTTAGGAAAGATAATAACTTTTAATACACATTCAATTGAGCAGTCCCTGACTTGTTTATGTTCATCCACCGTCTACGAACTGTCTTGGGGTGTTGTTTTATCGATAACGGATACTTGGTTGCAACAAAAACAAAATCGGTATATTTAACGTTAAAATCGTCATCTACGACTCAAGTTTACTAAGTTCTTGAGCAAATGGACGAAGAAATATTTCAACAGGTTATGAGCCCAAAGGGTCATGATATTTCGATCGATGAGAACCTCGAAGAAGAGAAACCAGCAGGTATTGGAGCAGAAGGATCCCGCGTCAAGTCTGTCACAGATTTAAGTAAGTCTGTGACAGACTTAACGCGGGGCCTAGACGGAAACAACATCGGTTTCAAAAATTCAATGAGTCTTGGCACCCGGATGAGGTTGGCGCTGGAAATTACACCGGAAAGAAAACAAAGGGTACAAAATCATTTTCAGGATGTAAATTTTGATATGCAATCTCCAGTGCTAAATCGGCAACCCGTGTTCAGAAAGCCCTCTCGGCAAAATACTGTAAGCTGTCCATTAGGGTATTTTTACCGAAGACTACGTGGGTATTGAGCAGGTTTCAAGAAATAGTGGAGGCAAATTGCTATTGCCGAATCAGCATGAGGATACTGCTGGACGGAAGACATCAAAGTCGATTTCTTCAGCCAGTACTTGAGTGGAACAGATGAGAGATAGTATAATAGACAAGTTGATACATGGTGGGTGGTTAGTTCACGTCATGAACAAAATGCTTAATGCATTTCACACGACTATTACCTCGAACCAGCAATGAAATTATTCAAGAGTAGCAAGAATCCTAAAAGGTCATGGAAATGAACACTACATTTATCTGGTAGCTATTTCAGAAGCAGTTGGAGGGAGTGAACCTCTGGAATTTCGGATAGCATGGTGCAAAACGCTTCACTAGAGTTAAAGACAATTTTGACGGTGAAATTCGACCATAAATGGCGGATCACCTAGCATGTAGAAGAACGATGCCAATTTGCACAAGCTGTTGAAGGCAAGTCAAGGCCAAGTGATTCATGGGTAATTATGCAGAACATATGGTCGAAAAAAAGGAAAAGGGCATTAAATGCTACGGATGTGGCGAATTTGGACACATTCGATCCAAATATCCAAAAATGACTGACAAGAAAGTGAATTTCTCGCTAACCATTAGCAAAAACCATGAAAAAGCGACGGAACCAAAGTGGATTCGGACAGCGGTGCTAGAATGCATCTTTCAACGATTTTTCGTATCTACGTGATGATGAAGAGGTAAATGGTACATGTATTCAAGCGGATGGAAAAACGTTGAAAGTCACGAGAAAAGGTTGGAACAAGATTCAAGTACTGCTGGCGCTGCGGCACGTCCGAAGTCTGAGAGCTAATGCAAGCGCTGAAACCAAGGCGTTTGCACTGATAACTTATGTTACATTGAAAATTTCTCGGAAAAAAATCCTTCATATGGTCTCTTGGAGGAAAAAGCATGTGAAATGGCATATGGGAAGGGAAAAAGATGATGATCCAGGCTGACTCATGAAAGCCGATCTTTCGACATCGAAAAGACAAAAAGGTGCTAACAATGATGTTCGATGTGGAAACACAAGCTAAGCCAAGTGATAAAACGATCTACAGTGTCACGGATCAAAATGACACGGATTCAAATCGTTAAAAAGGGGTCCATAATGCATTTTCATGCAAAAAACTTGTGAACTTAATTACAATGCAAAGGAAAAGTTGGCCAACAGTGGAATTTCATTGACTGATCGCAAGCGAATGGACCGTTTGACGTGTTCCCAGAGCAAAGAAATCAAAAATTCGCGATCGGTCAAAGATAGTGGTATAGGAAGACGCAGGTTGTGGTTTCCTTTGTCTTGTAGTGTAGCTGCGTAGTTGGCGGAACGGCTAGAGTCCTGCTTATGTGCCGTTTACTGGCGCGTTATTTACAGGAAACCGTCTCGTCACTTGGTGTACACGTGTCACTTGTGTGTTAAAAGTAAAAAGTAAAAGTATATTATGTAAAGTTACCTAAGTGCTCAGTCCCACTTATATGCAACTTGATAGTCTCGAGATAGATGGCTTCGCGACCCTCTGTAAAATGATTGATCAGATTGGCATCGCGATCTGGACGTCGCGATCTGGCCGTCGCACTTGACATCTGATTGGTCAAAAACAATATATACTCCAAATAAAAGCATAAAAGGTGGTCCACAGTAAAATTGTGTACTCACGTATAATCACCACATATACTTGAGTTCAACACTCCTTCCAAGGTTACCGGGAGCCAGCATCAAAACAAAGATATCCATAGAAAGTAAAACTATCATTTCAATCCAATTCGACTCCTCAAACTTGCAATGCGCGATCCATCCAATGTCTTGGTGAGTAAAGCTGCCGCCATCTCTTCACTTGGCACGTGCTCCGGCTTCATTTTCACTTTTCTTGCCGAATCTTTAATGAATTTCAGCTTCACATCCACGTGTTTTTGCACTCGCACCACTCATCTCGCTTTGTATCTGCTTAATCACAGCTTGGTTGTCGCCCTTCTGCACAATCGGCGCCTTCGTTTCAATTCCAATTTCCTCAAAAAGCTCCTTCAATCCTAAAGCCTGCCTTCCACCGACAGCCGCGGCAACAAACTCTGCTTCAGCAGTAGATAGAGCGACGGACGACTGCTTCTTGCAATTCCATCCTGCCACAATTCCATTCACGTAAATCACGCTTGCGATGATACTCTTCCGATCATCTTTTTCCGCTGAAAAATCAGCGTCACTGTAACTCACAATCCTCAGTGGTAGAGGTTCATCATCATCATGCGTGAGAAACAACTTCATACTAATCGTATTCTCCTCCGTCTTGCTTTCCTTGTTCCTGGTATCTCCTTCCAGCGGGAATTGCCTGCTTCGATGCTCTTTTTTCTTCTTCTTGATCTTGTCTCTCTCTCCATATCCACCAGTTTCGCAGTTTTCTTCACTTTGAGAACCGATTTTCTCGTTTGCCGTGCGCTAGTCTCGTCTATCGCTGCGTCTTGAGCTTGGACATTCCGATCCTACTGTCTTCTGCTCTCTTTGCTTGCGCACTTCTGACTTCTTGTTCATTTTTCGCGTCAGAAACTTGATCTTCCCCTTCCAAACCTGCTAGGCTCTTTCTGATCTTTTTCTTCTTGTTATTCTTGTTCCTTTTCATTGATTTTACCTCCTGCAGAACGGTTTGCTCGACAATCTCGATTTTCTCTTTAGTTGTCTTCAAACATGCTAATGCCTTCTTTTTTGTTCAATCTGCGGTCTGTTTGCGCTTCATTGGTCCATAAGCTCACGCGTGAATTCATTACGTTCACTAACTTGAGTATCCACTTTGGCACGAAAAACCGCTCGATCTTCTTTATAGCGCTTTAGTATCTCAGTCGCTCCCGTCAGTTCATTTGATTTAGCTTCAAGAAAAGTCCTCGTCTTCTCTATCTGCTTCTCAAGAGATCCGCGCTCCTCCATCGTCTGCGTCTTTTCGCCAGTCAGCCGCTCAACTTGTCCCAGCAGCTCATGCATCTCTTCAATTGCACGCGCATGCGCCTTCTCAAGAGTTTCCACCTCAGTAGAATGCAATTTTACTAGGTTCTCCTTCTCTTTTCTTAATGCATCAATTTTGGTCTGAAATAAATACAGCTTCCATGCATTCTACTTTCCACCCTTTCTTTTGTCGTGGATGCGCTTATTTTCTTTATGCAGGTGAGCCACAAATACGGAAACAAACTCTCCAACTTCGAATAAATCTTCATTTCCCAGTATGATAGTTATTTTTTCTCCTCTGTCCTCCAATCGGCATCCTCTCTGCCTCAATTCTCCAAACGATATCAGATTTCTCGCTAATTCTGGTGCGAAAAATACTTCAGACAGTGTAAAAGTTGTATTTCCACTGGTGTCCAGGTCGCTAACGAGCCTTACTTTACCCACTTTCGTCACTTGTAATTGGACGCCGTCAGGTGGAGTTAGAGAATCCTTCTCGTCACAAATTTTTACGCCAAATAGTGCATTTTCATCAGACACTAAGTGACAGATTGCTCCACTATCGAGGATCCATGAGTCTTCATCAAGGTTACAAGTGTTCTCCACATTTCTCGTCCCCGAATCGAAACTATTCACGGTCGACAATGCGTAACCCTCTCGACCTGCACTTTTGTGACTTCCTTCGTCATTCTCCTTGAGTTTCTGCTTCCGGTTAGGACAGTTCCGACTGATATGTCCTTCATTTCCACAAGAATAGCAGAAAAATCTCCCTTTAGCTTCACTTACTGCATTTGCAGTGAATCTTCCACTTCTTCTGCCAACACGCTGATCGTCGTCTATATCTTGTGCACAAGCAACTATTTCCTGAGCATGTTGCAGGTAATCCTGCCTATGGGGGTTGTACATCATCATTAACGCCAACTTCAATTTCGGCGCGGCATACATCACAAGGTTTTCGAGAATTAATTTCTCGCTCGACTCACTTTCCTTCGCAAGCGCCACCAAGTAAAGATAATGCTAGGTCCACGAGAGTCTTGGGTCTTTTTCAGCGTCAAATAACGTTGCTGCCTGCTGATGCGAGATAGGAACCTTAAATGCGTTATACATTTAGTCCATAACGAAAAATAATTGTGGCTTTATCTGCCACCAACTTCCAATATTTGCGCGAAAATAGTTAGCTGCCACTCCGTCTAGATGTTCTACAAGTTTGTTTACTTTTATTCGCTCATCCCAAACGAAACCAGAGGCAATTCCAGCTACTTCCAATGCCTCGTAGAACAGTAACGACCACTGCTTAAATCCTGATCCAGGCCAGGATATATTTCGGCCCCCGTAGAATTCCGCACATTCAACTTCGGTATTTTGGAACTTCTACCTTGTGCATAGTGGTTTCCAATTGGAATTCCACCTGGAGGCGTTCCCCCGCCCATATCGCGCATTGGATGCGGTTTTTTTGGTGGTTCGGGGACCATTCGGGGTGGAGGCGCACGATACTTCACTTCTTGATCGGGTGACGCATCTCCACTTAATTCATTTATCTTATTTGCCTCCCGAATGCCCATAATTCTGCATCGCGTCCTTCAAAACGCTGTTTCCAAAGTCATCTGAGAGTCTTCTGGCCGAATCCGGCGTACTTGGTCGAGCGGTTCTGCTGTTGCTTTTCATAGCCTCAATCTCGGCTTTTAGTCTTTTGACCTCCTCCTTTAGCGCTCTTGCCTCATCTTGCGATGTTCTCATACCTTCATCCATGATTAATTGTACTTAAAATGTGAAATTTCGCGCAATAAACTCCAAAAATCCACAAACCATGATAGTCAAAATAAATCTTCTCGTATCCATTCGAGAAAACGAATCACTTGAGACTGTTACCCGGTCTGTATCCGGTGCGTATACGCACGGTGCGGCTACCGCACAGAGGAAGACTTTCCTTAAGCGGCGATGTGCCTCTACTTATCCGATACGCCCTTGTAAAAGGGCTTAGTAAGAGAGTTCTCTCTTACTCGGGGCCAAGATTCCCACTTTGGTTTACCTGTTAGACTTAACTAACGCCTTGAAACAAGGCTTACCTTAGAAAGTGAGTAGCTAAATGAGGTATTCCGTTTGGCTACAAACACTCACAGCACGCGCGACCGGTCAAGGTCGTGCGTCTAGCTGGATTGGCGTGTTTTGTAAACTGAATGTATATTTAATATGTAATTAGCCTAAATTAATTTAAACTAATGTAAACTATATGTAATACTATGTAATTAGCCTAAATTAATTTAAACTGATGTAAACTATATTTAATACTAAGTAACTTACTAAATTCGTACCTAGCCAAAATGTAATGTACACCACCTGTGTACTAACACGTGGCAGGCTGCCACGCCCCACCAAGGGATCCTGCCCTGATTGGTTAAAATAACCAATAGGTCCAAACTTTTCGGACCGGTCAATACTGACCCCAACCGTAGTGTACTCACGTAAACAACATAACTAAATGTAACCAGAATGTAACCCTGTTACATCCTCCCCCATCAAGACTATTGCTTACGCAATAAATCAAGTATAGTTGGAGTACTCCAACTGCGAGGACTTCTGGCTAATCATGAGCACCTTTAGAGGTGCTGAGGGTTCTCCTCAAGAAGAGGAGGTTGACTATTCCGATTACTCGGAGGTGGATGCCCTTGGGGATATCTCCCCAATTGCTGACCACTCCGACATCGCTGAACGGCAATGTCGGGAACCCAATCCGTTCCCCACACGTGGGTAAAATGCACTAGCTAGTGCGCCACCCCTGCCAATGTCGGATGATACATCCGGATAGCCGAAGGCGATCATTACCAATGAGTTCGATGCGGCTCATGAAGCCCAACTTACCGCACAGGCACCAAGGGATGCGTTGCGCGCCCCCAAACGCCCGCCACGGGCGGAATATAAGTTTGAAGGTCCTCGTGACATCCCAAAGTGGGCTAGGACTATTGTAAGTAATGTTTTAGCATTCTATACTCCAAGCCCTGCAGCTAAACAGCCGTATCAATGCGAACGCCTGGAGAAACTCCGGGAACAACTGCTCACGCATAAGCAGTTCACTAGTGTCTCGTACCGAGAGCGCCTTGACAGACAGGCAGAGGGTGCCCCTGTTGAGAACCTCCACGAGGTTCTTTCTCCGGGAGAAAATGCCGAAGATGCAGAAAAGAAAATCCGCGCTTGGGCGGAAGGGGAGAAACTCCTCCCTAGCTTTACTGAGCTGCACGACAGCTATTCCGAACGTGACGTTCGGGTGGAGAGGGCGTTGCGCATGGCGTTTTCCCGAGCCAAAGCGATGATGCAATTAAGTTCCCCCTATTGCACACGCTATGCCGGCGTTCTTACTCCCAACGCGGTACAGGAGAACAGTGCGAGCGCCGCATCTGACGCCGGCGAACTCCCTCCTACTGGGAGTGAAGAGGCTTCTCGCGCCCCTTTGATCGTTGACTCGCAGCGGGATTCTCCCGCTCGAAAGCGTCAACGACATCACGGCAATCATGCCGCAGGGAGTCTCGGACTCCCATGAACTCTGTGATTTCGGATAACCTTTCGACTTCACCAGATATTGGGTTTCACCCCGATGATGGCGTCGTGCCATTAGACGTTCCACATGGTAATGTGGAGTACCTTCCGTATCGAATACTGGAGGGGGAGGTCGCGCTATTGCGACGTGAGATTCACGAGCGCTGTGATCGAAACATCCATCGCATCCGTGATGTCCACGAGGGACTCCGCGATGAGGAGAGTGCAACTGAACGCACCGAGAGGCGGCTTGCCTCTCTCGAGTCAACCTTAGCGGAGTGGCGGGGTTGCCTTTCGACCCTGTCGGAGTTATTCCGACATGCCGTACCTTTCGGCTATCCAACTTACCACCCTCCTCCAAGAGGGGACCCGCCTCCGGGTTCTGGTATGGCTTAAGCATACCCACATAGAAGGTTGGATGCGTACGCATTGCCTTCGGAATATCCAAGGTGTACGCCAAGCCCTTTCGGGCTAGAACCTTGAAAGGCCCCACAAACCTGGGGCGCAGTTTTTTCCTTAAAACATTCAAAACTGCATGTGTAGGAATATTTTTAGCGTTTAATAAAACACTTTCTCCTACATTATACGCCTTTCTGTTACTCCGACCCTTGCGGTCGGCCTGTTCCTTTTGCTTGTCTTGGCTTTCCGCCATGTGTAGCCGGTGCGTACACGCACGGTGCGGCTAGCGCACAGAGGAAGACTTTCCTTTAAGCGTCGTTCGACGCTACTTAGCCAATACGCCCTTATAAAGGGCTTAGTAGTAGAGAGCTCTCCTACTCGGGGACAAGATTCCCACTTTGGTTTACTATTAGCTTTCGCTAATGCCTTAACACAAGGCTACCTTACTAAGGGGGTAGCTAAGGGTAGAACTCCCCTTACGCTACTGCAGTCACTACACGCGCGACCGGTAGAGTTCGTGCGTCTGTAGTCGTTGAGTGAAAATGTAAACTGAATGTATATTTAATATATAATTAGCCTAAATTAATTTAAACTAATGTAAAATATATGTAATACTAAGTAGAACTTACCAAATTCGTACCTAGCTAAAATGTAGTGTACACCACCTGTGTACCAACACGTGTCTGGCTGCCACGCCTCCACCAAGGGCTCCTGCCCTGATTGGTTAAAATAACCAATAGGTCCAAACATTTCGGACCGGTCAATACTGACCCCAACCGTAGTGTACTCACGTACACCACCTACTAAATGTGACTCGAATGTAACCCTGTTACATCCTCCCCCATCAAGACTATTGCTTACGCAATTAACAAAATTTTGTTGGAGAACTCCAACTGCCAGAACCTCTGGCTGACCATGTGCACCTTTAGTGGTGCTATGGAAGAAAAATATTCCGATAACTCGGAAGTGAATGCCCTTGGGGATATCTCCCCAAAGGCTGACCACTCCGACAGCGCCGAACGGCGTTGTCGGTCATCCAATCCATTCCCCACACGTGGGGAAAACGCGCCAACTCGTGCGCCACCTTTACCAACTACGGATGATGCATCCGGGTCGCCGAAGGCGATCATCACCAATGAACCGAATACGGTTCGTGGAGCCCGACATGCCGTACCGGCACGAAAGGAGCCTCGTGACCCTCAAAAGAGGGCTAAGAACGAGGTTAAGAGAGGTTTATCCTCCTATACCCCTGGTCCAGCGGCTGTACTGCCGCGTGAAATTGCGCACCGGAAACAACTCCGGGCAAAACTGCCTACGCCTAAGCATTTCACTGCCAAGTCCTACCGAAAGCTCCTCGGGAAACAGGCACGCGGTGTCCTCGTAGATATCATCCGCGAGGTTCCCTACGTTCTCTTACGGGACGAAATCGTCGAGGACGCAGAACGGGCATTCCGCGCTTGGGCGAAAGGGGAGAAGCGCCTCCCCAACTTTGATGCGCTGTACAACAGCTTTTCCGAACCCGACGTTCGGGTAGAAAGAGCGTTACGCTTGGCCTATGTCCAGGCCAAAGCGCAGGGGCAATTACCTGCCTCTTACTACACGCGCCCTGCTCTCGATGTCGTACCGGAGACCAATGCAAACTCTGCATCTGCCTCCGGCAAACTACCAGCTACTGGGAGTGAAGGGGCTTTTTCCGCCACATTGGTCGTTGACTCTCAGCGGGATTCTCCCGCTCGAAAGCGTCAACGACGTCACGACAATCCTGCCGCAGGGGAGTCTCGGGCTCCCACGAAATCTGGGAATGTGGATAAACTTTCCACTTCGCCAGGTACTGGGTCTCACCCCGGTGATGGCGTCGTGCCATCAGACGTTCCACATGGTAATGTGGAGTACCCTCCGTATCGAGGACTAGATGGGGAGGTCGCGCTATTGCGAGCGCTGTGATAGACACAGCCGTCGCATCCAAGATGCCCAGGAAGGACTCTGCGACGCGGGGAGTGCGAATGAAACGCATCGAAGGGCGGCTTGCCTCCCTCGAGTCAACCTTAGCGGAGCTCCAGGGTCGTATTTCGACCCTGTCGGAGATGTTCCGACATGCCGTGCCTTTCGGCTATCCAACTTACCACCCTCCTCCAAGAGGGGACCCGCCTCCGGGTTCTGGTATGGCTTAAGCATGCGCAATAGAAGGTTGGATGCGTACGCATCGCCTTCGGGATGTCTAAGGTATACGACAAGCCCTTTCGGGCTAATACCTTAAAGGGGCCCACAAACCTGGGGCGCAGTTTATTCCTCAACACGTTGGAAACTGCATGTGTAGGAATATTTTTAGCGTTTAATAAAACACTTTCTCCTATTTTGTACACCCTTTCGTTACGCCGCCCCTTGCGGTCAGCTTGCTCCTTCCGCTTGTCTTGGCTTTCCGCCATGGCATCGCAGACGTGTCGTAAGACACTAAGGCTCGTCGATAAAACTTATCGATGTGCTTTCGCACAGATACAGGGATGACATCAGGGAAGCCCCCCCCTTAAGCCCTGGGCCACACACACGTGGTGTCAACGGAGCCCTCGGATTCACTAATCCGTTCACGTAAAATAGGGTAAAACCCGTAGATGCATGTACCGAATTGTTGATGGCAAATTCAACCACCGGAAGCATCTCACTCCAACTCTTTGGAGAATCCGGACATAAACTCGGAGAATATCCTCCACTACGCGATTAACGCGTTCCGTCTGACCGTCCGTCTGCGGATGATCCGCAGTGGACATGA
>CM047582.1:2355982-2372745 GCA_026184515.1 Peronosclerospora sorghi
GCGCTGAAACGAAGACAATCGGTCGTGATCAGGCTCGATCAGGCTTTGGCTGACGTTAATAACCGTCGAACAACAGTGTTCTGTCTTGATCGCAGATGCGATCAGGTGTCTTGATCGCAAGTGCGATCAGGTCTTGATCGCAAGCGCGATCAGGTACTGAAAGGCTCGATCAGGGACTAAAAGCTGCTGCCCAGTCGTAATATACCTTGATCAGACTTGATCAAGCACCGGAAGTCGTCCAAGTAGCAGTTGGCGCGATTTGCGATCAGCGATCACGATCACGATTTGCAAAAAGTGTCGATCAGGTGTCGATCGGTGGGGGGGGGTACTTGATCAGGCAGCGGAAGTCTTCACTGCCTGATCGCGGAGCCTCTAAGCCGTCAAACAGCTAAGGAACGCCCAAATCAATGCGATCCTAGCCTAGACTATACGAGGAATAGGTATTTTATATTAAAATCCACCTAGAGTTCCCGTGGGGCGCTTAAAGCAGCCGAACTCTAGGGGCCAAACGTTAATTTCACGGGGAAGAGGTGAGAGCACTGCTCGATCACGTTCCCAAAACCAAAAAACCTTTAAACGAAGAACCGCAGACACTTCAGGCGGAGTTGCGGGGTGAGTTCTCACACTCTACGCCAACCGGTGGGCCAAAAACGCACTTAGTGCTCCCGCCCGGGACGTAGAGGTTTCAATAAGGTGGGGGCGCAAAGGTGCCTTCCCAAAAACGATATGCTAGATCGAACGCAAAAGGAGAACTTTTATTATATCTAAATCCCTTATATCCTAAGAACTACCAATTACCTAGATATGCACCAATCAAATACACCCGTTCCCACGTCGTCCGTCGACCAGTCGAGCTGATTAGTCCGTCGCTCGCCGCTGTTCGTTGCGTAACAGTCCCATCTCCCGATGTCCTGTCTATGTCCTGTCCATGTACATCACTGTTGTACATACCACTGTACACAGTGGTACACAGTAGTACACACTACAGCACACGCAATCATACACCCTATAGTACCCGTACTAACGCCCCTAATAATGGCCCAATATAGCGCCCCCTAATAATGGCCCAATTGGTGCCAATTTTTAAGACACGCTTTCCCACAGGTGCGTACACGCACGGTGCGGCTAGAGCACAGAGGAAGACTTTCCTTTAAGCGGCGTTGGCCTCTACTTAGCCGATACGTCCTTATAAAAGGGCTTAGTAAGAGAGAACTCTCTTACTCGGGGCCAAGATTCCCACTTTGGTTTACCTGTTAGACTTAACTAACGCCTTGAAACAAGGCTTCCCTTAGAAAGGGAGTAGCTAAAGGAGGTATTCCTTTTGGCTACAAACACTCACAGAACGCGCGACCGGTCGAGGTGGTGCGTCTAGCTGGATTGGCGTGTTTTGTAAACTGAATGTATATTTAATATGTAATTAGCCTAAATTATTTTAAACTGATGTAAACTATATGTAATACTAAGTAACTTACTAAATTCGTACCTAGCCAAAATGTAATGTACACCACCTGTGTACTAACACGTGGCAGGCTGCCACGCCCCACCAAGGGATCCTGCCCTGATTGGTTAAAATAACCAATAGGTCCAAACTTTTCGGACCGGTCAATACTGACCCCAACCGTAGTGTACTTACGTACACAACATAACTAAATGTAACCAGAATGTAACCCTGTTACACTGTCTAAGGGGACTTTTACTTTAATGTAATAACTTGAGATTGCACTTGTTCACACGGAGCTACCTTGGGCTCATAACCTATATGAAGACGCAGGTTGTGGTGTCCTTTGTCTTGTAGTGTAGCTGCGTAGTTGGCGGACCGGCTAGATTACTGCTTATGTGCTGTTTCCTGGCGCGTTATTTCCAGGAAACCGTCTCGTCATTTGGTGGACAAGTGTCCACTTGTGTGTTAAAAGTAAAAAGTAAAAGTATATTATGTAAAGTTACCTAAGTGCTCAGTCCCACTTATATGCAACTTGATAGTCTCGAGATGGATGGCCGTCGCGAACCTCTGTAAACTGATTAATCAGATTGGCCTCGCGATCTGGCCGTCGCACTTGAAATCTGATTGGTCAAAAACAATATATACTCCAAATAAAAGCATAAAAGGTAATCCACAGTAAACTTGTGTACTCACGTATAATCAATCACCACATATACTTGAGTTCAACAAGTGGGTTAAATGCACCAATCGATCGTATGGGGTGTGTAGTTTGCTCTGATTTGAAAGGACCGATTGCACCGAAGGAAACCGGTACATGATTCACTTTGTGGATCATAAGTCTCATTATGCTCGAGTATTTCTTGCCAAGACAAAAGATTTTGCTGCCAAAAAATTTGAGCATTTTTTGGCGTTCTTCAAGCGGCAGTTCAACTGCGAGGTGTATATTTTGCGCACCGGTGGTACAAGACTTTAGACGCCTTTGTACCAAGTTCTGGAGCTGAGCGCCAAGTCAGTAAATCAAATAATCAGTCAAGTAATGGCAAAGCAGAACGCATGCACTGAAAAGTCATGAATATACCACGGTGCATGATGTTCGCAAGTGGATTGAATCTATCGTTTTTTAATTCATGCTATGGGGGATGAACAAGATATTCTAAAAATGGGATGGGGGGAGGCGATGCGGTGCAATACGCCACGTACATTTCAAATCGAAGTCCAACTAATGCTCATGCCAAGCGCCTGTCGCCACTAGAGTTTGTAATCAAGAAACATTCGCTCTTGTTGTAATGGGATGAGTGGAATTTTGTGACCTCGTTCCTTTTTTTGGGTAGAAAACGGCTACAGTCATCCCTCTGTTTCTTTATAACCTCGGTGGACAGCATACCCTATAAAGTACCGGGGGGTATTAAGTTGTAGAAAATCACTTAAATTTAATAAAAAAACGCGGTGCCCATCGTTTTTTGAATAAAATGCTTTGTTTACCTTTTTAAAATGCTTATTTTACATTTTTGAGTGCATAACGGCGAGCTGGCCACCAAGGGAGAGGTATAAAAGGCGCCTCCCCCCCCAGGCCACCAACATTTTCGCTTTCCCCATCGACTGTAGCAAAGCAAGCACCCCTCCCCCCCACATACCCCAGGAAGCAAAAATCTGGCCTGGCAACTCGATCAAAGTCAAATCATCTCAGCCGCCTGTGTGGTAAGCGATAATTGGAAACAGTTTTTTTGCCTTTTTCGCCTTAAGAACAGCAAGCGTTTTTAACCACAATTGTCTTTCTAGTGCCTTCCCACTTGTTTTCGGTAAAATGACTCTGATTCGTCTCACGTACGACCAGAAACGCGACATCTGTCGTCACAAGGCAGCAAACCCGGATATGAGCCAGACGGCGCTAGCTGATTGGGCAAAGGACAAGTTCAACCTTCCTAAAGCCATCACTCAGGCGACAATCAGCAACATTCTCAAGAAGCGATCTGAACTTGAGGCTATGGATCCAGCCGAGCTCAGCGCCAAGCGGACCCGGATCGTCCAGTATCCTGTCGTCGAGAAAGCTGTGGCATATTGGGTCCTTCAGTGCCAGAGCCGTGGAGTGGCGCTGACCGGTGAGCTCATCCGGCTGAAAGCAAAGACCTTTGCCCAAAGCCTCAACATCCCTGAGAGTGTCATCGAATTTTCTGCCGGCTGGCTCCACAAGTTTCAGCAGCGACACAGGCTGCGTTCGGTCCGCATCCACGGCGAAAGTGCATCTGCAGACAATGATGCCATAGTGGAAGCTCTGCCTGGTTTGCGGACCACCATCGCTAGGTACAGCATCCGTAATGTTTTTAACATGGATGAAACAGGTATGGAAGTTCTCTCAATATCAAATTCTTTGAATATGGCAAAATAATGCTCACTTTCATGTCCTGCAGGCCTGTTTTACAGCATGTGCCCGGGGAAAACAATCGCACAGCATCAAGTTGAGGGTCTCAAAAAGATAAAGGTACAAAAAATCTTTGCTGATTTGGAGTCTTTACTCCCTGTCTAACATTCCTGTGTTCAGACCCGTTTCACTCTTGCCTTCACGGCAAATGCGGATGGTTCCGAAAATCTTCCGCCTTTCTTTATCTGGCATGCCGCCAAACCGCGTGTTTTTCAACGAAAGACCGGTGCCCAGTTGGGCTTTTATTACCGCCATAACAAAAAGGCCTGGATGACTGGCGTATTTTTTCAGGAGTGGTTGCTGAAGCTGGAAGCTGACATGAAGGTTTGTTTTGATGCATGCTATGATGAATTGTCTGTGACATTTTTCCACTCATTACTGTATCTGTTCGCTTACAAAGGCAGAAACGCGAAATCCTTCTCCTTCTTGACAACGCTCCATCGCACACTACCGAGGAACTTCAGCTTGATCACGTCAACGTGGTTTTTCTTCCTCCAAACACAACCTCAAAAATTCAGCCGATGGATGCCGGAATTATTTCTGCATTCAAGCGTCACTACCGCCGCCATCATCTTCAGAACTCACTTGATCGCGACGAGCGGGGAGAGACGGAATTGTATAAGGTGGATCAGCTCACAGCTATGCGTTGGTCAGTGGCAGCTTGGGAGGAGATCACCTCCCAGACAATTGCCAACTGCTTCCGTCATTCTGGGCTCTTAAACCAAGTCGAGCGGCAGGCAGCACAGGAAATACCACAGTCACCTACGGTGGATCTAGACGAGCAAGCGGTTGGACAGGAAATTCAAGACGCCATCAACCAACTACCCCTTCGTAATCCAATGTCTGTTGAAAACCTCGTTAATCCTATCGTGGAGCGGGAGGCAGCTCAACCTGAGTTGGATGACAGTGAGATCCTGGCTTATGTGCAGGATGCTGAGGAGGAGGAGGAGGAAGAGACTGTGGATGAAGAGCATACGGTAAAGCTGACAAAGGCTGAAAAGCTTCAGGGTATTGGAATCTTTGCTTCTTTGCTTGATCCTTCCCTTCCTGAACACCGCAATGCCCTTAAGGTAGCTCGTCAGATGCAACTTGATCTCCGCCACAGTAGCACTGTCCAACGTACCCTTGATTCCTGGATTTCTTGAGATATTTTTTAATATTTCCTCTCCATTTTCCCTCTTCCCCTTTTTTTTGTTTATGAAAAAATTTCCCTCTGCTACTTTATGTTTTGTTAGAAATGTTATAAAGTATTAGGTATAAGGTTTACTCATAGGAACCACAGCGGTGGAAGCCAAAATCCATAAAGTAACAGAAGCTATAAAGTACCGGGGGATAAAGTTTCGGAGGGATGACTTTACATGCTAAAAAAAACAGCCGGTGGGTTGCCATGTGTTTCCGTCGAAAATTGGATTGTGGTGCTTGCTTGTCCAATCATGCTATGCATCAGTCAGTACAGGAGGGGCGATCAAGTGGAGAGGCATGACATTTGGGTAAGGAATGAATCGTGTGGCTCAAGCCAATGGCAACAGTGGATCCTTTAGGAAAGGCGGTTTGATGGGTTTGCATTATATAGAGGTCTTCTCCCTTTTTGAACGTGAAATGGTGTACCACTATCCCGCATGTCTCCTAAACGTTTCGTCTCGTTGACGCGCACTTGTTGTAATTGAGATTGTGGAACTTGAGATAATTGAATACCATCGATGATCGAGATTCAAGAGGACGCGGGATGCTATTTTCAGGTCGAAAGATGCGTGTTTGATAGTCATCGGAAGCGAGTCGAGATGACAAGCGAGCGACCCGAGGAAAGCTGAGGCTACTTGTTATATGAACGGTGCATCACAACAGAACGATACTTGCTTCATCGCAAACTCTAACGAGATGCAGACGGCATGAGTGGGATGAAAAAAAAAAACAACTGCGTTCGAGAACCTTGAAGCACCACGAATAAGGTACCGCTTCTTCGCGAATCGGGATTGAGTAGAGTACCAATTGAGTGTCGAAAGTCTGGTGAAAATGCGTCCAAGACTTTCTTTGTAATGGGACCAAATTCTAGGAATGCATGTGTAATTCTTTCTGTGTAATGGGACCAAATTGTAGGAATGCATGTAGTAATTCGGGATGTCGATCAGATATATACGCTGGATGGCGGTTCCGCCTACACAAGTAGCAAAAACGGTCGTTCATTGTCCAATCTATGTCGACATCCGTTTATCCGGATGGGGTACGGTGGACAATATCGGCTACGTATCCCAGGATCTTTATTACCAGTCGTGTGTATAGCTAGTAGCGCGAGCTGTAAGCCCAAGTATTTATTACCCAGAACCATATGGTTCGTAGGCTGGATGGACAAAGTCGTGCGAACCTTCCATACCATCGAAGCAGTGTTTGGGCTGCACGACCTGTGCGTGTCCATGTGCGGCGCGTACGAAAGACAATCTGGGTGAGTGAAAGCACACGTCGGTTTGGTCGCGCATTGCGACGGTGGGCAGTAGAAGCCTGGCCCACACGTTTTTACCCGACCGCAAACACCTCCTTACCCCGCTATCTGTGATTCGTGAAAAGTCGACCAATCCCGTGTGTCCTCAAAACAAGGCCAACGTGTCAGGGTCAGTCATTATCGATTCTACCACGTGAGCCAGTGACATTCACTCTCGTTTATCTATACAAACCAAGGCAACGTTCGTACCATGTCGGCTTTCAAGATGACTATTTGCTGTATGGGCGCTGGGTACGTTGGTGGTCCAACCATGGCCGTCATTGCTGGTGCGTGTCCGGACATTAAAGTTGTCGTGGTCGACGTGTCCGAGACGCAAATTGCCAAATGGAATACGCCCGATGACATTCCCATCTATGAGCCAGGGCTCAAAGACCTCGTGAATGCGCGGCGCAACAAGAATTTATTCTTCTCGACGAATGTGGAAAAGTACATTAAGGAGGCGGCGATGATCTTTGTGTGTGTGAATACACCGACCAAGACTAGCGGCATTGGCGCCGGGAGTGCCGCGGACACGAAGAATTGTGAAGCGTGTGCGCGGAAGATTGCCGAAGTCGCTACGGAGAACAAAATTGTCGTGGAAAAGTCCACGGTGCCTGTGCGCACGTCGGAAAGTATCAAGGCCGTGCTGCGGGCGAATGCCAAGGGACTCAAGTTTGAAGTGCTCTCGAATCCAGAGTTTCTGGCTGAAGGCACGGCGATCAAGGACTTGCAAGAGCCGAGTCGCATTTTGATTGGAGGAGCGGAGACGCCCGAAGGACACGCGGCGGTCGAGAAGCTCGTGAATGTCTACGCGCATTGGGTCCCGCGCGAGCGCATCATCACGACGAATGTCTGGTCCTCGGAACTATCGAAGCTCGTCGCGAATGCGTTTTTGGCTCAACGTATTTCCAGCATTAATTCCATCTCAGCCGTGTGTGAAGCCACTGGCGCCAATGTTCACGAAGTCGCGCGAGCCGTGGGGGCCGATGATCGCATTGGCGCCAAGTTTTTGAATTGCTCGGTGGGATTTGGCGGCTCTTGCTTTCAAAAGGACATTTTGAATCTTGTGTACCTCGCCGAGAGCTTCCATCTGCCGGAGGTAGCAGAGTACTGGCGTCACGTGGTGACCATGAACGAATACCAAAAGACTCGTTTTGCCACGACCATGATTCGCCGCATGTTTAACACGGTGACGAACAAGAAGATTTGTATCTTTGGCTTTGCCTTTAAGAAAGACACGGGGGACGTGCGGGAGACGCCTGCGGCGACGATTGTCAAGTACCTGCTCGAAGAGAAGGCGCATGTGGCAGTGTACGATCCGCAGGTCAAGATTGAAGACATGATGGCGGAGCTCGAGTACCAAGGCGTAAGCAGCACGAGCCATCCCATGATGGACAAGCTCCTGACGGTATATGATGATCCGTATGCAGCTGCCAAGGACTCCCACGCCGTGGCAGCACTGACCGAGTGGGACGAGTTCAAGACGTTGGACTATGCCAAGATTTATCAAGGCATGACGAAACCTGCTTTCTTCTTTGATGGGCGTTATATTCTGCCCCATGAGACGATCACCGACTTGGGGGCAAAGCTCTATGTCATTGGTCGCGCCGATGTCATCTCGGGCGAATTGGCCTTTTAAACGCACCTTTTGCTGCGGTGATTTTAGTCGTGCTGTCCGTGGTGTTATCTCTTATCAACTAGCTTGCGCCGATAATTAATGTGACAAAACGTAGGATTTACCATAAATCGTTGCGATTGTTACTGACCATTGAGTGACATTTCGTCCCCCGATCGTTCATTTCGTCACCCCTATGAACGAAACCTACTCGGAGCTTTTTGTCGGTACTGGTCTCATTATCTTCAATAGCGTGGACCTGATCGCCGGGATCGCACTTTGTATCTACAGTTTATACATTGGTAGCAACCACTACACGCCGACATGGCTTTATGGTACGTCATCGTCTCTAAATTAGACGTAAGTCTCACGAACGTATGTACCATACATAGTGCCTTTGTTTGTCATAGGTAGCGTCCTCGTGGTCGCATCAATTATGAGTAGCTGTGGCCTGGCATTTCCACGTTGTTCCCGTTGTATGGCTCTCTCATCCAAAGTGCTGGGATGGATTGCTGTGGCTGAATTAGGACTGGCCGTCGTCATTTTCACACAGGGAGGAGCCATTGACAACTTTCTACTCGAACATAGCCACGAACTCAAGCTTAGGTAAAAAAATGAGTCTCTATCACTCCCTATACGGCGACTATTTTTACCTTAATTCTTGCTCGTAGCGACCAAGTCGCACAGTTCGAACGTCATAAATTTTATCCAGCGTTTGCCTTACTGGCACTATCGTTCATGGAAGCTTTACGTCAACGCTATAGCACGACACTGCACAATGCACGCCTTCGTCGCCAGTACCAGTATGAAATCCTCACGTGAGCTCTTTGCGCTCTCTTCTCTCGAGATGAAAGCACGAACTTGAAAAAGGAATAAAATGGATTACCCCTCGTGCTTCGGTTTCGAAGAAATCGTTTTTCGAGTGCAGTCTTCACGCTCGTCGAGGTCGGAATTCTTGACCTTCGAAGTAGGAGCTCGAAGACGTCGAAACACTCCAGCTTTTCGGTGCTGGCTCTTTTCGTTTCTGCCCCTCCGACCAAGCATCTGGGCACATTTTGTGGTCCCGAAGCGCACATCCCCTTTTGCTATCCATAACACTGACACCTCACTCTCCTTGTTCGCGCTGCAGGTGAGCGTAAATGTGGCAAGGAATGGCAACGCACGTCGGAGGAGAAAAAAGATCCCCGCGAACTTGTCTTCCTCTCCATTCTGAGTCGACCAACCGTCGAAACGGACGCGTCACCATAAACATAGCGAATGTAGTTCACACGGGCGGGTTTCGTACCGCTCGCAGGCAGGTGCTCCTCCAATACTACAAAAGAAAGGAAACAAAAAACAATTAATCCACCAATCGAATCGCACGAAGGAACGTACTTAACGCACCATGGACAAGAAACACCCACGCGCATCCGACAAAGCGACACACGTGCCGCATTGTGGCGGAGAAAGCAGCGCTCGGCGGCACCCACGAGCTCGTCGGCCACCTCCTGGACGCTACGCGTTCGATCACTTGATTCAGTGGACACACCCCACCGAGGAGGGAGACGACCGCGTGGCTGTGCGTGTGGAATTGTTCCAGTCGCGTGTGCACCGTTGCCTCGGTATCATCCCTGCGTTGAATCAGACGATCGGCAATTTCCAATGGTGGCGGGTTGAAATCCACGTGGTATGTCTTGCCAGTCTCTGGATCAAGACGTTGGCCGGCGATACGCTTGATGACTTGTTCATCGGGAACATGGAGAGCCAAGACGCAATCAGGGACGATCTGAGCCGCCACGAGAGCTTGGGCTTGCGCAAGAGTGCGTGAAAATCCATCGAGAAGCGATCCACGAGCGACAAAATCCGGCTCGCCCAGTCGCTCAAACACGACATTCACAAGGAGCACATCGGGCACAAGGTGACCTCGAGCCATATACCCTTGAGCTTGTTGGCCAAGCTTTGTGTTCTTTTCAATGGCGTCACGAAGGAGAGACCCCGTGGAAACGTGCACGACATGCAATACACGAACAAGGAGCTCACACTGCGTGCCTTTCCCACTCGCTGGAGCGCCCGTAATGATCAAGCGAGGAGAATGACGCACTCGGAAAGGCTAACGAGACCTGCAAGCTCGATAAACTTTACGTACCAATGTCTGGAAAGTAGTGTACGTGGGCTTTGGCGGCATCAACGTGAATCACGGGACAGCTCGTGCTCAGAATCGCACACGACCTGCCGATTTTCTCGATACAGAGCAAGGTTGCTACCACAGTTTGCGACCAAACTTTTCACTACTTTCGCTTCGTAGTCGCTCTCACGAACGCGGTGACTTGCATCGTCACTCGGAACGCTCTAAACACGCAGCCACGTCGGGCGTTCCGCCTCAATCTAGCAGCATTTGCGCTTGTGTCCTTGTCCGCGAATATCCTTCCAAGAGCAAACCGTGCAGTCCGACTCATCATAGCGTTAATCGCTGGATATCTTTGAGGAGCATTCGCTGCAGCTTCCCGTACCTAGTCGCTGGTGCAAATATGAACACGACCGAATGCACGCGCCAGCCGCTTACGTTGAGTGCCTTTTGCGACCCCCGAAGGCCCGACACGATACTCTTTGCGGGTCCTTCAGCTACAGCGGTCGAGTGCAGCAACTGTGGAGTTGGTGTGGGAGCAACCGACGCGTTTGCACTTAGAGAAGATGGACTAATATCGACAGACGTTGGTGCTGTCGACTCTTTGAACATGGGGTTGGCGTCGCGATAAAATGTGGCAAACAAAAGCGCGTACGCATCGACTTGATGAGTCTCGATAGCATCTGTACAGACGAAGAGACCACATGGTGTCTTGCCGATCCACGAAAATGGGCTACGAAAAACATGCTTGCTGTGGATCCTGGTTTGTCAACATTCGCGTCGAATCGGTGGCCACCTGAAACCAAGTAGGGCGTGGATTCACTCTTCTCGTTTGTGATCCCCATTGCCTGCAATTGCTCCATAATTGTGTCGATCGACAAGGCGTGGGTTACAATGAGGCTCCTCGGGTCGTAAGATTGTCGCATTGCGCGATAAAATCCAAGGAATCCGCCGGTCGAGAGTTTCAAGACATTACAGTCGGAGACCGTCTGTGAAACGAGTCCAAGCGTCTCCAGGTCACTACTTACGGGTCTACAGCTCGAATCCTTCCCTCGAGCTTGCGTCGTAGCTTCAACAAGCCGTGGAGTCACACTGTAAACACGTTTTTTTGGTCTGTACATTGAGAGCAGGATCAAAGCACAGGTTGTAAGGAGGAGAAAAAAAAAACATGAGGAGGGTTCTCACCGTTTTGCAGACGTTTGTTTACGTATGTGCATCCTTCCGTCCATTGGGGTGACAATGTGGAAGGAATTGGATTGTCAAAGGAAGCCAAACCCGTGCGTTTTGGGGCCTATGGACGCGGTGAAAAGCTCCGTCGACTACCGACTTTGCTTCTTTCCCACAAAGTGACAAGGAACGTATGTATGGCTTGCCGCCGAGAGAACGTCACGACAACACGTCGCGAGCGAGTCCGACCGCTTACGCACCGGTGCGACCTCCAGCTTCCTCGTGTCGTTTGAATGTCCTCGACTCGATGGACTACTTTTCGTGTGCTGTGATATTATGATGAGGCGGGGATCGTAGCTGTTTGTATACTTAAGGAGGCGCATGTCGGACGAAGGCGTGACCTATCTTTGCCTCCAACTTTTCATTCCACATATCCCATTGGAGGCTGCGCGATCTTGATTGTGGGTAGGGGTGATAGAGTCACTCTATCACGCCAGGAGATTTGAGCGCACACGATTCGATTTTGTGAGCTTCTCTCTAAATCTTCTCTGCTTTGTCGTAGAGTTGGACCTTGTATCGAGCTTGTCTCCAAATGTTTTGGCTTGTATGACAGGGATGTATCACGGGGAGGGAAACATAAACGAGACGACCAATTATCGAACTTTTGTACACTGTCTACTGCCTGGTGTTTAGGTAAGTTTTGGGTTGACGGAAAACTTACCCCACCGAAAGAAGTTCCACTCGAAGTCACAACCCTTACAATGTTATATACTAGGGAAACGCATATAGTCGACCGTGAGGCAGCGACCACAGCGCATTTTTTTCGCCGTTGTGCTACTCACATATCAACGTGCGATCAACGCTATGATACAGAAATGATGGGAGACTTTACATGTAGCATGTATCGAATCATGCGTGGTACAGTAGATCTACTTTATGATTTACGTACTGCAATGTTACATGTTCCGCGGTCGAGGGCGGTCGGACATCTAAAACGTAATGCAACACACTGGATAGCGAAAGTTATTTCGTCAATGACGTCGCACTCCGCCCCCTCGCACAATGTCATGACTATGGCTGTCTCCACGCCCCGCTCTCGCATCTACTATCGTATCTGTTCAGTCACAATCATTAACACTAGCCTAATCAGTTTCAGCACTAATGCTCTAAAAGAAACTCGCATCGTGAGGATAGAGTTCAAGCAGGAATGCACCGTGTCGTCAGTTCTCGGCCGAGGTCATTCTGTGTGAAGGAGTGTGAAAAAAAACGCACGCCCTCCACTAGCGTGCGTAAATTGATCACAAAAAAAGATCTCAAACGCACCACTGGCCTTTGCTGGCTCCTCTTCCACTTCGTTTCATGCTCGTGGCAACTGTCCGTTAACTTCTACCTTCGATCACCTGCTCGATTGGTATGATCAGTTCAATGATCACCACACCCTTTTTTTGATTTGCAGGAATGTTCCACAGCCTTTCCTCGGGAAAACGTACCCTGTCAACACACTATACATGTATGTCCGGCACCCATAGAGGATCATTTTCCAATTTACGAGCTAAGTGGGATCCAGAATGGTCGGTTCCAGAATGAGTCGAGAGAATCCCAACATGTCTATTCGACAGCGTTCACGTTCAGAAGGACTCGCTCGAGCCGCTGCAAGGCGTCCGTCGTTGCTACTACACTCTCCACTCGACCCGCAAGACAATACAACACGCTGTCCCGTCACAGAGTTGTTTGTGCGGACGTCGGACGGCGTAATGTTCCAGGACGAAGATTTCCAACGTGAGACCATCGCAAAGGCGGAGCGCTTGATTGAGGCCGCACTAAGTCCAGATAGCACGGAACGAAACGCTCTGATTGCAAAAAAGGCGCTCAGGTATCGAGAAATGCGCTCGCGGCGTCCAAAAGAGTGGATCATCCCAACTGTGACACCTCGAACACAAAGCTGTCCCGTTCTGAGTGACAGACCGCAGGACGTTGCAGCCTTTGCCTCCATTTCTCTTTACTAGTTGTACGTTAAGTATTAGAAGTATTAAATATAGCAACCACATAAAAACGCAAGGCACGATTTCTTTCTTACATAATCCGCGTTCCTCTTACCCGAAACCTAGAAAGGCGAAAGGCGACTGAAACTTTTTTTTCATCTCCTTCTTTTATAAAATTTCAAAGGAAAAAAAATCAGCCTCAAAATGTGTGGCGACTCATGGCGCGAGTGCTATTCCGGCAGCGCGCTGGTTGTATTTAATGGTGTGGATATCGTGTGCGGCGTGGGTCTCACAATCTACAGTCTCTATATCGGTACTTGCCACCACAATCGTTTGGATCCTTCTAGCTTTCATGATCACCATGTCGTCAATTCATTTAGGTCTCAACCACTACGCCCCCGAGTGGCTCTATATACCGATTCTGGTCGTTGGAGGTCTGCTTATCTTGTCCGCTTTATTGAGCTGGTGTGGAGCATCCAATCGAAGTTGCTCCCTCTGTCTCTCGTGCTCGTCGTATCTGCTACTTCTATTGGCGCTCACGGAATTGGTACTTGGAGTCGTGATTTTCACGCAAGGAGCGACAATCAACCGATTCTTACGTCAACATCAACAAGAATTACACATAACGTACGTTTCGGTGACTTGAGGGATTGGTTAAGGGCTTCCTACGAACTGATTTCGTTCTGTTGCCTGTATTTTCTTGTGTTGAACGTTCTAGCGATGACCAACTGCACCGCCTTGAAGAGAACAAATTTATTCCTGCCTACGGACTCGTGGCGCTCTTTGCGATGGAATTGTTGCGGTTTTGCTGTAGTAGTGCATTGGATCGGACGCGACGTCATCGAAAGTATCAGTACCGGCAGCTGCGTACACTCGATGACTTGGACGAGGAGTTATTGGCCGTTCAAAAGGAAAAGGTACGTGGTGTTTGTTCTTACGTTTGCTTGCAACGATGTATATACTGATGGACCACATGTGTGGATGAAGGACATTTCGAGGAAATATGTGTCCCTGAGGGATAGTTACAAGAACAAATACGGCCATCGGGACGCTGTGCCTGTGCACAAGTACACAAGCGACTGTGGCGTAGTTTACGTGTAAGAAAAAAGATAATCACAAACAAACTATTTCTTTTTTTTGTTCTAAAATACGAGGTTCAAAATGGAGACCTCATGTCGATGCGCTATCGATAAAAGTGAGAGGTTTTAGCTCGTTCTGCTCGTCATTCATTACATCAAAGGATGCGTAGTCAAAAAAAGCCAACGCTCCGGTATCGCTCGCAACTTGGTTGTCGCACTCATCGTTCGCTCTTCCAACGTCAAGAGCTCACCTCGGGTGTCGATTGAGAACCTCCAGTGTATCTATCTGTTAAAATGCAGTGCTGTATGAAGGCATCAAGGCATTTAAAGCTGGACATCTTCGCACAAGACCAAAAACTAGTTATACTCAATTTTTGTATATTTGTGTCAGACTATAATTTAGCTAGAGTCAAATATATTACTTTTGTATTTTCTTTCTCTTTGCGACGAGGCGTTTTCTCTGACCGTTGATTCTTGGCACAACGCATCCTCCCACATACAGTGTGAAAATTACCTGTCTACTTAGTATCACATTAGCGTGCAAGACTGTGGTTGTGACGACTGCTGGATTTCTTGTGGATACTACTGATTAATTGACTGATTCACGTGGAAGAACGATTGACTAAGTGGAAGTTTACGTTTGGAGTGAAGGCGCAGTAGAATAAGTTGAAGTTTACGAAATAAGTGGTTGGTAATCGAATTATTAGCGTGGTAAAGCACATCTGTGGCGGATTAATACATCAATACTATCATTCGCAATGTTTTTGTAGAATGATGCTTTGGGGATCTTTCACACGAGGTATGTTCAGTCTGAAATTTATACACGAACAGCTACAGTCGAGAGCACAAGAAAAAGGAAATCTCCTTCCTACGTCTCGTGGAATTGCCAGGTAAGCGCAACGTTGTCCAGTCGTTATATCAAGAAAATGTACAAGGGAAGAGATTTGACTCACCTAAATGTAGTCAACCACAAAAAGTGCAAATTGAGCACACCTATTTGCGTAATTTGTGCACCGCAAAAGCGATGTCGGGTCTAGATTCCTCTGCTACATGATGTTGGTACATCAGAAAAACACTTCGCAAACATTTTCGGCAGCATTCACTTTTCTACGGATCGAAACAAGAGGCGGATGAAACAAATCTTCCATGCCGAGCACCTTTCCCAAGTCATTGTGACAGACTGCGATCAGGCTTTGATGTGTGCGCTTGCTGCTGTTTTTTCAGATGCGTACAATATGTAATGTGTCTTGCACATCAACAATGTGCTTGTCAGACTTCGAAAACATTGTCCAAAAGAAGAAGCTTGGACGCCGTTCATTCTGCAATGGCGTGACCTGGTCGCCTCTTCTTCCAGAAATGTCCGTGACAGGTACAACATCGTTTTCCGCCACTCGTGTTCAATAACCTGGATTGTGCATAAGGAGCGCTGAGCGCTTGTCCAAGCGTTGACCAACAACCATCGGCACCTAGGCAAATTGGTAACTTCAAGTGTAACAGGGTTACATTATGGTTACATTTAGTATGTGGTGTACGTGGGAACACTACGGTTGGGGTCAGTATTGACCGGTCCGAAAGGTTTGGACCTATTGGTTATTTTAACCAATCAGGGAAGGAGCCCTTGGGGGTGGCGTGTCAGCCATCCACGTATTGGTACACAGGTGGTGTACACTACATTTTAGCTAGGTACGAATTTGTTAAGTTCTACTTAGTATTACATATAGTTTACATTAGTTTAAATTAATTTAGGCTAATTACATATTAAATATACATTCAGTTTACATTTCACTGAAAAGACTGCAGGACGCACGACCTCGACCGGTCGCGCGCGCAGTGAAGGTATCGTAAGGGGAGTTCTTCCCTTATCTACCCCCTTATTAAGGGAGCCTTGTGTTAAGGCGTTAGTTAAGTCTAACAGGTAAACCAAAGTGGGAATCTTGACCCCGAGTAAGAGAGAACTCTCTTACTAAGCCCTTTTATAAGAGCGTATCGGCTAAGTAGCGGCGAACGCCGCTTAAAGGAAAGTCTTCCTCTGTGCGCTAGCCGCACCGTGCGTGTACGCACCGGCTACATCTGGTAGCACTTGTAGTCAATCCAACACCTGTGTTGGTAGGCTACGGCATCCTCTGCAAGGTATGAATCAGGACGATTGGGAAAGGTTAACCCTCGTCCAGCAGGAAACCTTTAACAGGCTGTTATCCTTACTGGGTGACGAAGGCATGCAGCTCCATGTGGAGAAGGGACTTGAGGCCGTAAAGGCGAGGGTCAATGCCCTCATCGCCCATGAGGCGAGTTTAGGTGGAGGACGTTCCACGGGGGTGCGTCCCCCATTATCCTTTAAGATAAAGGGATTCACCGGTGAAAAGGGTGATAACTGTCGTAAAGCGGACTTTATAATTAGGCTAAAATAGGGTCTAATGTTGGACATTTTATTAGGCCCATAGGGGGCCTAATATTATGACTAATAAGGACCTAAATTAGGG
>CM047582.1:2394931-2518952 GCA_026184515.1 Peronosclerospora sorghi
TGCTATTCACTGGATTGGTCTTGGCGTGGAGATATCGTTTGTGGATTTTCACGATCATATTGGGTCTTTACGCGGACATATTGACTTGTTTTAATATTGGTTGGAAACTAGACCGGTTTTGGTCTTATTTCGTATTGGTCAGGGGCTAGACCGGAACGGTCGGTCTACCCTCTATTATTTCGTATTGGTCAGGTCTTGATCGTTTGGACGATCGACCTATTGGAAGTTATCTCTTGGAAGTGTTTTTGGTCTGTTTGTGTCTGGGGTGAAGAGTTCCGCCCCAGAGATATCTACCCAGATCGGTCTTCTATATTCAAGACCGGTTCGATCCAATCTGCGATCCCGATCCACCGAGTGTGTAACTAGCCCATTCCATCGGGTACGCAAGGTGAGATGGACACTAAACAATCGGACCAAGTGGGTTCTGATGACGACCGGTCGTCTGCTTGCAGCGGACGATCGGACCAGATCTCGAGTGGTGGTGGTCCGCGGAGTACCCCCTCCGAAAGTTGGAAGGCTGGGCGCGGTGGTGGTAGTCAGGTTATCGATGCTAATGTTTTCGATTTCAAACTTGACTCCACCACAATGGTGCGCGTGCCCGGATCACTTGGTGATCGTGGATATCACCGTGCTGATATTCCATCAAAAATTGGATTCGAAGATTTGAATGATTTGAATATGGAGTCGTTCTGGAGAGGACGTAAGGAAAGGCTATCATCTTACGTTCTCGTTGTTGATAATGATGGCGATGTCCGATATGGCCTGGCGGAGGACCAGATCGGGATTAATAAGTTTTTTGCTCCCCAAAAGGCTCCCACCGGAGCCGATCGGGACTATATCAGGTCTTGCTATAGTTCCGGAAAGGATCAGGACCTTGGTCCTGATCCTATGTGTATGAATGAAAAAATTGATGGAAAATTAAAAGATAAAAATTACTTGGAGGCTGACTGGAACGATCCGGTCTACCTCCCTAAAGTCCCCAAGGTACCCAAGGTGCCCAGAAAAGGGCTGGGAATGCCACCCGACGAAGACGACTTCGAAGAAAAGTCGAAGGTCGGGGATGAGGCTATCACCGAACAAGACCTGGACAAGATGTATTATGTTTTTGAATTGAAGCGATTTGTTCGCCAAAACCAGGTCTTTCGGGTGTTGGACCTCCATATCCCCGACCGTCTTCTCGGTCCCACTACCGAGCCGATCCAGAGTGATCGACCATTACTGCTCGTCAAGAATTTGGTGGCGATGTTGGCGGAGGTTGGCATTAAAATGCAGAACCCCGCCGGTGTCAATAAATTGTTTGAATTTGATGCTTGGAGACTGGAGGCGTCGATGTCGGACCTCCGCGACCGTTTGGTGCCACTGGTGGGGGCGGTTCGCCGCCCAACTCCCACCACGGCAATGAAGGTCGCCGAAGCCTCCACAGAGCTTGTTGAAATTGGTTCCGATGATGAATCGATCTACCAGTCTCCACCGGCTTCTAACAGCTCATCAGAGTTGGAGACCGGTGTCGAGCGGATGACCACGGGGGTGGACCATGCCCGGTCTGAACAAAAAAGGGGCATGCGGCAGCAAGGGGCTGCTTGCCAGTCGGGGCTCCAGCAAGCCCCACAGGCCTCAGGTCCGCAAAAGGAGGTTATCAACACGTTGACCATGACGCCAGCAAACGTCCAAGCCATGTTTGAGACGATGATGCAACGTTTCATGGAAGAACGGGTTAGACCACCTATGCGCCCACATGTCCAAGACCGGTCTACCTGTCAAGGTGTCAATGTTTGCAAAGATGTGGATATGGAATCGGTAACATTTATGGATAAGCCTATTAGAAGTGATAAACCAACCGGCAAGGGAAGGCGCAAGCCGCAACCGGCAAGACCGCGTAGACCAAGCAAGACAAGTGACTGTGATATGGAGTCGGTCGGCGGTCTTGACGACCATGGTGGGTCAGACGGTACAGGCGCAGGCAAGGTGCGCAAGGCTAACCTAGCCTCCACTACTGCCTACGACTTTGGATCTGCTGCGATACCACGCATCCGTATGGCCGCGACGACCGACCTCAAGGACTTCACTGGCAAGGATGCTGATGAAGACCAGGCCCGGTCTTGGTTCAGTCGGGTCAAGTCTGCGTTCCTGCGAGACCAGACCCCGAAAAGTGAAAAGTGTCTGATCTTCCGGGATTTGTTAAAAGGACCGGCTGCCAACTGGATCCAACAGTTAGGTCGAGATGTCCGGTCTGACTGGGACCTGTTATGTGCGGAGTTTGAAGGTCAATATTGTAACTTCGGATTTTCAAGCGCCCGTAAGTACCACCATATGCAGAAGCGGGCCGACGAAACCCCGATCGAGTATTTGCATCGGTTGAACGTGGCTGCACTTCGCGCCGGCATAACAATCAAATAGAATAACCCGCCGAACGGTGCCGACTTAGAACACGTGGGTCACTATATTGGTACCCTTGACGATCAAGAACTGGCGGACCAGCTTACTCTACTGCGTCTTAAGGATGCGGGCGAAGTCGAACAGACCCTGCGGACGTTACAACATTCGCGTAGTATGAGAACGAAGACCGCTGGTGGATCAAGTCGCTATCGTTACAACACCCAGACCGATACGGTCAAGAGACCTTGGACCAGACCGACCCGAGCGGTAAAGGAAAATGTAGCTGATGACAGCACGGGGTCAGAAGGGGAAAGTGGAAGTCCATCCAGCCAGGAGTCATCGGATGAAGACTAGTATCGTTACGTCTATGTTGCGGGACCTGCCCCGAAGACCAAGTCGAAGTCCGACCAGGTGGACCGGAAGGGAACGAACGGAAGCAAGTCCAATCCAGACCGACCCCGTCAGAAGTGCTCCCACTATGGGTCGAGCAAACATTATGGTCCAAACTGCTGGAAGAAGATGGTGTGAAAGAAGTGCGAGAGACGCGGACACCCGACTGATCATTGCCTCTTCGTATGCAAGTCATGTGGAGAGATCCACGAGGCCATCCACTGCAAGATTGAAGAATTTTTTAACATGATGCGCAAGTGGTTCCTGCCGGACAAGCACGCGGGGATGCTGCCGCCGGACGCAGAAAAGATGTTAAACTAGAACGCTCTCCAGGTTGGAATCTGGATCGAGCCGAGCGTTCTACGGTTCACATCTATGCATATGTCGGCAAGGAGGATAAGACCGACAATACACGTTGTATTCCAAATTGCGTCGACCGAGACCATCCGGTATACAGTCTGAAGACCGATGAGTACTCCCGGACCAAGGTGGTTATGCAGTTGGACTTGCTGCCTGGAGAATCCCGCGGATACTGGAAGTATCACGCGCCTGATAAATGGTTCAAGCAGGCGAAAGCTTGTGGCAAGATTAATAACCAGAAGGCGACGATGTTGTTCGACTCTGGAGCTGAAGTCGACTCCGCCTTTGCTCGTAAGGTCGGATGTCGTATAGACAATACCCAGAGACAAGAATGCGTCGTCATCGGCGAAAACTCTTATACGACCGAAGGAAGAACGCGTGTGAAAATACTTTGTCGGGATCGCTGGTCTACTTTTTCAGCGCTTGGGTTGGCAAGTTGGCTGGACAGGACGCTTTACTAGGAATGGATTTCATGGTCCCAGCTGGCATTCGCCTAGACCTGTCACATGGAGTGCTTACGCTCCCGGATGAGGTCCAGGTCCAGTTGGCTGGTCGAAGACCTCTGTATGGTTCGTATACCGATCTGGTCCGGTGGGACCAAGACCTCACTATCCCAGTTGGTCGGTCTGCCGATACCCCGGTTGAGAAAGGTTTTCGTTCGAGGATTTTGTGGTTGACCAGGGGCGATCGGTGGGTCTCGACCTTCGTAAAGAGTGCTGGTAGACGTGATTTTGTCCGTGTTACCAATATCGGTGACAAGCCGCTGACACTGTACAATAACACTATTGTCGGCATGTGGTTAGCAGAAGGGAAGGTACCAAGGAAGATGGGGTTCGTCTCGATTGGGTCGAGGCGGTATGTCGAGTGGCAAAACCTGGCGTACCAATCGACCACCGATCTTATCAGCGGTGATGGGTCGGTGGAAGAGGATACCTCACCTTTAGTGGAAAGACCAAGTTATGTCACCCCAAAAAAGATGTTGGTACGAAGAAAGGCGCCGCAGTCACCAGGAACGGTGGACTATCAAGTAAAGGAGCCAAGTCTAGTCAACGTGGTGTCAGCACAAGACCAGGCGACAGCGGAGCAAGAAACGGAAGAAGGGGAACATTGAAGTTGCTGGGTCGGACCATGACGGTATTCCTAATCAGACCGATATCAGTGAAGGACAGCCCGTCGATCAAGACCAGGGGCGTTCAGCCGGTCCAGATGGTCTAGGTGATATCACCCCAGAAGATGAACAAGTATGTATACATGAAGGCGGGGAACAGTACATTCAGGAGCTGTAAAGCCAAATGGCAGTCCTCCCTGAAGTTTCTGCCGACTCTCCCGTAGTTACAATGGATGATTTACAAGTGGGTGATCAAGACCTTAACAGTCCAGACCATATCGAGCAGTTGAAGAATATCATATGGAAGAAAAGACATCTGCTGATCGGAAAGGGCAATACATTACCACCTGCAGCCCGTGGTGCGATTTGCGATATTGAAGTTGGAGATGCCAAGCCGATTGCCCAGCAATGTCGACGCGTGGCGCCACAGTACCGGGAAAAGCTTTCTGATCTTATCAGAGGACTGTTGGCTACCAAGACTATTAGACCGTCGACCTCGCCATGGGCCTCGCCGATCGTAATTGTTATTAAGAAGAACGGCGTCGACATTAGGTTGTGCATCGACTATCGGCTGGTAAATCGGTTAACTAAACTTATGGTGTACCCGATGCCGCTGATTAATGATTTGTTGGAAGACCTGGACAAAACCTTGTGGTATTGTTCGCTGGACATGGCAAGTGGATTTTGGGTGGTCTCGATGACTGATCGAGCCCGTGAGATTTCCGCATTTGTGAGACCGTTTGGTCTTTTCGAGTGGAACCGTATGCCGTTCGGTCTGAAGAACGCACCCCAGATCTATCAAAGGTTGATAGACAACGCACTGTACGGACACTTCGAAATCAAGATCGATCGGGACCCTGCCGAAAGTTATGATGTGTTTACAGAGGGTGAACCCGATCGGGAAAGAAGACCGTCCGTTCTAGGGAGGCGGTCGTACATCGACGACATTCTGATACCTGCCTCTTCATGGAACAATCTGTGCGAGAAGGTTGAACGATTGTTGGAGACATGCGACCGCTGGAACCTATCTATCAGCGCCATAAAAAGTTTTTGGGGTATGTCCAAGGTCGCCTATTTAGGTCATATGGTCTCGAACAATGGTCTAGAGGCTAATCCTAAGGACCTGGATTCGTTAAGCAACCTCCCGTTTCCCAAGTCTCTGAAGGCAATGCAGTCCTTCCTAGGAAGTTTAAAATACTACAGCCGCTTCATCGAAGATTTTGCTATCTACGCGGCTGTGTTGTATGAGCTCCGGGAAGTGGACTACCATATGTTGCGCGAAGAAGACCGGGCAACTTTACATGGGGGCTCCGACTCTGGTCTTGCTGCAGATTGTCCGCAAGTGGAGTACAAAGACCATATGAAGCGTGCAAAGTTTGCTTTTGGCATGTTGAAGGCTAAGATGGCGACGGCACCGATTCTCAAGCATTTTGCTCCCGAAAAAGTGCCGACCATTATTGTGTATGCCAGTAATTGGGCTATCTCGGCCACTTTGGTGCAAGATCACGATGGTGTGTATCATCCAGTCACGTTTACGAGCCGGACGCTAAAACTGAATGAAGTGAACTATGGAATTGTCGAGAAAGAAGTTCTGGCGTTGCTACGAATTCTGGATGTGTGTTACAACCTGCTGGTCAGTCGACCTATAAAGGTCCTGTCAAGACGGTCTACTTTGTCCTGGCTATTGTCAGCCAATGGGATGGACGGACGTCTAGGCAGATGGTCGGCGGTCTTGTCGCAGTGGACCCTCGAGGTCGTTAAGTGCACCAGGGGCGAGGAAGAGATATTGGTCACATTAGCTGCCAGTATCACCCCTCGATCTGAAGTGGACGAGGCGTTAATAGCGATTGCCCCGAGGAAGCAACCTCGGCAGTCAGTTTCGAGACCGCCAACGACCGTCGACCATGATGAAGAGCTCTTGGTCTTAAGTTTTGACGGATCAGCAAGCGCGAAGAAGAAGGTCGGCGACTATAGGGCCATAGTGTGGAAGTTGCCACAATGGTATATAGTTGCAGCCGCTGCTGATTTCACGCCGGATATTACGGTTAACGAGGCGGAGTACCAAGGTCTAATTCTATGTCTGGACCTGCTGTCGTCGCAAGAGAAGGGGCGAGTCATCATATGTGGTGACTCCAACCTAGTGATCAGGCAGGTCACCGGAGGGATCGACTGCAAGGCTCCACGTCTGAGGTCGTTAAATGATCGGGTAATGAAGGCATTGAAAGACCATCCCAACCACGAGCTATTGCACGTGAAACGGGACTGGAACAGAAGTGCCGACTACCTCGCGACTAAGGCCATGCAAGACCAGACCGGGGCTACGGTCACCGAGAAGGCCGTGCTGGATGAATTGATGAATATAAACAGGCTCCCCGAGGTGATGGCACCCAAGAACGCTCCGGACCAGGTACATGTGATGGTCGCGACTAGACCGAAAGCTCGGAAGTCCCACCAACCGTTCCGAAAGGAACGGTTGAGTGAATCTGTTGTGCAACGACTAAGGGCAGAACGGATCCTCAAGGCGCAGGACGAAGAAGAATGGATTGCGAATTTGAAGACCTACCTGCGCGGTGAATTGTCTAAGTTGACGAATGGTCAAGCGAAAGAATGTGCCAAGATCGCAGACAGTTACGAGGTGGATGAGGATGGTTTACTATATTACTGCCGCGATGCCGACCAAGACAGTGCAGACCGGGACCGATTGGCGAAATTGGTGATACCTGAGTTGCTGCAGCCGGATGTCCTCCATCACTACCATGTGAGTCTAGAAGGGGGACATCATGGCATAGGCAGAACGTGTCACAAGATCAGGTCCCACTTTCACTGGAGAGGTCTTTTCCGAAGTGTACAGAAATATGTGGGTTGTTGTACGGATTGCGAGACCGGAAAGGGTAGACCGGTAATCAAGGGGCGATCGCCCGGAAATATCGAAGCTACCTACCCTTTCCAGGTCATAGCGATGGACCATATACCGTCTCTGCCTAAATCGACATATGGCAATACTGAGTTGTTGATCTGGGTAGACCTGTTCGCCGGTCTAGTTATTGCGAAGGCAAGTGCGTCCCGGTCTGCCGAGCAGATCGCCAAAAGTTACGAAGAATGCGTGTTCCGAAGGTTCGGCGCCAGCGAGGTCATCAGACACGATCGAGAACCCGGTTTCATGGCCCAGGTGTTCCGGTCGTTTAACAATATGCTGGGCCAGAAACAGAGCGCGACGATGGCATATCGTCCGCAAGCGAATGGATCGGCAAAACGTATGGTACAAACTATTACAATAGCAATCAAGATGTACGTTGCCGATCCAGACCAGCGCAATTGGGACGAATACGCAGAAAGGCTGGTGTATGCACTCAACTCGTCGACCGATCGGGTCTGAGGAGAAACGCCTTTTTATCTTGCGTATAGATGGGACACCCGGTCCACTCTTAAAGCCGCGATACCTATTGGCTGCACTCGGACCCGCGATCGTGATGCTCGACGTTGGCGCATGAAGGTCCAGAAATATTACCAGCATGCAAGAGAAATTGTCAACGAAAAGTTACGTCAAGCTACACAAGACCGGACAGACCGGAACAACGACCAGGTCCAACCCCACGGTATAGAACCAGGGGCGAGGGTATGGTTGTACCTAGACCGAGTGAAGGAGGGCTATGCGAAGAAGCTGGATCACATGTGGCACGGTCCTTTCCGTGTTGCCGAGCTGATTGGTGAACACGCTGCCCGTCTAGTAACAACCGGCACGGACTACAAGGTCTTCCCGATCGTACATGTGTCCAAGTTAAAACTGGTCCGAGAATTTCCTGATCGTCCCAAAATGCCTTGTCTAGTAGACGAGGCAGAATGGTTTGATTTCGATGAAGCATTACTGCCGGAGGACAGTTGGGAACGACCGCTGGAGAAGGACGAATTTGAAGTGGAAAAGGTCTTAGATGTCCGATCGGTCAAGAAGACCAGGTTCGGCCGGACCCACCGAGAATATCTGGTCCGATGTAAGGACCATGATGAAACAACTTGGATCGATGAGTCCGACCTGAACTGTAGAGCACTACTACGAGAATTCGAACGGGACCGGGTCAGTCGGAACCGTTTCGCAGTGATGCAGACCCATGAAGACCAAGACCAAGACATGCAGTAGCATCGGTCTTCCCGACCGACGTGAAGAGGTGGAAGGTCTTGTGTCTTGTGTATTGTGTATTGTGAATATGTGACGAATTGTAATAGTGGAGTGACGAACGTGGATTGTTTTTTCGCGATGTAAGTGGAACGGTTGGTGATAATGTGTCTAGTGCAACGCTGGAGAAAGTGGTAGAATTAGCTCAAGTGATTTGATGACCGAACATGTGAAAAAGAACGATGATATATATTAAGTGTTATCTGGTCGACTACTTACGACCTCACTCGCCATCACCCCACAGACGGCCGACGGTCAACGACGGATGCTTTTCAACTTGGTCCTGGTACTGGTTACGCCAAGGTTCTTGTTGGTCTAGTTGGACCAAAGCATCCTTGAGGTCCAAGACCGGTGTAGTGCACCCAAGACCGGGCCAGGAGCTGCTTGGTCAGGGTAGACCGGCGTAAACAACCGATCTGCCCTGGTGACCACGGCAAAGTATCCTCACGCGTTCGTGGCGGAAGGGAAGAACTGTCAATTTCCACGTTGGCCAACAAAGCATCTTTGTTGAGCTTGGACGTCCCAGGCAAGACCGTAGGTGTTGACTTTGTCGACGCATGAGGTGGTGGAACGCCACCATGCGAGCCGGTCTTCCTGGTCTGCTCCGAAGTCGATGCAACTTGAACAAAACTTTCATGTCGACTTGTTCGCGACTTGGTTGGGATGGGGACAGCAAACTCCGAATCACCGGAGTCTTCGCCGGAGTCATCCCAGGACGAGACCTCTGAACACTTGACACGGTCAGCACCGGCGGTCGAGGGCGCTTGATTTTTGGAGATGTTACTGTCGTCATCCTCGTCCAAGCTTGGGCCCACGAGAAGCGCCTGCGTCTTGGCTCGCTTATGGGGCACCGCACGCTTCCCTTCGAGTTCAGGGTCGCGCGCTATGCCCCGCGCCCTCGAGCTACCCGGCGCGTCCGCGCGCTTCTTTGATTTGTGTGCAATTTCGGGCTGGGGAATTTCGGCCAATGAACGTCCTTGGTCTTGGTCCCGGTATAGGTCCACCAAGGCGGCCGACGCCGACCGGTTTACGCTGGAGGCAGCAACCGGATGCCGACGAGGACGCAACAGGCCAACCAAGCGCTGATGACATTCTTTTAATACCGCCCGACGACCGTTCGCTGGCGGCGTCCAATCGTTCGACTTGCGTTCACAAGACCGGACCTCCTCGGTCTGGTCTTGAATCGAAACTCGGAGCTCAGTGAGACGCCTCTCGAGGTCGTCGCTTTGAATGCTCAACGTGGTCTGGTCAAGCAGGTCTTCTGCTTGCTGCTGTTGGACCAGCACAAGCTGCTCCCGAAGATGAAGCTGATGAGCCTCCAAGCGGGTCAACCTATTGCGCGCGTTTATTATTCCGGTCAAAATCTGACGCAGCTGGAGGTCATGCGTGTTCGACTGCCGATCGGCGGCAAGCAGGGCATTGATCGCCTTGCTGATGCCAGGAGGTATACGGGCTGGAGGTATACGAGCTGAAGACAAACGAAGATTAGAACAGGTCCAAGGTGAAGACCGGACATGCATGCTTACGTTGTGTCGCCTGTTGATCAATCTGCTCCTGGAGACGTGCGATCTCTTCAAATGCGTCTTGCAACTGCGCGTCGGTCCCAATCTGATGCCCTGCCGATGTCTGAGGTGCAGTAGAACGATGGGGGCTGCCAGACCGGACCGACCGGACGGGCGAAGTGACACGCGATGACGTGGTATGCGAGGTGCCTACAAGAACGGACGTTAAGGAAATACAAGAAGGTTAAGTCCAGCAGTGCAAGTACCTGGAACGGATGAAGAAGATGGTTGCTCCATGTCGGAAAAGTCTGAATGACCAAAACCCAACTGAATTTGATGGACGAGGTCAGACCGTTATCGTTGTGCGACACGGTCTGACTCAGGGGCGGCTGTGGAGAAGCGTGCCCAAAATTTGGCACACTTCTGGTCAAGTTTTGTCAAGGCATTTGGTCTACTTTCGAATTGGTTTAAACAAGGGGGGCTTTTCAACCTATCAGATTCAAGAAGTGTCAAGAACGCAAGTTTTGGTGAGTCACCCGACTTTGGGTATTTTACATATTTTTGTGTGGGTACATTTAGGGACTATAGGGTAGTAGTATTTTAGTTGTGGTTTTTCCAAGTAAGAGGCTTTTGGTTTTGGATTTGCCTAATAAAGTAGAAGTCTTTTGGTTGCAGGATTTTTCTAAGTAGAAGTCCTTTGGTCTTGGTTCACACCACAGCTAGGGGCCGCCGTTCTTCCCTTTTCGTACACTAGTCGCCTCCGCCCGCCGCGGAGTGTTTGGGGGAAGAGGGTCAAATTATCCCCTCTCGCCAATTATACTCGGTCTGGACGCTCCGCACGCGCATTTTGGCCCACCGGAAGTCCCTCGACGGGAGTACGATTTGGCGATCTCAACACCTCAACTCAAGTACGTTTGGAACGTGCTATTCACTGGATTGGTCTTGGCGTGGAGATATCGTTTGTGGAGTCTCACGAGCATATTGGGTCTTTACGCGGACATATTGGCTTGTTTTAATATTGGTTGGAAACTAGACCGGTTTTGGTCTTATTTCGTATTGGTCAGGGGCTAGACCGGAACGGTCGGTCTACCCTCTATTATTTCGTATTGGTCAGGTCTTGATCGTTTGGACGATCGATCTATTGGAAGTTATCTCTTGGAAGTGTTTTGGTCTGTTTGTGTCTGGGGTGAAGAGTTCCTCCCCAGAGATACCTACCCAGATCGGTCTTCTATATTCAAGACCGCTTCGATCCAATCTGCGATCCCGATCCACCGAGTGTGTAACTAGCCCATTCCATCGGGTACACAAGGTGATATGGACACTAAACAATCGGACCAAGTGTGTTCTGATGACGACCGGTCGTCTGCTTGCAGCGAACGATCGGACCAGATCTCGAGTGGTGGTCCGCGGAGTACCCCCTCCGAAAGTTGGAAGGCTGGGCACGATGGTGGTAGTCAGGTTATCGATGCCAATGTTTTCGATTTCGAACTTGACTCCACCACAGGAGTCACTCATCACCAGGCCTCTTCGAATATGGCATTTGGTACCCACGATGCCATATTCGAATAATTACCATAAATGTGCATATTGCATTGCAGTGCGCACAAAACGTAGTTTTGAGAAGAAGCGCACCCCATTGCAGACCTACAATTCCACCCAAGCGAACGACTCCATACAACCACGCACATCAGTTGGAATATGGCTTCATGGTAGCGTCTTGACATGCAAGCTCGGGTGCTGTAACCTCTGTCTATTGCCGTTTTTGCGCAAAGTTTGGCCGTGAAGAGAACGTTGGCCAGAAACGGAAGTCAACCACGGCCACCAAGTACAGAGCGTTTTTCGCGCTGAACTCTACAGGCAGCATTTGACAAGTCAGCATCCCGCACATTGGGCGGAGTACGCTGTCGCGGCGGACGAACGCAAAGTGACCTATTTTGAAAGCCAGGCATCGAAGGTCAATAGCATTCACTCTCATTTCGAAGGCTTCGACGGCCAGCTTTTCTTCCACATAAAGCCCGATATCGTAGACGTCTTTATTTCCGACTTGATCTTTTAACCTATGGTTGATATTGAGACAGAGTAATGGGATATAGCCATTTTCGAACGTGTCCAAGTTGCCGGTGGTGACAACTCAGAAGCGCGTGACTGCTACCGAATTCGTATCAAGCAGCCGAAGTTGTTTAACCTCGTTTTTGTATACCTGGCTCTTGGCGCTTCATTCAGGTTGGTTGCTCGCCAAATCTTATGCGCTCGGGAAGAGCTGCAGCTAGATTACCTCGAGGGCTTCACCGAAGCGAAAGTATAACAGTTTGGTCGGGCTGTGTTGGCCGCTAACCTTCAAAAGCTCTACAATGTTTTGGAGAGTCGCTGGACCTTTTCAATTGCGTTCGATTCTGCTACTGTCGGAAGAACTTCGTATTTCGATGTTCGCGTTCGTTTCAACATTGGATCCGACCTGTGTTGCGTCCATCTGTTTTCTCTGCCGCTATTCGGCGGCCACACCGGCCAAGCGATGTTCGAAATCTGCAGCAAAGTTCTCGATGTTGTGTGCCCTAACTGGCGGCGAAAACTCTTGTCTACGTCATCGGATGGAGCGCGAAATATGACAGGCAGAATTCGGGGTCTTGTTTTGCTAATGGCTGGGCAGCTGCAGCCTGCCGGAAGTCGCTTAATCCGCATCTGGTGTGGTGCACACCAACTCGATCTTGTTTTTCAAAGAGAGGTTATGAAACTATATGGCAGGAAGCTCTATAAAACACTAACCGCCACCATTTTTTTTACGCCGCCAGTTTAATTTCATCAACGAATTGAAATAAAAGTGCCCAAAAGTAGCGACGACGCGCTGGATCTCTCTCGGAAGAGTTTTAAGGTGGTTCGTTTAGAACCGCGTCGCTGTGTTCGCTGAACTAGAAACTAAGAATCCCAGTTGTAAGCCTTCGCTGGTTTGGTGGATTTCTGTTTTGTCGATGACCGCCGTTGTTGTTGCTGTGGACCTCCTATTCGAAACACTGCAGACCTCTGCTCTCCTTTTTCAACAACAACTGGCTGCCTTCAAGGCGTTCATATATGCGCTTCGTGATCTAACAGGCATGCAAGGACCTCTAAATTCAGTTCAAATTTCACAAATACAGAAACAGGAGACTGCTCACTATTACACGTCGGGAGTTTGGGTAATCTCAAAGGATGACGTCATTTCTTTCTTGCGTGGTAGATGTTCATTTGTCTATCAATATATGGAGCAACTGACTAATGAAGATGTCAACATGCTGGCAGCAACCTTCGGCCGGCTGATTGTCGGCCTGGCCTCTGGAGTTGCGTCCATCGAACCCGAGCGCAACGATAGCAATGGACCCATGAATACGATGCGTGCGTGCTTACCTTTTCAATTTTCGAAAATGGCAGATAGACAATTTGTTGAGCTGGTCATCTATATGCGTGACCTATTGGACACTACGTTCAGCCAACAAGAGATCGACACCCTAGAGGAAGAGCACAAGAGTCTGTGTGCTGCATATCGCTCTCAGACTGAACTCCAAGGCATCTTAAATGCTCAGAATCTTGGGACGAGCTTCTCGGATGCTTGGGGTGCTGTTTTGCAGAAGCGATTCCCGCGCCTGTGCGACTTCGGCGGTGGGCTTGCGTCTGTGTTTCCAGTCACCAGCCGCGTAGAGTCGGATTTTTCTGTGATGGGGTGGGAGAAGGATATTTACAGGTCCAGTTTGATGGACATATCGTTGGAGGGAATTATGCACGCGAAACAATTTAAAGAGGTCCAGGCCATTCCCTCACAGTTGTAGGAAATATAATATCGTATGATAAATAGGATTGCCAATTGAGGTGCCATATTTGCCATATTTAAGGTTCGGATTTGGCCACATATATATATGTTAAATATGACAAATTTGGCAAATGCCATATTGGAAGAGGCCTGCTCATCACGATTCTCGTGATTTTGACAAAGCGTAACATCATCCTGAGATAGATCGACGCTGACATATTTTGCTTTGGTTCGAGGACGGCCGAAACGATTCGAAAAAACTGTAATCATTTTTTTCGACCACTCTTACCAACGCGGAAGTCCAGTATGATTATTTTTTACATTTTTCTCGAAAGATCACACTCTACATGTTGACCACCATCAACTCCATGCGGAATCGTACTGTGTCTCACAGAGTAGTTAACATGAAGGGTACTAACCGCTAGATACGCGCAAACAAACAGAAGACGTGATCAGCTGACCGACTTTCGCCAGCATTCGAGGCCAGCTCCCGAGATTCACTTCCTAAGTTGGCGTCTTTCCGACCCAGCCAGATCAAACACGAGCCTCTCAAGCGCTGCAGCGGAAAAGTTTTTGGTCACAAGTGCAGCTATCCGAGATTGTGCTTTATCTACAAGTAGACATGACTAAATCACCGACCAACACTGAGGTTCCTATGGTCAATAGCTTAAGGGTAGCATCGCGTGACTCTCCCGCGAATCCGCTTTACATCTCGTGAATGGTAATTAGCTACGACCTCAGGCCCCGTTTATCTGTCTAACCTGGTGTCGAATAAGTAAGGCCGATCAAAGTTTCACCCAATCCTTCAAAAAAGGCTAAGACGCCATTTCACTATCGGACGTCCTTTGCCTTGACCGGAAGAAACCAATCGTCAGAGCCTCGTTTTCAGATCTATCTATCTAATACCATATCGGATGTTTATCTGCCAAGATCATTCCCCAAGGTGCTGGCCATGTCCGCCACCGGAAACATCTGAGAATTTAAACGGTGAGGCGACTGACCCCTTCGAGCAGCTCGGTTGACTGATCCACCAGACTTAAATATCCTCTTCTTTCTTCTACGTGAAACATTGAGCTGAATTATAAATGATTAGGATCAGCAAGTTTTAAGAGTGATGTGGCAGAGCCAGACATGGCTATCGACGTCTCTTGTGCTGCTTACGATCGTCTACGGAATGAAATCAGGGAGAAGGAATATGATCACGATTATCAGGTTCCCTCACATTTAATTGAAGCTGGGTCGAGTATTTTGTTCCGGACAGTGTCAAGCCTGCAAACGCAAAGAAGCTCGCTTACACATTTCCAAGTAGCAGAACCGATTGACAATCATGAGGTCAAGCTGATCATCCCTGGCTCAGACTAACCCATATTTTCCGTGGTACACCTGTCAAAGTTGAAGCTAGTCAAGAGTATCCCGATAGATCGAATGCAGCCCATGGATGTTGCCGACTCCATCGATTTCGATGAAGAGCTCTTTATGTAGGGCGGTTGGTAAAGCCGTTGGATCCAGTTAGTACGAGGTAGAAAGGATACCCGACATCCAATCAGGACAGAACACGATATGGAAGAATACGGCGAGAGTACAAAGTTTGTTAGAAAGGATATAATCAGCCCACCTGGGATGATAAATCCGATATAAATATTGGAGCACTGATGAAGGATTTCGAGCGCTTTCTTGCGCACAAGAACTGGTAAAATGTCATGCAAAGCCAAGAGGAAGCGGATGATTTGGCTTAGATCTAGGCCGATCATCATTCGCAGTGTGGCTGGGAGCGCGATTGCAAAGTGGTGATCAGCATATCTGAAAAGCTGATCATTTACATTTTAGGGCTCTTGATGAATGTGGTGTGTTTTATGGCTGGTGGTAACTTGATGACTTAGTAATTTGGTGATTTCATGATTTGACAATTTGATGGTTGTGATAAATTCATGCTGGTTATCATTTGTATTAGCGTATTTGGACAATGGATTTGCGTAGTTGACAGACAAGGTGGATAAGCAAAAGAAAAATTATATTACCAGTCAACTTACCCACCAGCACAAGCCGGGTGGGTACTCAAATTCGGGCAATATTGATTCCGCCAAGGCTCCGATGATCAGGTGCACAGATCACTATCAAGGAAAGAACGGGCATAGATAAAGGAAATAACCATTCTCGTGGGCAACATAAACCCGGAGATAGGACTGCGCATTAATAGGTGGAATAGCCAGCCAGCGCCGGTGAGCTGAAGACGTGACCAGCGATCAAGACTGCCTGAGGGGAAAAAATGGGCTGAGGTATCACCACCTGAAAATTGAACTTGATTAGCGTCCTCGTCATCTTCGATTGTTTGATCAACGCTGGTAGCAATGGTAGATACGTTTTGGTCATGTGCACGGACGACTCACGAACAGGTCGATTAAGAAGCTTGGTCATTGCTTTGTCTTCAATGTTTGTACTTAGCGGCGTTGCACTCGATTTTGTCCTACAAATGCCTGATCACCAAGTTAGAGTCGCCGAAGGTGATAAAAAAAGTTTGATCTTGAAGTGAAGATCGATACATTTGATTAGTCTACACTACTGGCCCTCGATCTCAGGTATAGCAGATACGTATTCGGTCACTGTGGTTGTGATCTCCAAGTCAGGCAACCTACAAAGAATAGCACTAAACGAACCACACTTGTGTTCGCACTTGCCGATCATTTGACCATCAAAACGGACAACCTAAACTCTTCGCGACACGGATCGACAAAATCTAACGTCGCAAGCGCTGAAAAATTCCACTAGGGCGGCGAAGGTTCAGCAGATCGGCAGAGCGGTGTAAATCTAATGGACATAGCGGAATGTTGCCAGATGACCCGAAGAAGGTTTTATGCTATGCCTTTCACCAGGTTGGAATAAAATCGAGTGTTCTGGGCTCTTTTTTTACTCTGCATTTCTGCATACGTTGAAAGGCCTAGGACTGATAAGATCTTCGTTAAAAGACGTGAGATGAAAACCGATGAAGCTCCTATGATTGCAAGGAATCTTGTTGATGGTTTTGCCAGATCAGAGGTGATCATTGAGTTAGACCTACTGAATCTAAGAGGATTGGACATACCATGACAAAGAACCGAAGGTGAAGATAACCTTCGCTAGATCACCAAGGTTTTCAAGATCTCTGGCCAAGATATCATATTCGGAAAGAACTTCATCGGCCCCACGGGAATCGGCTGGATCTAGCGCATGGATCACCATGCTTACTTGACGAAGTTATGATACGGATGGCTGGGAGGACGCCCTAGATGGATCCAGATCACGTCTCGTTGAGTTGGGTCAATATCTACAGATTACCTCTGCAAAATCAGCGGAAGTGCCAATACAGATGAAAAAACTCAGCAGGGTTTCCACTCGTAGAGAAGGAACGGGCCGATCAATGTATCTCATGTCAACTATATCACTGATCCAGTACTGATTCGGCATGACTAATTGGTTGTGCGCATGTAGCTACTAGCATAACAGACAGCTAATGATCAAGTGAGAGAAGGCTCTTGCAAGTAAGCTGACCATGTGTCTTGGTCAATCGACCTGTTTAAGAAACACCTACTCGGATTATTACCCGTCTGGACGAGGTGCCGCGACGCATACAAGTTTGTATGGGAGCGGGATAACTGTGCATCCCAAGCGGATTGAAGCAGAATCGACAGCAAATAGATGAAATCATAAAAACGCTGTAAAAGCAGGCTGGTCATTCACCTGATCATTCTCGTGATGAATCGCCGAACGAAAAGGAGACATTGTGCGATGATCCTTCCAATTAGGTGAAAAAACGGGAAAATCTGGATAGCCAGGTGGGGCCTGAGATACCAGACAATCCAAAGAAGAGACAAAGTGTGCACACAAAGGGGGTGCCATTTTGGTCAAAGAGCTGGGAAAGCTACTGTCGATATTACCCAAAGTGCCCCCCCACACTGAAGATTTCAATTGGAAGATCTACAAGTTCATATTCATAGTTATGGGGATTAATAAATTCCGTGATATCATCCGGTAGTGTCGCCAAGAAATGAAAATGCTTTACCGTCTGCAGCGTAAGCGTTCGGGAAATTTATGATATAGACGTTGTAGATGCCAACCCTATTGCTCCGCGCTGCTGACAAGTTGCATCATAGTATCGGGAGAAGTTCTCTGCCCTGATCATGGGACTAATATCGACAACGATTGTATAGCCGTCGACATCCCCTGGGCTTCAGCTATCGTTATCGTGGTGAAGAAAAATGGGCTTGATATCCGGTTGTATATTGACATGGGATGTTTATCCAGTTATCCGGTCAGTTAATGGGATGTATGGAATTTCCGCATCAAGACTGATGCCACCCCGATCGACCTACAAGATTCTTTTCAGGAAGGGGTAACCTGACAAGGATCAGAGTCGTCAGTCTTGGGAAGAAGATCGTTTATTAACAACATCCTGATTGCAGCATCAACATCAGAAGACCTCTGGATAGAAATGGACCTCCACCAAAGCTTGACACGTAAACCAACACTGATCACGAAAGTCACCTCTTCTCTTAACCATCCGACAGACAATGTGTTCCTAACAATTGTACCGCCGTATCTGCTTGAGCCACAATGTGACCTTCTTTAACTCTGGCAAGGGTGCTCAACTAATGAGTGTTCTGCTGATCACGATTCGGTACTTTGGTTGTAAACAGAGGGCGATATGCTGCCATCGGAGTCAGATTCACCACTGCTCTTCTGACTACCTTGACTGCCCGCGGCTGATTAGATGACGTGGACCGATAAGTTTGCACAGTCCCTACCTGTATCTGCTGGACTCAATGGATGCTCAGTTAGCGCGCTTCTTGCTCCTTTGCCATGCTCACGGAGCCTCTACCAGCTTCCCACTGTCGCGTAGCATTAGTAGCGTTAGCTGATCAGCATGGTCGCCGTCGTCCGAAGTATCAATAGTGCGTGATGTGTTCGCGCCTTGTCGCGGCTGGCCCCTCTCTGGTCGGTAGCTATAAACGCATTCCTTTTCATGTTAAGGCGATGTAGATAGTTCCTTCGCGGCTCTCTTTTGCGCATGGTAATACTTCGGGTACCGACATCCCATGACACAACTGTGGACTTCGTAGACTTGGACGAGGGATTTCCAATTCTTTCGAGTCCTTATCTGTTGGAGCTAATTATGGGCAGGTCCTTTATTAATAAGTCGCCCAATATTAAACATCGCTCTTGATAGGGAGCTTTATCACGTAGAAAAGCCAACTTTAAGCGTGCCAACCATATCCCTGCTTGATTTCTTCCGTCTTCCTTCATAACTATTATTCAAATCGTTGGCGGTGGAGACTCTAATGCTCTTCGTCTACAGGTGACACGGTTTCCAGTCGATGCTACTGCCATATTGTTTTGTTAAACTTCACCCAGATCATCAGGTGACGGCGACTTGACCCTGCTCGGGCTGATTCCATGTCTACATCTCGAACCACATCTCACCACGCGGGTAGCTAATAGTCCGTAATTCTTCGTCTGTTGCGTAGCAGCATTGAACATAGCTTGCATTTGAGCCGGATCAGCTTGATCAAGGGTTGGCTATGTAGGTAAACTTAGGCATTCAGCTGATCAGGTGTCTAGCTCGGCCCTGAGCAACAAGTTGCAGGCGCAGCGTTACTTCTGCTCATCATTAGTGATTCCCAAGAATCTTGACTTAATCCGACCGTGGTCGAGTGGTTCACTACTCACCGCGGGACCGGAAGGTCCCGGGTTCGATCCCGGGCGAAACCAAGTCGGTTGGTTTCAGAAAATATAATTTGACGAAATCACCCAAGAATCTTGACTTCATTCTTGTATTATAAGTTTTTCTCTTGTGGATTGTCAAATTATCCATTAAGTATTTTTCATTGGGTCGCCCTACCACGTGACTTTCGACCAATAGAGATGAATATTGCTACTAATAGTATTTATTGGTCAAAATAGCGCTTTACATCTATCTACCTTTATAATAGTTTTCCGTTGGGGGTTTTGATGCACATTCTTGTTTGTGGCTTCATAATGTGACAAATCTCAATATGAAATTTGACTGCGCAAATTTATCCTGCAGCGGCTTGTTTTGACTTTACATGCACAACTACAACACTACTCAACACTCTATCAAATAGCAAAACCAGTACATCTAGTTTCTATTGTGTATTACTCGTACAGTGCCTTTTGCTCAACTTTTTCATCTTACCCTTGCTCAACGGCTCACTGGCGGCATCGTGTGTCGGCAATCCCTGACATTTTCCATACATTAGCATAATATCCAGTTCGACCAAAAACAACATTCGCCAATACTTACGTTATCGTCGAACTTTGAGTACTTATCCTTCATGTTCAAGAACATCTTGCTGGGACAAATGTTAGCTTTTTCAGCGAGCTAGGCCTTTTTACGGGACTCATCTTCCAATCGTAGGCGCTTCTGTTCCTCTTTTCTCTTCTTCTTCTGCTTCTTCTTCTCAATTTCTTCGAGCAGCTCGTCCATGTTGGCCAGCTTCCAAACGGGAGAGCTACCAGACCGGTCCTCCAGAAGCACACCAGCATACGACAACTTTTCGACACGTACTTCATCTCACAGACTTAGCACCACACTAGCCAAAGCCTTAAGCCTTACTATCTCCATCGTCCGCAGCAGCAGAACGAGCGGCCTCTCAGATATCGTCACGGAACTGCGCAAAGATATCTGGTACAGGCGTGAGCACAGTCTCTTGATCAGTACCACCAGCAGAATCCTAGCAGAGCGGAAACCCTATGTCTGTAGCAGAGGTGACAAGTCCAAACACAGATAAAATGCGTGTGATGTACTCTGCACTGGCATGGATTATCATAGAAACTTGCTTGTGTATGTCTGTCGCCATGTAACGGTTAACTTGGCCAATTGCCGAAGATGCAACAGCGCTAACGGGGTGTTGATGTCGTCGCTCAAAGCGCGAAACACTTTGTCCTTGCAGTCAAGCAGAGCTCCATGCAGCACCTTCTCCACAGGTGTCCACTTCTGCGTCTTTTCGACGCCAAGTTCACGGAGACGTGCCTTGACGTTAGCAAAAGACTCCGTAAAGAAACGGTCAACACCCACCGCATCGTCCATTGAGTTGTCATTATAGTCCACGAATGTGCATCAAAACCCCTCAACGGAGAACTATTATAAAGGTAGATAGATGTAAAGCGCTATTTTAACCAATAGATACTATTAGTAGCAATATTCATCTCTATTGGTCGAAAGTCACGTGGGGGGTGCCCCTAGGGTGGAGGGGGGTGCGGGTAGGGCGACCCTTTTCATTTTTCTAATCATTCACCTTTTAAAGCACTATTATTGCTAAGTTTCGGTTCTGTAATTCAATCAATAGGTGGTGAACAAAGATATTCGAAAACTGGGAGGACTACGACGTATATTTTACTAATATAATGTTTCAAATTGGTTCATAATCTTTAACAGTTTCTCTTTTTTAACAGGCTTTTATTCTAAATATCCAGTATTAGAAATAGCTTTTTTTGTTAGTTTGAATGATACAGGTCATTTCGCTTATTTATTGGGAATTGCTATTGCCACCCCAGTTTTTGCTAGTGCCACCCATCTGCCACTCCCTTGGTTACGTTTATGTGTACCCTTGGTTATAACTGCACTTGAACATGAAATTAAGAGGGCTCGATTGTGTGGTGAGTGCGGGGCACCTACCCACGACAAGCGGACCTGTCCTCTGGCGCTTCTCCGCGGAAACAGTGGCAGTGTCATTGGCCGTCTCAACGGCTTTCTCGTCACACTCAAGGGCTTGCCACGCTCGTATAACAAGGATTTGCAGGAGGACAAGACGGCGCTCTTCTATGTTGTGGACACCATTCAAGATTGTCTGCAAATATCCACGGGCGTGCTGGCCACGATTACCCCGCACGGTGACAAAATGCACAGCTTTCTTGTGACGGAGATGCTAGCCACGGACTTGGCCGAGTATTTGGTGCGCAAAGGCGTTCCTTTCCGTGAGACGCACCACGTCGCTGGTCATGCTGTGCGAATGACCGAAGACAAGAATAATGCTTTGAGTTCATTGACGTTTGAAGAGCTGTCGACACTCCACCCCAAATTCGAACAAGATGTTCTGGACGTTTGGAACTTTGACTTCAGCGTTGAGCGCAAGGATGTTACCGGCGGCACCGGCAAGAGTGCTGTGTAGCAGCAGATTGACAACATCAAAGCGTGGCTTGCCTAGATGCGATGCTTTCCACTACCTCAGTAGCGTGTTGATATCTATCGTCTTATGACCTCATTGAGGACTAATCTTCACGTATTTTCAGGCTCTGCATGACTGACTCACTTGGCAGGTAACAGACCAGTTACATTCCATCGCAACTGCATCGTGGAGAAGTGAATGAGAAAATTTTGGTCACTTTGTGTCAGCGGAATGCCGATCAGCTTATCAGCGACCCGATTGGTGGAAAACAAGGAGGCTTTTAAGCCTATCGCGTGCAAGAAGTGTCAAGAACGCAGATTTTTGTGAGTCACACGATATTGCGTGTATTTTACATATTTCATGTTTGTACATATTGGGGACCGTAGGGAGTTTGGATTTTTGGTTGTTTAACTCACAACAAGGAAGTCGTTCGCATCTTCGCACAGTACATCAGTCGCCTCCGCACGCCGCGGAGTGTTTGGGGGAAGAGGGTCGAGTAATCTCCTCTAGCTCATTATACCCGGCCGGGACGCGTTACAGACGCACTTGGCCCGCCGAAAGTCCCTCGACGGGAGTACGCATTGGTCGGCTTTGCAAGCCCAAGTTACACACGTTTGGAACGTGTGACCAAGTTTTTTGGATTATTACGTGGAGATATCGTTCGTGGAGTTTGTCACGTTCTCTTTGGATCTCCACATTGGAATATTGGTCTTTTCTTCTCACATTGGTTGATCTCTACGATCGATTAAGCGGTGTGCCCTTTGGAGTATACTTACTTTAAGTATAACCGGTTTGCCCGTACCAAAGGTGAAGAGTTCCGCCCAGGTTACACCACCCAGCACGGTCTCGCATTTTAGACCCAAATCAATTCACAGCGACGATACACCAAGTGTGCAACCAGACCATTCCACCGGGTACACAAGGTGAGATGGAGACGCAAAAATCGGACCAGGCGTCCAATGCTGATGATCGGTTGTGTGCTAGCAGCGGACGATCAGATCGGATCGTAGGCGAAGGTTCGCGTGGTACCCCCCCCCGTCAGCTGGAAGGCTGGGCACGATGGTGGTCAGGTTCTCGACACTACGGTGTTAGATTTTAAACTTGACTCCACCACAATGGTGCGCACGCCCGGATCACTTGGTGATCGCGGATATCACCGAGATGATATCTCGTCAAGAATTGATATAACGAAGTAAATGTGGAATCTTTCTGTAGAGGACATAAGGAACAGCTATCGCCTTATGTTCTCGTTGTCGATAAGGATGGCGATGTCCGATCTGGCCGGGTGGAGGACCAGATCGGGATTAATAAGTTTTTACCTCCCCATAAGGCTCCCACCGGACCCGATCTGGACTATAGCAAGTCTTGCTATAGTTCCGGAAAGGATCAGGACCTTGGTCCTGATCCTATGCATTTGAATGAACGATTTGATGAAAAAACTAAAGATGAAAACGATTTGGAGGCAGATCGGAACGATCAGATCCACTTTCCCAAGGTCCCCAAGCAAAGGCTGGGAATGCCACCCGATGAAGATGACTTGAAAGAAAAGTCGCAGGTCGGGGATGGGGTTATCAAGGAAGAAGACCTGACCAGGATGTATTCATCCACGAGTTTTGTGGTGGAGTCAAGTTCGAAATCGAAAACATTAGCATCGATAACCTGACTACCACCATCGCGCCCAGCCTTCCAACTTTCGGAGGGGGTACTCCGCGGACCACCACTCGAGATCTGGTCCGATCGTTCGCTGCAAGCAGACGACCGGTCGTCATCAGAACCACTTGGTCCGATTGTTTAGTGTCCATCTCCCGTGTACCCGATGGAATGGGCTAGTTACACACTCGGTGGATCGGGATCGCAGATTGGATCTAACCGGTCTTGAATATAGAAGACCGATCTGGGTAGGTATCTCTGGGGCGGAACTCTTCACCCCAGACACAAACAGACCAAAAACACTTCCAAGAGATAACTTCCAATAGGTCGATCGTCCAAACGATCAAGACCTGACGAATACGAAATAATAGAGGGTAGACCGACGTTCCGGTCTAGCCCCTGACCAATACGAAATAAGACCAAAACCGGTCTAGTTTCCAACCAATATTAAAACAAGCCAATATGTCCGCGTAAAGACCCAATATGCTTGTGAGACTCCACAAACGATATCTCCACGCCAAGACCAATCCAGTGAATAGCACGTTCCAAACGTACTTGAGTTGAGGTGTTGAGATCGCCAAATCGTACTCCCGTCGAGGGACTTCCGGTGGGCCAAAATGCGCGTGCGGCGCGTCCAGACCGAGTATAATGGGCGAGAGGGGATAATTTGACCCTCTTCCCCCAAACACTCCGCGGCGGGCGGAGGCGACTAGTGTACGAAAAGGGAAGAACGGCGACCCCTAGCTGTGGTGTGAACCAAGACCAAAGGGCTTCTACTTAGAAAAATCCTGCAACCAAAAGACTTCTACTTTATTAGGAAAATCCACAACCAAAATCCTCTTACTTGGAAAAACCACAACTAAAATACTACTACCCTATAGTCCCTAAATGTACCCACACAAAAATATGTAAAATACCCAAAGTCGGGTGACTCACCACAACTTGCGTTCTTGACACTTCTTGAATCTGATAGGTTGAAAAGCCCCCCCTTGTTTAAACCAATTCGAAATTAGACCAAATGCCTTGACGAAACTTGACCAAAAGTGTGCCAAATTTTGGGCACGCTTCTCCACAGCCGCCCCCGAGTCCATCAAATTCAGTTAAACCTTGGTCATTCAGACTTTTCCGACATGGAGCAACCATCTTCTTCATCCGTTCCAGGTACTTGCACTGCTGGACTTGACCTTCTTCTATTTCCTTAACGGCCGTTCTTGTAGGCACCTCGCATACCACGTCATCTCATGTCACTTCGCCCATCCGGTCGGTCCGGTCTGGCAGCTCCCATCGTTCTACTGCACCTCAGACATCGGCAGGGCATCAGACCGGGACCGACGCGCAGTTGCAAGACGCACTTGAAAAGATCGCACGTCTCCAGGAGCAGATTGATCAACAGGCGACAGAACGTAAGCATGCATGTCCGGTCTTCACCTTGGACCTGTTCTAATCTTCGTTTGTCTTCAGCCCGTATACCTCCAGCCCATATACCTCCTGGCATCAGCAAGGCGATCAATGCCCTGCTTGCCGCCGATCGGCAGTCGAACACGCATGACCTCCAGATGCGTCAGGTTTTGACTGGACTCATAACCTGCGCAACAAGCTGACCCGCTTGGAAGCTCATCAGCTTCATCTCCGGTAGCAGCTTGTGCTGGTCCAACAGCAGCAAGCGGAAGGCCTGCTGGACCAGACTACGTTAAGTGTTCAAAGCGACGGTCTCGAGAGGCGTCTCACCGAGCTCCGAATTTCGATTCAAGACCAGACCGAGGAGGTCCGGTCTTGTGAACGCAAGTCGAACGATTGGACGCCGGCAGCGAACGGTCATCGGGCGGTATTAAAAGAATGTCATCAGCGCTTGGTTGGCCTGTTGCGTCCTCGTCGGCATCCGGTTGCTGCCTCCAGCGTAGACCGGTCTGCGTCGGCCGCCTTGGTGGACCTACACCGGGACCAAGACCAAGGCCGTTCATTGGCCGAAATTCCCCAGCCCGAAATTGCACACAAATCAAAGAAGCGCGCGAACGCGCCGGGTAGCTCGAGGGAGCGGGGCATAGCGCGCGACCCTGAACTCGAAGGGAAGCGTGCGGTGCCCCATAAGCGAGCCAAGACGCAGGCGCTTCTCGTGGGCCCAAGCTTGGACGAGGATGACGACAGTAACATCTCCAAAAATCAAGCGCCCTCGACCGCCGGTGCTGACCGTGCCAAGTATTCAGAGGTCTCGTCCTGGGATGACTCCGGCGAAGACTCCGGTGATTCGGAGTTTGCTGTACCCATCCCAACCAAGTCGCGAACAAGTCCACATGAAAGTTTTGTTCAAGTTGCATCGACTTCGGAGCAGACCAAGAAGACCGGTCTGCATGGTGGCGTTCCACCACCTCATGCGTTGACAAAGACAACACCTACGGTCTTGCCTGGGACTTCCAAGCTCCACAAAGATTCTTTGTTGTCCAACGTGGCAATCGACTGTTCTTCCCTTCCGCCACGAACGCGTGAGGATACTTTGCCGTGGTCGCCAGGGCAGATCGGTTGTCTACGCCGGTCCACCCTGACCAAGAAGCTCCTGGCCCGGTCTTTCTCTCGTCCAGACCATTGGCTTTTCCCGACGGCGAAGAAAGTTCCTGCCGCGTCGGAATGGCGGCCAGACTTGATCACGTCGGCACAGATCTCCTGCTTGTACGCTGACGAGCCGTGGAAGATTTTCGAGCATCCCAAGCTGGGGTTCATCTTCCACTCTACTCCGTGGGCCAATGCTTTCATGAGTCGGGTGAAATATTTTAACAAGACTCACGCTCAAGCCATCTGGGAGGCATCCCACTATCTGGTGCTTCCCCCGGAACGAGTTCGGCAATACCCTGGCTTGGCGACCATCCAGAACAAGCGCAAGCGGCGTCGGATCAGAGCGGGTGAGGCCTGGAACTCCCTGTGCCAATATGTTTTGTACGGGATGCTGGCCCACGAGTGCGACATCGATGTGTTCTTATATCTAGTTGTACTTCATATGCCGCGGCGTCGCGTCGAGAAGACCCGGCTGCTGGCTGACGGTGGCACATGGTACCCCGGTCTTGGGTGCGCTACACCGGTCTTGGACCTCAAGGATGCTTTGGTCCAACTAGACCAACAAGAACCTTGGCGTAACCAGTACCAGGACCAAGTTGAAAAGCATCCGTCGTTGACCATCGGCTGTCTGTGCGGTGATGGCGAGTGAGGTCGTAAGTAGTCGACCAGATAACACTTAATATATATCATCGTTCTTTTTCACATGTTCGGTCATCAAATCACTTGAGCTAATTCCACCACTTTCTCCGGAGTTGCACTAGACACGTTATCACCAACCGTTCCACTTACATTGCGAGAAAACAATCCACGTTCGTCACTCCACTATTCCAATTCGTCACATATTCACAATACACAATACACGAGGCACAAGACCTTCCACCTCTTCACGTCGGTCGGGAAGACCGATGCTACTGCATGTCTTGGTCTTGGTCTTCATGGGTCTGCATCACTGCGAAACGGTTCCGACTGACTCGGTCCCGTTCTAATTCTCGTAGTAGTGCTCCACAGTTCAGGTCGGACTCATCGATCCAAGTTGTTTCATCATGGCCCTTCCATCGGACCAGATATTCTCGGTGGGTCCGGCCGAACCTGGTCTTCTTGACCGATCGGACACCTAAGACCTTTTTCACTTCAAATTTGTCCTTCTCCAGCGGTCGTTCCCAACTGTCCTCCGGCAGTAATGCTTCATCGAAATCAAACCGTTCTGCCTCGTCTACTAGACAGGGCATTTTGGTACGATCAGGAAATTCTCGGACCAGTTTTAACCTGGACACATGTACGATCGGGAAGACCTTTTAGTCCGTGCCGGTTGTTACTAGACGGGAAGCGTGCTCACCAATCAGCTCGGCAACCCGGAAAGGACCGTTCCACATGTGATCCAGCTTCTTCGCATAGCCCTCCTTCACTCGGTCTAGGTACAACCATACCCTCGCCCCTGGTTCTATACCGTGGGGTTGGACCTGGTCGTTGTTCCGGTCTGCCCGGTCTTGTGTAGCTTGACGTAACTTTTCGTTGACAATTTCTCTTGCAAGCTGGTAATGTTTCTGGACCTGCATGCGCCAACGTCGAGCATCACGATCGCGGGTCCAAGTGCAGCCAATATGTATCGCAAGATAAAAAGTCGTTTCTCCTCGGACCCGATCGGTCGACGAGTTGAGTGCAAACACCATCCTTTCTGCGTATTCGTCCCAATGGCGCTGGTCTTGATCGGCAACGTACATCTTGGTTACTCTTGTAATAGTTTGTACCATACGTTCTGACGATCCATTCGCTTGCGGACGATATGCCATCGTCGCGCTCTGTTTCTGGCCCAGCATATTGTTAAACGACCGGAACACCTCGGCCATGAAACCGGGTTCTCGGTCGTGTCTGATGACCTCGCTGGCGCCGAACCTTTGGAACACGCATTCTTCGTAACTTTTGGCGATCTGCTCGGCGGACCGGGACGCACTTGCCTTCGCAATAACTAGACCGGCGAACAGGTATACCCAGATCAACAACTCAGTATTGTCATATGTCGATTTAGGCAGCGACGGTATATGGTCCATCGCTATGACCTGGAAAGGGTAGGTAGCTTCGATATTTCCGGGCGATCGCCCCTTGATTACCGGTCTACCCTTTCCGGTCTCGCAATCCGTACAACAACCCTATATTTCTGTACACTTCGGAAAAGACCTCTCCAGTGAAAGTGGGACCTGATCTTGTGATACGTTCTGCCTATGCCCTGATGTCCCCCTTCTAGACTCACATGGTAGTGATGGAGGACATCCGGCTGCAGCAACTCAGGTATCACCAATTTCGCCAATCGGTCCCGGTCTGCACTGTCTTGGTCGGCATCGCGGCAGTAATATAGTAAACCATCCTCATCCACCTCGTAACTGTCTGCGATCTTGGCACATTCTTTCGCTTGATCATTCGTCAACTTGGACAATTCACCGCGCAGGTAGGTCTTCAAATTCACAATCCATTCTTCTTCGTCCTGAGCCTTGAGGATCCGATCTGCACTTAGTCGTTGCACAACAGATTCACTCAACCGTTCCTTCGGGAACGGTTGGTGGGACTTCCGAGCTTTCGGTCTAGTCGCGACCATCACATGCACCTGGTCCGGAGCGTTCTTGGGTGCCATCACCTCGGGGAGCCTGTTTATATTCATCAATTCATCCAGCACGGCCTTCTCGGTGATCGTAGCCCCGGTCTGGTCTTGCATGGCCTTGGTCGCGAGGTAGTCGGCACTTCTGTTCCAGTCCCGTTTCACGTGCAATAGCTCGTGGTTGGGGTGGTCTTTCAATGCCTTCATTACCCGATCATTTAACGACCTCAGACGTGGGGCCTTGCAGTCGATCTCTCCGGTGATCTGCCTGATCACTAGGTTCGAGTCACCACATATGATGACTCACCCCTTCTCTTGCGACGACAGCAGGTCCAGACATAGAAGTAGACCTCGGTACTCCGCCTCGTTAACCGTAATATCCGGCGTGAAATCAGCAGCGGCTGCAACTATAGACCATTGTGGCAACTTCCACACTATGGCACTATAGGCGCCGACCTTCTTCTTCACGCTTGCCGATCCGTCAAAACTTAAGACCAAGAGCTCTTCATCATGGTCGACGGTCGGTGGCGGTCTCGAAACTGACTGCCGAGGTTGCTTTTTCGGGGCAATCGCTATTAATGCCTCGTCCACTTCAGACCGAGGGGTGATACTGGCAGCTAATGTGCCCAATATCTCTTCCTCGCCCCTGGTGCACTTAACGACCTTGAGGTTCCACTGCGACAAGACCGCCGACCATCTTCCTAGACGTCCGTCCATCCCATTGGCTGATAATAGCGAGGCCAAAGTAGACCGCCTTGACAGGACCTTTATAGGTCGGCCGACCAGCAGGTTGTAACACACATCCAGAATTCGTAGCAACGCCAGAACTTCTTTCTCGACAATTCCATAGTTCACTTCATTTGGCTTCATCGTTCTGCTCGTGAACGTGACCGGATGGTACACACCATCATGATCTTGTACTAGGGTGGCCGTAATGGCCCACTGACTAGCATATACAATAATGGTCGGGACCTTTTCGGGATCGAAATGCTTCAAAATCGGTGCCGTCACCATCTTAGCCTTCAACATGCCAAAAGCAAACTTTGCACGCTTCATATGGTCTTCGGACTCCACTTGCGGACAATCTGCAGCAAGACCAGAGTCGGCTCCCCCATGTAAAGTTGCCCGGTCTTCTTCGCGCAACATATGGTAGTCCACTTCCCGGAGCTCATACAACACAGCCGCGTAGATAGCAAAATCTTCGATGAAGCGGCTGTAGTATTTTAAACTTCCTAGGAAGGAATGCATTGCCTTCAGAGACTTGGGAAACGGGAGGTTGCTTAACGAATCCAGGTCCTTAGGATTAGCCTCTAGACCATTGTTCGAGACCATATGACCTAAATAGGCGACCTTGGACATACCCCAAAAACTTTTTATGGCGCTGATAGATAGGTTCCAGCGGTCGCATGTCTCCAACAATCGTTCAACCTTCTCGCACAGATTGTTCCATGAAGAGGCAGGTATCAGAATGTCGTCGATGTACGACCGCCTCCCTAGAACGGACGGTCTTCTTTCCCGATCGGGTTCACCCTCTGTAAACACATCATAACTTTCGGCAGGGTCCCGATCGATCTTGATTTTGAAGTGTCCGTACAGTGCGTTGTCTATCAACCTTTGATAGATCTGGGGTGCGTTCTTCAGACCGAACGGCATACGGTTCCACTCGAAAAGACCAAACGGTGTCACAAATGCGGAAATCTCACGGGCTCGATCAGTCATCGAGACCACCCAAAATTCACTTGCCATGTCCAGCGAACAATACCACAAGGTCTTGTCCAGGTCTTCCAACAAATCATTAATCAGCGGCATCGGGTACACCATAAGTTTAGTTAACCGATTTACCAGCCGATAGTCGATGCACAACCTAATGTCGACGCCGTTCTTCTTAATAACAATTACGATCGGCGAGTCCCATGGCGAGGTCGACGGTCTAATAGTCTTGGTAGCCAACAGTCCTCTGATAAGATCAGAAAGCTTTTCCCGGTACTGTGGCGCCACGCGTCGACATCGCTGGGCAATCGGCTTGGCATCTCCAACTTCAATATCGCAAATCGCACCACGGGCTGCAGGTGGTAATGTATTGCCCTTTCCGATCAGCAGATGTCTTTTCTTCCATATGATATTCTTCAACTGCCCGATCTGGTCTGGACTGTTAAGGTCTTGATCACCCACTTGTAAATCATCCATTGTAACTACGGGAGAGTCGGCAGAAACTTCAGGGAGGACTGCCATTTGGCTTTACAGCTCCTGAATGTACTGTTCCCCGCCTTCATGTATACATACTTGTTCATCTTCTGGGGTGATATCACCTAGACCATCTAGACCGGCTGAACGCCCCTGGTCTTGATCGACGGGCTGTCCTTCACTGATATCGGTCTGATTAGGAATTCCATCATGGTCCGACTTAGCAACTTCATGTTCCCCTTCTTCCGTTTCTTGATCCGCTGTCGCCTGGTCTTGTGCTGACACCACGTTGACTAGTCTCGGCTCGTCTACTTGATGGTCCACCGTTCCTTGTGACTGCGGCGCCTTTCTTCGGACCAACATCTTTTTTGGGGTGACATAACTTGGTCTTTCCACTAAAGGTGAGGTATCCTCTTCCACCGACCCATCATCGCTGATAAGATCGGTGGTCGATTGGTACGCCAGGTTTTGCCACTCGACATACCGCCTCGACCCAATCGAGACGAACACCATCTTCATTGGTACCTTCCCTTCTGCTAACCACATGCCGACGATAGTGTTATTGTCCAGTGTCAGCGGCTTGTCACCGATATTGGTAACACGGGCAAAATCACGTCGACCAGCACTCTTTACGAAGGTCGAGACCCACCGATCGCCCCTGGTCAACCACAAAATCCTCGAACGAAAACCTTTCTCAAACGGGTTATCGGCAGACCGACCAACTGGGATAGTGAGGTCTTGGTCCCACCGGACCAGATCGGTATACGAACCATACAGAGGTCTTCGACCAGCCAACTGGACCTGGACCTCATCCGGGAGCGTAAGCACTCCATGTGACAGGTCTAGGCGAATAAAAGCTGGGACCATGAAATCCATTCCTAGTAAAGAGTCTTGACCAGCCAACTTGCCAACCCAAGCGCTGAAAAAGTAGACCAGCGATCCCGAAAAAGTAATTTTCACACGCGTTCTTCCTTCGGTCATATAAGAGTTTTCGCCGATCCCGACGCATTCTTGTCTCTGGGTATCGTCTATACGAAATCCGACCTTACGAGCAAAGGCGGAGTTGATTATCGATACTTCAGCTCCAGAGTAGAACAACATCGTCGCCTTCTGGTTATTAATCTTGCCACAGGCTTTCGCCTGCTTGAACCATTTATCAGGCGCGTGATACTTCCAGTATCCGCGGGATTCTCCAGACAGCAAGTCCAACTGCATAACCACCTTAGTCCGGGAGTACTCATCGGTCTTCAGGCTGTATACCGGATGGTCTCGGGCGACGCAATTTGGAATAGAACGTGTATTGTCGTTCTTATCCTCCTTGCCGACATATGCATAGATGTGAACCGTAGAACGCTCGGCTCGATCCAGATTCCAACCTGGCGAGCGTTCTAGTTTAACATCTTTTCTGCGTCCGGCGGCAGCATCCCCGCGTGCTTGTCCGGCACGTACCACTTGCGCATCATGTTAAAAAAAATCTTCAATCTTGCAGTGGCCGGCCTCGTGGATCTCTCCACATGACTTGCATACGAAGAGGCAGTGGTCCGTCGGGTGGCCGCGTCTCTCGCACTTCTTGCACACCATCTTCTTCCAGCAGTTTAAACCATCATGTTTGCTCGAACCACAGTGGGAGCACTTCTGACGAGGTCGGTCTGGATCGGACTTGCTCCCGTTCCTTCCCTTCCGTTCCACCTGGTCGGACTTCGACTTGGTCTTCGGGGCAGGTCCAGCAACATAGACGTAACGATACTGGTCTTCATCCGATGACTCCTGGCTGGATGGACTTCCACTTTCCCCTTCTGATCCCGTGCTGTCATCAGCTACGATCGCCTTGACTGCTCGGGTCGGTCTGGTCCAAGGTCTCTTGACCGGATCGGTATGGGTCTTGGAACGATAGCGACCTGATCCACCAGCGGTCTTCGCTCTCATACTACGCGACTGTTGTAACGTCCGCAGGGTCTGTTCGACTTCGCCCGCATCCATAAGACATAGTATAGTAAGCTGGTCCGCCAGTTCTTGATCGTCAAGGGTACTAATAGTGACCCACATGTTCTAAGGCGGCAACGTTCGGCGGGTTATTCTCTTTGATTGTTATGCCGGCGCGAAGTGCAGCCACGTTCAACCGATGCAAATACTAGATCGGTGTTTCGTCGGCCCGCTTGTGCATATGGTGGTACTTACGGGCGCTTGAAAATCCGGAGTTACAATATTAACCTTCAAACTCCGCACACAACAGGTCCCAGTCAGACCGGACGCCCCGACCCAACTGTTGAATCCAGTTCGCAGCCGGTCCTTTTAACAAATCCCGGAAGATTAAACAACGTTCGCCTTTTGGGGTCTGGTCTCGCAGAAACGCAGACTTGACCCGACTGAACCAAGACCGGGCCTGGTCTTCATCAGAATCCTTGCCGGTGAAGTCCTTGAGGTCGGTCGTCGCGGCCATACGGATGCGCGGAATCGCAGCATATCCAAAGTCGTAGGCAGTAGTGGAGGCTAGGTTAGCCTTGCGCACCTTTCCTGCGCCTGTACCATCGGACCCACCATGGTCGTCAAGACCGCCGACCGACTCCATATCACAGTCACTTGTCTTGCTTGGTCTACGCGGTCTTGCCGGTTGCGGCTTGCGCCTTCCCTTGCCGGTTGGTTTATCACTTCTAATAGGCTTATCCATAGATGTTACCGATTTCATATCCACATCTTTGCAAACATTGACACCTTGACAGGTAGACCGGTCTTGGACATGTGGTCGCATAGGTGGTCTAACCCGTTCTTCCATGAAACGTTGCATCATCATCTCAAACATGGCTTGGACGTTGGCTGGCGTCATGGGCAACGTGTTCATACCCTCCTTTTGTGGACCTGAGGCCTGTGGGGCTTGCTGGAGCCCCGACTGGCAAGCATCCCCTTGCTGCCGCATGTCCTTTTTTTGTTCAGACCGGGCATGGTCCACCCCCATGGTCATCCGCTCGACACCGGTCTCCAACGCTGATGAGCTGTTAGAAGCTGGTGGAGACTGGTAGGTCGATTCATCATCGGAACCAATGTCAACAAGCTCTGTGGAGGCTTCGGCGACCTTCATTGCCGTGGTGGGAGTTAGGCGGCGAACCGCCCCCACCAGTGGCACCAAACGGTCGTGGAGATCCGACATCGACGCCTCCAGTCTCCAAGCATCAAATTCAAACAATTTATTGACACCGACGGGGTTCTGCATTTTAATGCCAACCTCCGCCAACATCGCCACCAAATTCTTGACGAGCAGTAATGGTCGATCACTCTGGATCGGCTCGGTAGTGGGACCGAGAAGACGGTCGGGGATATGGAGGTCCAACACCCGAAAGACCTGGTTTTGGCGAACAAATCGCTTCAATTCAAAAACATAATACATCTTGTCCAGGTCTTGTTCAGTGATAGCCTCATCTCCAACCTTCGACTTTCCTTCGAAGTCGTCTTCGTCGGGTGGCATTCCAAGCCCTTTTCTGGGCACCTTGGGTACTTTGGGGACTTTAGGGAGGTAGACCGGATCGTTCCAGTCAGCCTCCAAGTAATTTCATCTTTTAGTTTTCCATCAATTTTTTCATTCATACACATAGGATCAGGACCTTGGTCCTGATCCTTCCCGGAACTATAGCAAGACCTGATATAGTCCCGATCGGCTCCGGTGGGAGCCTTTTGGGGAGCAAAAAACTTATTAATCCCAATCTGGTACTCCTCTAGGCCATATCGGACATCTCCATCTTTATCAACAACGAGAACGTAAGGCGATAGCCTTTCCTTACGTCCTCTCCAGAACGACTCCATATTCAAATCATTCAAATCTTCGAATCCAATTTTTGATGGAATATCAGCACGGTGATATCCACGATCACCAAGTGATCCGGGCACGCGCACCATTGTGGTGGAGTCAAGTTCGAAATCAAAAACATTAGCATTGATAACCTGACTACCACCATCGCGCCCAGCCTTCCAACTTTCGGAGGGGGTACTCCGCGGACCACCACCACTCGAGATCTGGTCCGATCGTCCGCTGCAAGCAGACGACCGGTCGTCATCAGAACCCACTTGTTCCGATTGTTTAGTGTCCATCTCACCTTGTGTACCCGATGGAATGGGCTAGTTACACACTCGGTGGATCGGGATCGCAGATTGGATCGAACCGGTCTTGAATATAGAAGACCGATCTGGGTAGGTATCTCTGGGGCGGAACTCTTCACCCCAGACACAAACAGACCAAAAACACTTCCAAGAGATAACTTCCAATAGGTCGATCGTCCAAACGATCAAGACCTGACCAATACGAAATAATAGAGGGTAGACCGACGTTCCGGTCTAGCCCCTGACCAATACGAAATAAGACCAAAACCGGTCTAGTTTCCAACCAATATTAAAACAAGCCAATATGTCCGCGTAAAGACCCAATATGCTTGTGAGACTCCACAAACGATATCTCCACGCCAAGACCAATCCAGTGAATAGCACGTTCCAAACGTACTTGAGTTGAGGTGTTGAGATCGCCAAATCGTACTCCCGTCGAGGGACTTCCGGTGGGCCAAAATGCGCGTGCGGCGCGTCCAGACCGAGTATAATGGGCGAGAGGGGATAATTTGACCCTCTTCCCCCAAACACTCCGCGGCGGGCGGAGGCGACTAGTGTACGAAAAGGGAAGAACAGCGACCCCTAGCTGTGGTGTGAACCAAGACCAAAGGGCTTCTACTTAGAAAAATCCTGCAACCAAAAGACTTCTACTTTATTAGGAAAATCCACAACCAAAAGCCTCTTACTTGGAAAAACCACAACCAAAATACTACTACCCTATAGTCCCTAAATGTACCCACACAAAAAGATGTAAAATACCCAAAGTCGGGTGACTCACCACAACTTGCGTTCTTGACACTTCTTGAATCTGATAGGCTGAAAAGCCCCCCTTGTTTAATCCAATTCGAAATTAGACCAAATGCTTTGACGAAACTTGACCAGAAGTGTGCCAAATTTTGGGCACGCTTCTCCACAGTTTAAGCGATTTATTCGTGAAGACCAGATCATGCAGATCTTAAACCCCCAGATCCCCGATCGCCTTCTCGGACCCACCACCGAGCCGATCCAAAGCGATCGGTCGTTGCTATTGGTGAAGAACCTGCTGGCGATGTTGGCTGAGGTCGGCATAAAAGTGCAGAACCTCGCCAACGTGCAGAAATCGTTTGATCTGGACACTCGGAAGATGGAGTTGTCGATGTCGAACCTCCATGATCATTTGGTGCAGTTGGTGGGGGCGGTTCGCCGCCCAACTCCCACCATGGAATTGAAGGCCGCTGAGGCCACGGAAGCACACGATGATGTGTGTTCCGATGATAAATCGCTGTATCAGTCTCCACCTTCCTCTAATAGCTCATCGGAGTTGGAGGTCGGTGTTGAGCGGATGACTATGGGGGTGGATCATACCCCCATGGGAGCATAAAAAGGACGTGCGGCAGCATGGGTCTGCATGCCGGTCGGGGCCGCAGGAGCCCCCACAGGTGTCAGTACCTCCAAAGGAGGATGCCAACACGCTTCCCATGACCCAAGATAGCGTCCTAGCCATGTTTGAGGCAATGATGGAGCGTTTCATGGGAGACCGATACCGATCGCCTCCGCGCCCGCATGCACAGGACCGATCTGCCCGGAAAAATGTCAATACTTGCCGGGATGTTGATATGGAGTCAGTGGCATCAACGGATAAGGCTACCCGAGGTGGCAGACCAGTTGGCAGAGGAAGACGCAAGCCGCAGCCAGCCCGACCGCGCCGATCAAGCAAAAACAGCGATTTCGACATGGAGTCGATCGGCGATCCGGATGAACACTATGGGTCAGACGGTGCAGGTGCGGGCAGAACGCGCAGGGCTAACCTAGCCTCTACGGACGCCTTTGATTTTGGATCTACTGTGATCCCACGCATTCGCATGGCTGCGACCACTGATCTCAAGGATTTCACTGGCAACGACGCCGACGAGGAGCAAGCCAGATCGTGGTTTGGGCGGGTCAAGTCTGCTTTCTCGCGGGATCAGACACCAAAAAAGGAACGGTGTTTGATCTTCAGAGATCTTCTGAAAGGACCGGCTGCGAACTGGATCCAACAGTTGAGTCGGGATGTCCGATCTGACTGGGATCTGCTATGTTCAGAATTTGAGGGGCAGTACTGCAACTCCGGATTCTCTATCGCCCGTAAATACCATCATATGCAGAAGCGGGGAGACGAGACGCCGATTGAGTACTTTCACCGTTTGAACGTGGCTGCAATTCGCGCCGGTATAGTGATCAAGGAAAGCAACCCGCCGACCGGTGCCGCTATGGAGCACATGGTTCACTATATCAGTATCCTTGATGACCGAGAGCTGGAAGATCAGCTCACTCTGCTGCGCCTCAAAGTGTGGGGGAAGTGGAGCACACGTTGTGGAAGTTGCAACACTCACGCAGCATGAGGGCGAAGGGCGCCGTTGGATCGGGTCGCTAAAGATCTAAGACACAGACCGATCCGGTGAAGAGGCCCCTGACCAGATCGGCCCGTGCTGTTAAGGCAATCGCGACTGAAGACAGCACTGGATCGGAAGAAGAAAGTAGCGGCCAGTCCAGTCGGAAGTTAGACGAGGACCAATATCGTCACATCTTCGTCACGGAACCTGCCCCAAGAACCAGATCGACGACTGACCAGGCAGATCGGAAGGGCAGGAGGAAACAAGTCTGATCCGGGCCTACCTCGCAAGAAGTGTTCTCACTGCGGGTCAAGCAAGCACAATGATCGGGGCTGCTGGAAGTATCTGATATGCAAGAAGCGTGAAAGACGCGGCCACCCCACCGATCACTGCCTCTTCGTGTGCATGTCATGTGGAGAGATCCACGAGGCCGGCCAGTGCAAGATCGAAGGGTTTTTCAATCTGATGCGCAATTGGTACGTGTGGTGAAGTGTACCACAAATTTGGTCACTTTTGGTCAAGGCAGCTGGTCGAATTTCGGATTGGTCTAAACAAGGGGGGCTTTTTAGCCTATCAGATTCAAGGAGTGTCAAGAACGCAAGTTTTGGTGAGTCACCTGGGATTGGGTATTTTACATATTTTCATGTGGGTACATATTGGGACCGTAGGGAGGTAGTATTGGTTTGACTTGTGGATTTTCCGGATAGAGGGCTTTTAGTTGTGAATTTGCCTAAAAGAGATAAAGTCGTTTGGAATCTTTTGGTTTTGCCTTCGGGCTAACACCTCAACAGGAGGTCGTTTAAACCTTTGCTATGTGCATCAGTCGCCTCCGCCCGCCGCGGAGTGTTTGGTAGCAGAGGGTCGAGTAATCCCCTCTAGCTCATTGTACCCGGTCTGGACGCGCCACACGCGCATTTGGCCAGCCGGAAGTCCCTCGACGGGAGCACGCATTGGTCGACTTCCTCAAGTTTAAGTCAAGTACGTTTGTAACGTGCTATTCACTGGATTGGTCTTTACGTGGAGATATAGTTTGTGGAATTTCAACGGGCATATTGGGTCTTTACGTGGACATATTGGCTCATTGTAACATTGGTTGGAGTTTAGACCGGTTTTGGTCTTCTCTCATATTGGTCAGGGGATAGACCGGTTGATTGGTCTACACTCTATTATTTCGTGTTGGTCAGGTCTAGATCGTTTGGACGATCGACCTATTGGAATTTATCTTTTGGAAGTGTTTCTGGTCTGTACGTACCTGGGGTGAAGAGTTCCGCCCTAGGTACGCCTAGCCAGCACGGTCTCCGATATTCAAGACAGAATCAGATCAATCTGCGATCCCGATCCACCGAGTGTGTAACTAGCCCATTCCATCTGGTACAAGGTGAGATGAACTTAAGTGAATCGGACCAAGTGTCTTTGGATGATGACCGGTCGTCTGCCAGCAGCAGACGATCGGACCGCGGGGTACCCCCCCCCCGTAAGTTGGAAGCCTGGGCACGATGGTGGTGGTCAGGTTGTCGATACAAATGTATTCGATTTCGAGCTTGACACCACCACAATGATGCGCGTGCCCGGATCACTTGGTGATCGTGGATATCACCGCGAGGTGTCATCAAAGATTGAATTTGAAGATTTAAATTTGGAATCGTTCTGGAGAGGGCGTAAGGAAAGGCTATCACCTTACGTCTTCGTTCTCGATAAAGATGGCGATGTCCGGTCTGGCCTGGTGGAGGACCAGATCGGGATTAATAATTTTTTTCCTCCCAAAAAGGCTCCCACCGGAGCCGATCGGGACTATAGCAAGTCCTGCTATAGTCCCGTAAAGGATCAGGACCTTGGTCCTGATCCTATGTATGTGCATAAAAAAGTTGATGGAAAATTATAAGATGAAAAACACTTGGAGGCTGATCATAACGATCAGACCAACCTCCCCAAGGTCCCCAAGGTCCCCAAGATTTCCAAGAAAGGGTTGGGAATGCCGGCTGACGAAGACGACCTCGAAGAAAAGTCGCAGGTCGGAGATGGAGGCATCACTGAAGAAGACCTAAACAAGATGTACTACATTTTTGAGCTGAAACGATTTGTTCGTTTTGACGTGGTCTTTCGGGTGTTGAACCTCCATATCCCCGACCGTCTTCTCGGTCCCACTACCGAGCCGGTCCAGAGTGATCGCCCATTACTGTTGGTGAAGAAGTTGGTGGCGATGTTGGCGGAGGTTGGAATTAAAATTCAGAACCCCGCCGATGTCCAAAAACTATTTGAATTTAATACTTGGAGGCTGAAATCGTCGATGTCGACCTTCCACGACCATTTGGTCCCACTGGTGGGGGCGGTTCGCCGCCCAACTCCCACCGCAGCAGTGAAGGTCGCCGAAGCCTCCACAGCGCTTGTTGACATTGGTTCTGATGACGAATCGGTTTATCAATCTCCACCGGCCTCGAACAGCTCATCAGAGTTGGAGACTGGTGTCGAGCGGATGACCGTGGGGGTGGACCATGCCCAGCCTGAACAAAAAAAGGAGGTGCGGCAGCAAAGGGCTGCTTGCCAGTCGGGGCTCTAGCAGCCTCCACAGGCCTCAGTTCCGCAAAAAGAGGGTACCAACACGTTTCCCATGACTCCTGCTAACGTCCAAGTCATGTTTGAGACGATGATGGAACGTTTCATGGAAGAACGGGTTAGACCACCTATGTGCCCACATGTCCAAGACCGGTCTACCCGTCAATGTGTCATTGTTTGCCGCGATGTGGATGTGGAATCGGTAACATCTATGGATAAGCCTACTCGAAGTGATAAGCAAGTCGGCAAAGGGAAGTGCAAGCCGCAACCGGCCATACCGCGTATACCAAGCTAGACAAGTGACTGTGACATGGAGTCGGTCGACGGTCTTGACGACCACTGTGGTTCAGACGGTACGGGCGCTGGCAAGCCACGCAAGGCTAACCTAGCCTCCACTATTGCTTACGAATTTGGATATGCTGCGATTCCGCGCATCCGTATAGCCGCGACGACCGACCTCAAGGACTTCACTGGCAAGGATACTGATGAAGACCAGGCCCGGTCATGGTTCGGTCGGGTCAAGTCTGCGTTCCTGCGAGACCAGACCCCGAATAGTGAAAGGTGTCTGATTCTCCGGGATTTGTTGAAAGGGCCGGCTGCCAACAGGATCCAACAGTTAGGTCGGTATGCCCGGTCTGACTGGGACCAGCTATGTGTAGAGTTTGAAGGGCAATATTGTCACTCCGGATTTTCGAGTGCCCGCAAGTATCACCATATGCAGAAGTGGAGCGACGAGGCACCGATCGAGTATTTGCATCGGTTGAACGTGGCTGCACTTCGTGCCGGCATAACGATTAAAGAGAATAACCCGCCGAACAGTGCTGCTCTGGAACATGTGGGTCACTACATTAGTACCCTGGACGATCAAGAACTGGCGGACCAGCTTACTCTGCTGCGTCTTAGGGACGCGGGTGAAGTTGAACAGACTCTACGGATGCTGCAGCAGTCGCGTAGCATGAGGACGAAGAGTGCTGGTGGATCAGGTCGCTACCGATCCAACACACAGACCCAGACCGATCCGGTCAAGAGACCCTGGACCAGACCGACCCGAGCGGTCAAGGCGATCATAGCCGAAGACAGCACGGGATCGGAAGGGGAAAGTGGAAGTCAATCCAGCCAGGAGTCATCGGATGAAGACCAGTATCGTTACGTCTATGTTGCGGGACATGCCTGAAGACCAGGTCGAAGTCCGACCAGGTAGACCGGAAGGGAAGGAACGGAAACAAGCCCGATCCGGACCGACCTCGTCAGAAGTGCTCCCACTGTGGGTCGAGCAAACATGATGGTCCAAACTGCTGGAAGAACCACGACTAAGGACGCTAAATGATCGAATAATGAAGGCATTGAAGGACCACCCCAACCACGAGCTATTGCACGTGAAACGGGACTGGAACAGAAGCGCCGACTACCTCGCGACCAAGGCCATGCAAGACCAGACCGGGGCTACGATCACCGAGAAAGCCGTTCTGGATAAATTGGTGAATATAAACTGGCTCCCAGAGGTGATCGGACCCAAGAACTCCCCAGTCCAGGTGCATGTGATGGTCGCGACTAGATCAAAAGCTCAGAAGTCTCGCCGACCGTTCCCGAAGGAAAGTTTGAACGAATATGCAGTGCAACAGTTAAACATGGAACGGATCCTCAAGGCGCAGGACGAAGAAGAATGGATTACGAACCTGAAGACCTACCTGCGTGGTGAACTGTACAAGTTGACGAACGATCAAGAGAAAGAGTGCATCAAGATCGCGGATAGCTACGAAGTGGATGTTAATTGATTATTGTATTACTGCCGCGATGCCGACCAAGACAGTGCAGACCGGGACCGACTGGCAAAATTAGTGATCCCCGAGTTGCTGCAGCCGGATGTCCTTCATCACTATCACGTGAGCCTAGAAGGGGGGCATCAGGGCATAGGCAGGACCTATCACAAGATCAGGTCCCACTTCCACTGGAGAGGTCTTTTCCGCAGTGTGCAGAAATATGTGGGCTGTTGCACGGATTGCGAGACCGGAAAGGGTAGACCGGTAATCAAGGGGCGATCGCCCGGAAATATCGAAGCTACCTACCCTTTCCAGGTCATAGCGATGGACCACATACAGTCACTGCCTAGATCGACGCGCGGCAACACTGAGCTGCTGATCTGGGTAGACCTGTTCACTGGTTTAGTTATTGCGAAGACAAGTACATCTCGGTCTGCGGAGCAGATCGCCCAGTGCTACCAAGAATGTGTGTTCCGAAGATTCGGCGCCAGCGAGGTCATCAGGCACGATCGGGAACCCGGTTTTATGGCCCAGGTGTTCCGTCGTTCAATAAGATGCTGGGCCAGAAACAGAGTGCGACGATGGCATATCGTCCGCAAGCAAATGGATCGGCGGAACGCATGGTGCAGACCATAACGAGGGCGATCAAGATGTACGTTGATGATCCAGACCAGCGCGATTGGGACGAGTATGCAGAAAGGCTGGTGTTTGCACTCAACTCGTCGACCGATCGGGTCCGAGGAGAAACGCCTTTTTATATGACATATGGATGGGACCCTCGGTCGACACTGGAAGCTGCGATACCTATCGGTTGCACGCGGACCCGCGAGCGCGATGCTCGACGCTGGCGCATGCAGGTCCAGAAACATTACCAGCATGCAAAAGAAGTCGTCAACGAAAAGCTGCGTCAGGCCACACAAGACCGGGCAGACCGGACCAATGACCAGGTCCGACCCCACGGTATAGAACCAGGGGCGAGGGTATGGCTATACCTAGACCGAGTGAAAGAGGGCTATGCGAAGAAGCTGGCTCACATGTGGCACGGCCCTTTCCGTGTTGCCGAGCTGATTGGTGAGCACGCTGCCCGTCTAGTAACAACTGGTACAGATTACAAGTTCTTACCGATTGTGCATGTGTCCAAGTTGAAGCTGGTCCGAGAATTTACGGATCGACCCAAAACTCCCTGTCTGGTAGACGAAGAAAAAAGATTTGATTTCGATGAAGCGTTACTGCCGGAGGACAGTTGGGAACGACCATTAGAGGAAGACGAGTTTGAAGTGGAGAAGGTCTTGGATGTTCGGTCGACCAAGAAGACCAGGTTCGGTCGGACTCACCGAGAGTACCTGGTCCGATGGAAGGACCATGATGAATCAACTTGGGTCGACGATCTCGAATTGAACTGTGGGGCACTTCTACGAGAGTTTGAACGAGAACGAGTCAGTCGTAATCTCTTCGCAGTGATGCAGACTCATGAAGACCAAGACTAAGACACGCAGTAGCATCGGTCGGTCTAGACCGGTGTGAAGATGTGGAAGGTCCGGAGTTGATGTGAAATTGTGATGAACTGTGACGAATTGGAGTAGCGGAATGACGAATGTGATGACTATTTTTCGTGATGGGGGTGGAACTGTTTACGATAACGTGTTCGGTGCAACTCTGAAAAAGTGGTGAAATTAGTTCAAGTGATTTGATGATCAGATATGTGAAAAAGAAATGATGACATGTATTACGAGCTATCTGATCGACTACCTGGGACTTCATTCGCTATCACCCCACAGGCGGCCGATGTTCAGCGCCGGATGGCATGCAATTTGGTCTTGAAATTGGTTGCGCCTGGGTTCCTTCTGGTCAAGCTTGACAAAAAAAAAGCATCCTTGAGGTCCGCGACCGGCTAAGGGCAATCAAGACCGGGGTACCATATGCCGTCATCGGCTAACAACCTGGTCTTCTCAACGCGACGCCTTGGCAGTGGCCAGACCAGATCGGGTCCTTCGAGGGTCGGCATTGGCCAGATCGATGTCACCCTCCGAGTGCGCCACTTGGTCTTCTTCTGACGTCGGCTCTTCAACTGCGACAGCGGACCGACGATGCTGAGTGGATCGGGATTGAGATAAAGCAGGAAGGAGATCATCTGAACCCACCGATCCACCCTCCGAAGCCGCCCCAGGAGAGACCAATACCGACTTGGACCGAACGGTGAAACGGGTCGAGGGCACGCGATTTTTGGAGTCCATCCTCTCCGTAACTGCATCCTTCACCGCACTTGGGAGTTGCGCACGTATCTTGGCTAGTGATTACACCATTTCCGGTTTCTTCTCGTGCTCTAGGTCGCGCGCAAGGGCCCGCGCCCTCGCGCCTCCTGATGCGCCCTTGCTCTTATCATTGCGTGCGTGAATTTTGGGGGTGGAATTTTAGCCAATGAATGGCGAGAATTTCCGCCCGAATTTGGCTGGGAAATCGTACCACCCGAATGCGCCCGCGGGGGCGTGAGGGCGCATGGGATTTGGAGATGTTAAACGCATCACTTGCATCCGATTTTTGGCTCATGAGGAGCGCCTGCGTCTTGGCTTTCTTGTGAGGAGGCGCTTGCTTCTCCTCGTGTTCGGAGTCGCGCGCTACGCCCTGCGCCCTTGAGCCACTCGTCGCGCCCGCGCGCCTCTTGGAATGGCGCCGATCTCGGTATTGATGCGGACCGGACCAGGATTCCGAGGTCCGCGGCGGAAGTGCGCGATCTCCAATTGCCATATCTTTTAGCCGGGCGAGGCGGTGCAGTCCAGAAGTGCCAGGCAGGAACGAAGGCGCCGATTTTGCTGACCCATATGCTGGCGTGCTGTCACCTGGAAAAATGGTCTTCTGCTCCGACCCCGAAGAAGATGCCGCTTGGACGGAACTTTTACGCCGACACGTCTGCGACTTGGACGTGATGGCGATCATGAACTCTGAATCGCAGGACCCTTCGCTGGAGTCCTCCTCGGACGAGATCCCTGTGTATTCGGTACGGACGGCACGAGGGCGCGAGGGCGCTTGAGTTTTGGAGATGTTACTGTCGTCATCCTCGTCCAAGATTGGGCCCACGAGAAGCGCGCCTGCGTCTTGGCTCGCTTATGGGTCACCGCACGCTTCCCCCCTAGTTCGGGTCGCGCGCTATGCCCCGCGCCCTCGAGCTACCCGGCGCGTCCGCGCGCTTCTTCGATTTTTGTGCGATTTCGGGCTGCTGAATATCAGCCAATGAACGGTGTCGGTCTTGGTCCTGCTGCAAGCGGTCTTGGTCCTGCTGCAAACGGCCTTGGTCTTGCTCCGAGGCGACTAAGGTTGCCGACGCAGACCAATCTATGCTGGAGGAAGTAGCCGAACACGGATGCAGCAAGTTCATCAAGCGCTGGTGGCACTGGTCTAGCGCCACCCGACGACGACCCGATTCCTGCGCCCAAGCGCCCGACCGGTCCGGAAAAGACTGGACCATCCCGGTCTGGTCTTGGACCGAAACTTGGAGCTCAGTAAGGTGTCGCTCAAGATCGTCGCCTTGCATGCGCAGCGAAGTCTTGTCCAATTGATCGTCCAAATGCTGCCGGTGGATTCGGCTCCAGTCTGACACCCATCCGATGTTTGAGGTGCAGGAGAATTATGTGGGCTGTTATACCGGGCCGACCAAACAGGTGAAGCAATGTGGGGCGACTCGGCACATAGAGTTTCTACAAGAACAAGCGTCAAGAGGAAGCTTAAGAGGATAGAGTGCAGTGAAGGGAGTACCTGGCGCAGGTGGCGAAGATGGATGGTCCATGGTAAAGAAGTGTGAGCGACCAAGGTCCATTTGGCCAAGTGATGGGTGAGTCAGACCGTTATCGTTGTGCGACACGGTCGGACTCAGGGGAGGCTGTGGTGAAGTGTACCACAAATTTGGTCACTTTTGGTCAAGGCAGCTGGTCGAATTTCGGATTGGTCTAAACAAGGGGCGGCTTTTTAGCCTATCAGATTCAAGGAGTGTCAAGAACGCAAGTTTTGGTGATTCACCTGGGATTGGGTATTTTACATATTTTCATGTGGGTACATATTGGGACCGTAGGGAGGTAGTATTGGTTTGAGTTGTGGATTTTCTGGATAGAGGGCTTTTAGTTGTGAATTTGCCAAAAAGAGATAAAGTCGTTTGGAATCTTTTGGTTTTGCATTCGGGCTAACACATCAACAGGAGGTCGTTTAAACCTTTGCTATGTGCATTAGTCGCCTCCGCCCGCCGCGGAGTGTTTGGTAGCAGAGGGTCGAGTAATCCCCTCTAGCTCATTGTACCCGGTCTGGACGCGCCACACACGCATTTGGCCAGACGGAAGTCCCTCGACGGGAGCACGCATTGGTCGACTTCCTCAAGTTTAAGTCAAGTACGTTTGGAACGTGCTATTCACTGGATTGGTCTTTACGTGGAGATATAGTTTGTGGAATTTCAACGGGCATATTGGGTCTTCACGTGGACATATTGGCTCATTGTAACATTGGTTGGAGTTTAGACCGGTTTTGGTCTTCTCTCATATTGGTCAGGGGCTAGACCGGTTGATTGGGCTACACTCTATTATTTCGTATTGGTCAGGTCTAGATCGTTTGGACGATCTACCTATTGGAATTTATCTTTTGGAAGTGTTTCTGGTCTGTACGTTCCTGGGGTGAAGAGTTCCGCCCTAGGTACACCTATCCAGCACGGTCTCCGATATTCAAGACAGAATCAGATCAATCTGCGATCCCGATCCACCGAGTGTGTAACTAGACCATTCCATCGGGTACAAGGTGAGATGAACTTAAGTGAATCGGACCAAGTGTCTTTGGATGATGACCGGTCGTCTGCCAGCAGCGGACGATCGGACCAGATTTCGAGTGGAGGTCCGCGGGTACCCCCCCCCGTAAGTTGGAAGGCTGGGCACGATGGTGGTGGTCAGGTTGTCGATACAAATGTATTCGATTTCGAACTTGGCTCCACCACATATGTACCGGGTAAGAACACGGGGATGCTTCCACCGGACGTGGAGAAGATGTTAAACTAGAACGCTCGCCAGGTTGGAATCTGGATCGAGCCGAGCGATCTACGTTTGGCATCTATGCATATGTCGGCAAGGAGAATAAACCGACAATACATGTTCTATTATCAATTGCGTCGATCGGGATCATCCGGTCTACAATCTCACGACCGATGAATATTCCCGATCGAAGGTGGTCATGCAGCTGGATCTGCTGCCTGGGGAATCTCGCGGATACTGGAAGTGTCATGCACCCGACAAATGGTTCAAGCAGGCGAAAGCCTGTGGTAAGATAAACAACCAGAAGGCAACGATGTTGTTAGACTCTGGGGCCGAGGTCTCAATTATCGACTCCGCCTTTGCTCGTAAGGTCGGATGTCGTATAGACGACACTCAGAGACAAGAATGCGTCGGAATCGGTGAAAGTTCTTACATGACCGAAGGAAGGACGCGCGTGAAAATCACCCTATCGGGTTCGTTGGTCTACTTCTTCAGCGCTTGAGTCGGCAAGCTGGCTGGTCAGGATGCCCTGTTAGGCATGGATTTCATGGTGCCGGCGGGTATTCGCCTAGATCTGTCTCATGGAGTGCTTACACTCCCGGATGAGGTCCAGATCCAGTTAGCTGGTCGGCGGCCCCTATACGGATCGCAAACCGATCTGGTCAGGTGGGACCAAGATGTCACCATTCCAGTCGGCCAATCCGCTGATACCCCGGTCGACAAAGGTTTTCGATCAAGGAAGTTATGGGTGACCAGGGGAGATCGGTGGGGGTCGACCTTTGTGAAGAGCGCCGGCCGATATGATATTTTTCGAGTCACTAATATCGGTGACAAGCCGCTTACACTCGACAACAATACTATTGTTGGCATGTGGCTGGCGGAAGGGAAAGTGCCAAGAAAGATGGGGTTCGTCTCGATCGGATCGAGACGGTATGTCGAGTGGCAGAACTTGGCATACCAAGCGACCACCGATCTGATCAGCGATGATGGATCGGTGGAAGATGATACCTCACCTATGGTGGAACGACCCAGCTATGTAACCCCAAAGAAGATGTTAGTTCGAAGAAAGGCACGGCAGTCGCCGGACACGGTGGACCATCAAGCAGATGAGCCAAGGTTTGTAAACGTGGTGGCGACACAAGAACAGGCGACAGCGGAGCCGGGAATAGAAAAAGTGAAACATGGCATTGCTGGGGCGGACCACAATGGCGCGCCTAAGAAGATCGATGTTGTTGAAAGGCATCCCGCCGATCGGGAACAGCAGTGTTCAACCGATCAGGACGGTTTGGGTGATATTACCCCGGAAGACGATCAAGTTTGTATCCATGAGGGCGGGGATCAATATATTCAGGAGATGGAGAGCCAGATGGAAGTCCTCCCTGAAGTGTCTGCTGATCCTCCCGAAGTTACAATGGATGATTTACAAGTGGGTGATCAAGACCTTAACAGTCCAGACCAGATCGAGCAGTTGAAGAATATCATATGGAAGAAAAGACATCTGCTGATCGGAAAGGGCAATGCCTTACCACCTGCAGCCCGTGGTGCGATTTGCGATATTGACGTTGGTGATGCCAAGCCGATCGCCAAGCGATGCCGACGTGTGGCGCCACAGTACAACGAAAAATTGTCCGATCTTATTAAAGGACTGTTTGCTACCAAGATCATTAAGCCGTCGACCTCGCCGTGGGCCTCACCGATCGTGATTGTGATCAAGAAGAACGGCGTCGAAATCAGGTTGTGTATCGATTATCGGTTGGTAAATCGGTTAACTAAACTTATGGTGTACCCGATGCCGCTGATTAATGATTTGTTGGAAGACCTGGACAAGACCTTGTGGTATTGTTCGCTGGACATGGCAAGTGGATTTTGGGTGGTCTCGATGACTGATCGAGCCCGTGAGATTTCCGCATTTGTGACACCGTTTGGTCTTTTCGAGTGGAACCGTATGCCGTTCGGTCTGAAGAACGCACCCCAGATCTATCAAAGGTTGATAGACAACGCACTGTACGGACACTTCAAAATCAAGACCGATCGGGACCCTGCCGAAAGTTATGATGTGTTTACAGAAGGTGAACCCGATCGGGAAAGAAGACCGTCCGTTCTAGGGAGTCGACGACATTCTGATACCTGCCTCGTCATGGAACGATCTGTGCGAGAAGGTTGAACGATTGTTGGAGACATGCGACCGCTGGAACCTGTCGATCAGTGCTGTGAAGAGTTTTTGGGGCATATCCACGGTCGCCTATTTGGGTCATATGGTATCAATCAGTGGGCTGGAGGCTAATTCTAAGGATCTGAAGTCACTGAGAAACCTCCCGTTTCCCAGATCTATGAAGGCAATGCAGTCCTTCCTAGGGAGACAGAAGTACTACAGCCGCTTCATTGAAGACTTCGCGTTCTACGCGTCCGTGCTGTACGAGCTCCGGGAAGTCGACTACCATATGTTGCGCGAAGGAGATCGGGAAACTTTACTAGAGGGCTGAGACTCCGATCTGCCTGCAGATTTTCCCGCCGGTGGAGCCAGATGACCACATGAAGCGTGCACAGGTTGCTTTCGGTATTCTGAAGGCCAAGATGGCGACGGCACCGATTCTCAGGCACTTCGATCCGAAAAAAATGCCTATCGTCATTTTTTATGCTAGTAAGTGGGCCATTTCTGCCACTATAGTGCAAGAACATGATGGAGTGTACCACCCGGTTACTTTTACGAGCCGGACGTTGAAGCCGAACGAAGTCAACTATGCGATCGTCGAAAAAGAAGTTCTGGATTTGCTACGGATTTTGGATGTGTGCTACGACCTACCGGTCGGCCGATCTGTAAAATTTCTTTCGAGAAAGTCGACATTGGCCTGGCTATTATCGGTCAATGGGATGGACGGTCGGCTCGGCAGATGGTCAGCGATCTTGTCGCAGTGGTCTCTCGAGGTCGTCAAGTGCACAAATGGAGAGGAAGATATATTGGGCACATTGGCTGCCAGTATCACCCCTCGGTCTGAAGTGGATGAAGCTCGGATGGCAATTTCTCCAAGGAAGCAACCCCGACAATCAATCTCACGGCCGCCGCCAATCGTCGATCGGGATGAGGAACTCCTGGTCTTGAGTTTCGACGGATCGGCTAGCGTGAAGAAGAAGGTCGGCTCCTATAGTGCCATACTGTGGAAGTTTCCACAATGGTCTACAGTAGCAGCCGCCGCCGATTTCACGCCTGACATAACGGTCAACGAGGCGGAATATCGGGGGCTCCTTCTATGTCTCGATCTGCTGTCATCACAGAAGAAAGGGCGGATTATCATATGTGGTGACTCCAACCTAGTGATAAGCAGATCACCGGGGAGATCGACTGTAAGGCACCACGGCTGAAGTTGTTGAATGATCGGGTGATGAAGGCACTGAAATACTATCCCAACCACGAGCTGTTGCACGTGAAACGGGATTGAAACAGAAGCGCCGATCACCTCGCGAGCCAAGCTATGCGGGACCAGATCGGGGCGACGATTACCGAGGAGGCCGTTCTACATGAACTTATGAACATAAACAGGATCCCGGAGTTGATCAAGCCCAAGGACAGTCCTGATCAGGTGCATGTGATGGCGGCGACTAGATCGCTAACTTGGAATTCTCGCCGACCGTTCCCAAAGGAAAGGCTGAGTGAGTACGTTGTACAACGTCTAAGGGCAGGACGAAGAAGAGTGGATCGTCAACTTGAAGGCCTATCTGCGCGGTGAACTGTCCAAGTTAACAAATGACCGGGCGAAAGAGTGTACCAAGATCGCGGATAGTTACGATGCGGACGACAAAGGATTGCTGTATTACTGCCGTGACATTGATCAAGACAGTTCCGATCGAGATCGACTAGCGAAACTGGTGATCCCTGAGTTACTACAGCCGGATGTCCTTCATCACTACCATGTGAGTCTGAAAGGGGGACATCAAGGCATAGGAAGGACATACCACAAGATCAGGTCCCACTTTCACTGGAGAGGACTTTTCCGGAGCGTGCAGAAATATGTGGGCTGTTGCACAGATTGCGAGACCGGAAAGGACAGACCGATATTCAATGGCCGATCGCCCGGATATATCGAGGCTACCTACCCTTTCCAGGTGATAGCAATGGATCACATACCCTTACTGACCAGATCGACACACGGCAACACTGAGATGCTGATCTGGATCGACCTATTCACTTGTCTTGTGTTCGCAAAGGCTAGTGCATCCCGATCTGCGGAGCAGATCGCCCAGAGTTACGAGGAATGCGTATTCAGAAGTTCGGCGCCAGCGAAGTTATCAGACACGATCGTGAACCCGGTTTTATGGCTGAGGTGCTCCGATCGTTGAATAACATGCTAGTCCAGAAGCAGAGCGCGACGATGGCATATCGTCCGCAAGCGAACGGATTGGCAGAACGCATGGTGCAGACAATAACAAGGGAGATTAAGATGTATGTGGCCGATCCAGACCAACGTGACTGGGATGATTATGCAGAGAGACTGGTATTCGCACTCAACTCTTCAACCGATCGGGTCCGAGGAGAAACGCCTTTCTATCTGGCGTATGGACGGGACTCTCGATCGACACTTGAAGCGGCGATACCGATCGGCTGCACTCGGACCCTCGATCGCGATGCCCGTCGTTGGCGCATGCAGGTCCAGAAGCATTATCAGCATGCGATAGAAGTCGTCAATGAAAAGTTGCGTCAGGCCACGCAAGATCGAGCAGATCGGAATAACGATCAGGTCCGCCCTCATGGTATTGAACCAGGGGTGAGGGAATGGTTATACCTCGATCGGGTCAAGTAAGGCTATGCAAAGAAGTTGGCTCATATGTGGCACGGTCCTTTCCGTGTAGCAGAGCTGATCGGTGATCATGCTGCCCGTATTATCACGATCAGCACGAATTACAAAGTTTTTCCGATCGTGCACTTGTCCAAACTGAAGCTGGTCAGAGAGTTTCCCGATCGGCCTGTCTGGTGGACGAAGCGGAGATATTCGACCCTGTCTGGTGGACGAAGCGGAGAGATTCGATTTTAAAGAAGCTATGCTGCCGGAAGACAGTTGGAAAAGGCCATTGGAAGAGGACGATTTCGAGGTGGAAAAGTTGCTAGATGTCCGATCGGTCAAGAAGACGCGTTTCGGTCGCACCCACCAAGAATATCTGGTCCACTGGAAGGATCATGACGAAGCAACTTGGATCGCTGAACTCGATCTAAATTGTATAGTACTGCTACGAGAGTTCGAGCGAGAACGAGTCAGTCGGAATCGCTTCTCAGTGATGCAGACTCATGAAGATGAAGATCAATACACGCAGTAGCACCAATCAGTATATCGATCGGTGCGAGTATGTGTAAGGTCTGAATTATTGTGAATTAGCGTGATGAAGTGTGATGAACTGGAGTAGTGGAGTGACGAACGTGGTGATAATTTTTGCGATGTGAATGGAAACTGTGTGTGATAACGTATTGGTGCAAGTTTGGAGAAAGTGATGATATTTCGTCAAGTGATCAGGTGATCAGGAATTTTGAAAGAATTATGACATGTATTATGGATTATCTGGTCACCTAACTGCCGCATCAAGATCGAAATCACCCAACAGACGACCGATAGTCAAGCCGGATGGTCTTCGATCTGGTCCTGATGCTGATTGCACCAGGGCTTCTTCCGATCGATCTGGATCAAGGCGTCTTTCAGGTATGCGATCGGCTCGTCACAATGAAGACCGGGATACCAGACGCCGTCGTCAGCTAATACCCCGGATTTCTCAACCCGACGATTGGCCATATGAAGAACTACAGGATATAGAAAGATGTCGATGTCGCACTCGCGGGCCAGCATCCCTCCCAGAACGAACGGGCATAGGGTCTGCCAGGCCTCACCCGCCCGACTACGGCGCTTCTTCCGGTTCTTCTGGAATGAGATCAGGCCTTGATCATGCTGAGCTCGATCGGGAGGAAGCACTAGATAGTTTGTAGACTCCGAGATCGCTTGGCTGTAGGCTTCATTGAAGGCCTTCACTCGACCCAAGAACGAGTCGATCCACGTAGTCGACGCAAACATGAACCTTAGATTGGGGCGGATAAACACTTTCCATGGCTGATCTGCATACAGACGGGCGATTTGTGGTGCTGTGACCAGGTCCTCCCTCCATGCAGAAGCGGCAGGACACTTTGAAGCTGGAGGAAAAAGCCAGGAGTCTGGACGCGATAGAGACCGGGATAGTATCTGCTTGGTCAGGACTGATCGGTGCAAGCTACCGATCTGCCCCGGTGACCATGGCAAAGTGGCATCTGAAGTCAACGACGGAAGAGGTCGATCTCCGATTAACACCCCTTTCAATTGGGCAAGATGGCGCAGCCCAGATGTGCCGGGCTGAAAGGAAGGCGCCGTTTCGGCTAACTCACGCGTTCGTGAAACACCATCATCCTGGGAGCTGATCACCTGATCAGCCCCCGATGCAGGTTTCGCTGGATTATTACCTCGGCGTTGATCGGATCGGGATTTGGCCTAAGCAGTGAGCAAGAACTCAGAATCTCCCTATTCGTTCCCCGAGTCCTCTCCGGAGGAGATCTCCATATTCTTGATGTGAAAAGCGCGGGGGCGTAAGGGCGCATGCGATTTGACTATGATGGATGTGTCGGCTGCGTCCGATCTTGGGCTTGGAAGATGCGCCTGCGTCTTGGCTTTCTTTTTAGGCGCCGCTCGCTTCTCCTCGAGTTCGTAGTCGCGCGCTACGCCCCGCGCCCTTGAGCCCTTCGACGAATCCTTACGCTTGTTGGAAACTTTTGGAATTTTAAAATATCAACTTCTGGCCAATGAATGGCGTCGCTTCCGATCTTGGTGCAGATATCAGAGCGGCCGATGCAGATCGGTAACGCTAGAGCCTGACGCCGGACGCCGGTACAGCAAGTCAGTCAACTGTTGGTGGCATCGATCTACGGCAGGCCAACGATGGTTTGACTCCTGGGTCCAGGCGCCTGATCGGTTCTGGAAGGACTCGACCTTCTCGATCTGGTCCTTGACCACGACCTGAAACTCGCCGATCTGCCTCTCCAGGTCACCCTGTTGGGTGCGGAGTAAAGTCCGATCGGACTGATCCTGTAGCCGGTGAGTATACGCACGGTGCGGCTAGCGCACAGAGGAAGAATTTCCTTTAAGCGGTGTTCGCCGCTACTTAGCCGCTACGCCCTTATAAAGGGCGTAGTAGGAGAGAGCTCTCCTACTGGGGGCCAAGATTCCCGGTTTGGTTTACTGTTAGCCTTAGCTAATGCCTTAACGGCAAGGCTCCCTTACTAAGGGTGTAGCTAAAGGGAGGGCTCCCTTTATGCTACTGCACTCACTACACGCGCGACCGGTCGAGGTCGTTCGTCTGTAGTAGAAAGAGTGAAACGTAAACTGAATGTATATTTAATATATAATTAGTCTAAATTAATTTAAACTAATGTAAACTATATGTAATACTTAGTAGAACACACCAAATTCGTACCTAGCTAAAATGTAGTGTACACCACCTGTGTACCGACACTTGGATGGCTGACACGTCACCCCCCAAGGGCTCCTGCCCTTGGGGGGTGACCCCAACCGTAGTGTTCCCACGTACACCACCAACTAAATGTGACTCGAATGTAGCCCTGTTACATCCTCCCCCATCAAGACTATTGCTTACGCAATAAACAAAATTTTGTTGGAGAACTCCAACTGCCAGAACCTATGGCTGACCATGAGCACCTTCGGTGGTGCTATGGAAGAAAACTATTCCGATAACTCGGAAGTGGAAGCCCTTGGGGAGATCTCCCCAACGTCTGACCACTCCGACAGCACCGTTCGGCGCTGTAGGTCATCCAACCCATTCCCCACACGTGGGGAAAACGCACTAACTCGTGCGCCACCTTTACCCACTAGGGGTGATGCATCCGGGTCGCCGAAGGCGACCATCACCAATGAACCGGCCTCTGTTCATGAGGTCCGACGTGCCGTACGGGCACGGAAGGGACCTCGTGACCCTCAAAAGAGGGCTAAGAACTCGGTCAAGAGGGGTTTAGCCTCCTATACCCCTGGTCCAGCGGCTATACTGCCGCGTGAAATTGCGCGCCGGAAACAATTCCGGGACAGACTGCTAACGCCAAGCAGTTTACTGTTAAGTCCAACCGGACGTGCCTCGGGAAGCAGTCACGCGGTGCCCTCGTGGATATCCTCCACGAGATTCCCTTTGTTCTCTTACGGGACGAAAGCGTCGAGGACGCAGAATAGGCATTCCGCACTTGGGCGGAAGAGGAGAAGCTCCATCCCAACTTTGATGCTCTGTACAACAGCTTTTCCAAACCCGACGTTCGGGTAGAGAGGGCGTTATGCTTGGCCTATGCCCAGTCCAAAGCGCAAGGGCAATTACCTGCCTCTTACTACACGCGCCCTGCTCTCGATGTGGTGCCGGAGAGCAATGCAACCTCTGCATCTGCCTCCGGCAAACTCCCAGCTACTGGAAGTGAAGGGGATTTTTCCGCCCCTTTGGTTGTTGAATCTCAGTGGGATTCTCCCGCTCGAAAACGTCAACGACGTCACGGCAATCCTGCCGCAGGGGAGTCTCGGACTCCCACGAGCTCTGGGAATGTGGATAACCTTTCCACTTCACCAGGTACTGGGTATCACCCCGGTGATGGCGTCGTGCCATCAAGCGTTCCACATGATAATGTGGAGTACCCTCCATATCGAGGACTGGAGGAGAGGTCGCGCAATTGTGACGTGAGTTCCACGAACGCTGTGATCGACACAGCCGTCGCATCCAAGATGCCCAGGAGGGACTCCGCAACGAGGGGAGTGCGAATGAACGCATAGAGGGGCGGCTTGCCTCCCTCTAATCTCTCGTTGCGGAGCTACAGGGTCGTATTTCGACCCTGTCGGAGATGTTCCGACTTGTCGTGCCTTTCGGCTATCCAACTTCTCACCCTCCTCCAAGAGGGGACCCGCCTTCGGGTTCTGGTATGGCTTAATCATACCCACATAGAAGGTTGGATGCGTACGCATCGCCTTCGGGATGTCTAAGGTATACGACAAGCCCTTTCGGGCTAATACCTTAAAGGGGCCCACAAACCTGGGGCGCAGTTTATTCCTCAACACGTTGGAAACTGCATGTGTAGGAAGATTTTTAGCGTTTAATAAAACACTTTCTCCTATTTTGTACACCCTTTCGTTACGCCGCCCCTTGCGGTCAGCTTGCTCCTTCCGCTTGTCTTGGCTTTCCGCCATGGCATCGCAGACGTGTCGTAAGACACTAAGGCGCGTCGATAAAAACTTATCGATGTGCTTTCGCGCAGATACAGGGCTGACATCGGGGAATCCTCCCCCCTCAATCCCTGGGCCACACACACGTGGCGTTAACGGAACCCTCGGATTCACTAATCCGTTCACGTAAAACGGGGTAAACCCCGTAGATGCATGGACCGAATTGTTTATAGAAAATTCGGTCATAGGAAGCATCTCACTCCAACTCTTTGGAGAATCCGGACATAAACTCCGGAGAATATCCTCTACAACGCAGTTAACGCGTTCCGTCTGACCGTCCGTCTGCGGGTGATCCGCAGTGGACATGAGGAGCTTGGTGCCCAGCACCTTAAGCAACTCTCCCCTGAACTGTCCCGTAAAACGGGGATCCCGATCCGACACAACGGAATCGGGTAGACCATGCTGTCGAAAGACACGTTATAGGAACACTTTCGCTGTTCCTTTTCCATTAATATACTCTGGCACCGCCGCCAGGTGATCCATCTTTCTCAAACGGTCTACAAAGACTAATATGCCGGTTTTCCCGGCCCTATCCTTCGGAGAACCGAAGATAAAATCCATACTAATGGATTTTCAACACTCCGTTGAAACCGACAAGCTCGCCAAAGTCGCAGCTGAACTTGCAGAGGTTTTAACCCTCTGAAACGTCTCACAGGTGCGTATATATGCACCGACCCACTTATACATGTTGGGCCACCAATACGAAGCGCTTAAAGCGCTGTAGGTCTTATCCCGACCTAAATGACCCCCGGTGGGGGCGTCATGTGCCTCAAAGAGGATTCTATAGTTCAGTTCCTCATAATGAGGAACTACCACCCGCGGAATGTCCTCCGCGCTCATGCTATAATATAGCAAACCGTCGCAGTACCTGTAACTGTGTAAACGAGCTCTAGATCGACTTGACAGGGTAGGCTCAGACGAGCCAAGTCCCTTTACAACCAACGCGCTGATAAGCGCCGTACACTGTGGGTCTTTCTCATACGCCTGGCGTAAGAGATCCACCACAGACGAGGTGATGAATGTCGCGTGAGCGAGCTCGTAATAGGGACGACGCGACAACGCGTCTGCAAGCACGTTCTGCTTGCCAGGTTTATACTTAACCTCAGAGTTGTACTCCGCAAAGAACGAGAGCCAACGGACCATCCGTTGCAATAAATGAGGCGACTTTGTCGCTGTCCGTAAGGACGCGTGGTCAGAATAAACCACGAACGGTTTTGAGCCGAGTAGGTGAACCCTAAACTTGACAAGGGCATACTTCATTGCAAGTATTTCCTTATCATGAACGGGATAATTCCGTTCCGCAGCTTTTAGCTGCCTCGACTCAAACGCGATAACGCGTTCCCTTCCTGAATCGTCTGCTTGTAACAAAGCACATCCGATTGCGAAATCGGAGGCGTCGCAGACGACACTAAACAGTTTCCCAGAATCTGGGACAGCAATAACGGGAGCTTTCAACAAGCTCCCCTTTACCGCTTCAAAAGCGTTTTGGTGTTTTGTTTCCCAACACCAATCAACGTCCTTCTTAAGAAGATCGGTTAATGGCTTCGCCATCTCAGCGTAGTTCTAGATGTAGTTGTGGAGATAATTGGCTAATCCAAGCCACTTCCGTAAATCTCTAAGATTTACAGGCAAAGGCCACTCCACAATGGATTTCACCTTCGCGGGATGCGCCCGCACTCCATCCTTACCGATGAAGCATCCGAGGAAAGGAATTTCCTCAGCACCAAAGATACACTTGGATGCGTTCGCATATAACTTATGCTCCCGCATACGTTCGAGCACCGCTCGAAGGTGTATCAGGTGCGTCTGAACATCAGACGAGTCACCTTCCGCACGACTATGAACGAATATATCGTCGAAGTACGTCTGAGCGTACTTTCTATGAGGGCGGAAGAGTTGAGTAACCAAGCGATTAAAAGTCGCTGGTGCATTCGAAAGCCCCAGTGGCATAACTAGCCACTCCCACAGCATGTCACTAGGCGTGCTGACCGCTGTAAGCGGAATATCGGATGCTCGCATGAGCACCTGATGATACCCGTCCACCAGATCTAAGGCACTGTACACCGTACAGCCCGCCATATTGTTCTGGAGGACATCCTTCTGAGGAATCGGAGTCTGTATGGGTACTGTAGCTGCATTCAGCTTGTTGTACGCATGCACAATGCGCCACTTTCCGTTCGGTTTACGAACACAAAAAGTGGGAGAAGAGTGGGGAGACTTGCTTTCCCGTACCGTCCCTTCTCTTCTTTTCCCTTGAAGAATGCGTCGATAACGTCGCATTGCTCCTTGGGGAGAGGCCACTGCCTAGTGACGCATTTTTTGGTTCCAGGAACCAAATCGATTTCATATCGGATTCCCCGATCCGGTGGTAACCCCATCGGCGGGTTGTCAGTAATGACATCTCCAAATTCCTTTAATAAGGAATGGTAAGGGTCCTCAGGATCCGCGAGGATCTTGAGACAGCTTCGGGCATCCAATGCCTGTTTGGTTTGCACCAAAACTGACTCGTCCATCGTGGATGAGGAATTCAACTCCTCTTCCGGACGTAATACGACAATCTCGTCGATTTCACCTGCTTTCACAGCAGATCCAAACTCGTTGAAGGAAATCTCCTCCAACGACAACAGTTCGCCTACCCCAGGCAACCGTTCCAGGCTTACGCCTTCTGTGACAACACCTGTCACACTATTCAGCATCCTATAGTACTGCTGACTACTGGCCTCGGGACTCATCCCGGGACCCAGATGGGGGGAGTCAATTGCCCCATCTATTGGAAGCGCATCGCGCCTATCCACAGAGATCTCTACCTCTACCACCGGTGACTCGCCGGTCTAACCTAATAAGGCGTGGTCGGAATCATTACCGACGTGCAAAAGAGACGAACTACGAGTCTCTTCGCTTGGAAGCGCCTCGCGCTTAACCACAGGGGTCTCTACCCCTACCACTGGAGTCGCAACTTGTTCGCCGAAGCTCTTCCTAGAGAAGAGACAAACTTCGGGTCTCTTCTCTAGGAAGCGCCTGGCGCTTAAACTCAGACGAATCCATCTTTAACACTGGCGGCTCACCAGTCTCGCCTATATCGGCGCGGGGATTAATCGCCGAATCCCCCTCGTCATGGAACACTTCCTTGAACTCATTGGGATTGATTATCTCAGAAATCCCAATCTCTGGCATCTCACGCCAGAATCGCTTTTGCGATCGAGCAAAGGTGGGTTCATGACTCGCCAATGCTTCACCTGATCGCGGGTGCGTTGAGCCAATGGACTTAGACTTCCAGTCTATCCATGGCTCGTGGCGCTCCAGCCACTTCATGCCCAGAATGAGGTCATACCTCGAGTCAAAATCCAGGACTAGGCAACGTTCTAAGCTGTCGAAGTCTGCAAACTTCAGCTTAAGGTCAATCGAGACCTTGGGTACAGAAACATGTACGCCCGTCGCTAGACGGACCGTGACAACGTCACGAGAACGTGCCTCTAGGGCCTCGGCATACAGCCGACTCTTCTCCACAGAAGCTCGTCTGTCATAATTGACAGACTCTCCAGAGTCTATCAAGACTTTCCAAGGCTTATCAAAGACTTTCACGTCCGCAAGGACTACCAGCAAACCTGGATGGTACACCAACTCGGTGCTAGAAATCACGGTTTCCCTCGGGGCTTTGTGCTGTCGTCCCCTACTCTGGGGCTTAACAGCACTGAGGGATCCCCCAGTAGGGCGCCCCACACATACTGGGAGCTGTCGTTTCCTGACGGCTAGGGCAAGGGCTTTTTCCCCACCCTTGGCCCCTTAAAGCGAGTATCTCGATGGGGGTTCCGCGGACATCTGTTCCGCAGACGATCCGTGCTCCCACACAGGAAGCATCTCAGCGGCCCCTGCCGCTGCAACATATCAAGGATCTCTGCCTCGAAGCTCTTCGAAAAAGAGTCATATTGACTCTTAGCGGAAGGTTTCTCTTCCGCTTCGACCTGACTCAGGTCCATGGGTTCCGGGCCCACCTTAAGGAACTAAAGTTCCTCTAGGCGTTGAACGCCATCTTGAACGCCTCCCCCAGGGATTGGGGACGGCCTCGGAAGAGCTCCGAACGTGCTGGCCCTTCTCTAAGGCTTCCCATGAAGACGGGGATGGACACATCGTCCGAATACGCTTTCGCGTACATCCCTGCCAACAGGGTATTAAGTTCTTGGATATATGTTCGAAGTCCCTAGTGCCCTGACGGCACCTCAGAAACGGCAGCTGGTTCTGGAAAACCAGATCAGGCGTTGCATACATGTCCATAAGCTTCTGCCTAAGGACCTCCCAGGTAAGGAACACGTTCGTGACCGAGTCCGAACACGTAAACGCCCATGCACGGGCTTTACCCGTAAGATGGGTCAGTGCAAGTCCCATTTGCAAGTGATCAGCGATCACGTTCGCTGTTGCGAAGGCCGTTTCGACCTCTCGCAGCCACACATAAAGGTTGTCACCCTTCTCCTCGGTGAACTCCTTTATCTTAAATGATAATGGGGGACGCACCCCCGTGGAACGACTTCCACCTAAGATCGTCTCATGGGCGATGAGGGCATTGACCCTTGCCTTTAAGGCCCTGCTCCACTAGGAGCTGCATACCCTCGTCACCCATTAAGGATAACAGCCTGTTAAAGGCTTCCTGCTGGACGAGGGTTAATCTATCCCAATCGTCCTGATTCATCCTTTGCAGAGGATGTCTTATCCTACCAACACAGGTGTTGGATTGACTACAAGTGCTACCAGATGTAGCCGGTGCGTATACTCACGGTGAGGCTAGCGCACATAGGAAGAATTTACTTTAAGCGGCGTTCGCCGCTACTTAGCCGATACGCCCTTATAAAGGGCGTAGTAGGAGAGAGCTATCCTACTCGGGGCCAAGATTCCCGGTTTGGTTTACTGTTATTCTTAGCTAATGCATTAACGTCAAGGCTCCCTTACTAAGGGTGTAGCTAAAATTAGGGCTCCCTTTATGCTACTGCACTCACTACACGCGTGACCGGTCGAGGTCGTGCGTCTGTAGTAGAAAGGGTGAAACATAAACTGAATGTATATTTAATATATAATTAGTCTAAATTAATTTAAGAGATAACGTCTAATATGCCCCTGTTTCGCCCAAATATTCTAAAATACCCCTCTTCTTTAAAAAAAATCCTAAAATGCCCCTGTTTTTGCGGTGCTTTCCAATCGCTAAATTTAAGGCGACTATTTAATGAAACATTAGCTTGCCAATCATCTTTAAGTTTGAATGTCGGTATTACAGGGGAATATTAGACGTTATCTCATTTGAGAAAATATATAAGAAGTGCTACATGCACTAAAATGTAATTTACTTGCGACGAGTGAGAATAGGTAAATGAACCTTGATTGCACTGACAGCTCTGAATTCTCATTTGGTAGCATCAAACCACAAGAAGTCCCGTTGAATAAAAAAAATAGTTCCTTTGCAAGCATTAGATCTTCGTTCAAAGACCCATTCCATTACGTTAGTCATTTTGTTGTAGCATCCTTAGCATCAAAACGTACCATCAAAAATGGTCGTCCAATTAAAAGGGCTACAGGAACAGCACCCAAATGTCTCGAGTCTACAGAGCACGTTGCATTGTCACCTTCTACCCACACATGACCCTTTGGAACGGTGATTGTCCGCCTTCTCTCCTGATCAAAACGCGGTTGCAGTTCCACCACGTCTCCCTCCTGCAGCATTTCGTAATCATCAGATAGCAAAAACTTCACCTTACATAATTAAAATAAACCAACCAGAGCCAGAATTCGCTTGGTGATTGTCGCACCCTGGCATCGAGTGGGCGATCGCAGCTGAACGAGGTCACCACGCTCCCATCTCCGCCAATATCGCGATAGTGCTCCACGAAGATGATAGAGCCGTCAGTAATCGTAGGAACCATGGAATAGCCAATACCGTAATTAATATCAAAAAAGTATTTCTTTGTCAGGCTGTCCAGCTTACAATCAGCACACCGTTGCGCACTAGCCTTAGCATCGTCAAAATTTTGCGATATTATTATCACTGCAATTTTACCTCACTAAAATAATATTGTCTACTATATGGCGATTATTTCATTAAATAGACGCCTTAAATTAGCGATTGGAGGGCGCCGCAAAAACTGGAGCATTTTAGGATTTTTTTTAAGAATAGGGGTATTTTAGAATTTTTGGGCGAAAACAGGGGCATATTAGACGTTATCTCTTAATTTAAACTAATGTAAACTATATGTAATACTAAGTAGAACATACCAAATTCGTACCTAGCTAAAATGTAGTGTACACCACCTGTGTACCGACACGTGGATGGCTGACACGCCACCTCCCAAGGGCTCCTGCCCTGATTGGTTAAGATAACCAATGGTTCAAAACACTTCGAACCGGTCAATACTGACCCCAGCCGTAGTGTACTCACGTACACCACCAACTAAATGTGACTCGAATGTAACCCTGCTACAGATCCTCCAACCTCTGCCGGTTGACCCACGCAAGTTGTTCCCGGAAGTGTGCCTGTAGGCCTACAAACGAGACAGATCATGTCGTGCGCCAATCAGCCTGTCCAAGATCGGTCGGATCTGATCGCAGTGGTCATGGGACTGCCGATCAGCCGCGAGTAGGGCGTCAAACTCTTTGGCGATGTCTGTTGGCAGCCTATCTACACGCGAAGGAAGGTTAGAGAAGATCCAAGATGAAGATAGCGACCGATCAGCTTACCTCGCGTTGTTTGTTGGGCGATCTGGACCCAGAGACGCGCGTTCTCAGCGATCATCACCTGCAACTTCGCGGAAACGGGGATTAAATTATCCACTTCCTTCCGCAGTTGCAAGAATGATGTATCATTTGTGGCCAACTGCGACTGAAGTTCCCTGACTGTTTTCCGGAGCTGGTCGACCCCGATCTAATGCCCATCCGGTGTGTCGGAATCCGAAGTGTTGCGAGGTCTGTCAGATCGGGCCGATCGGAGAGGCAAAATAACATGTGGCGATTGGGAGCATAAGGCACCTGCAGCAACGAACGTCAAGAGAGTCTACAAGATGGTCAGGTGCATAAGGACAAATACCTGGCGAAGGCGGATTCGAAGATCTGTCCATCGGTGAAGTCCACTACTGCGAAGATCTGGGATGCCAACTGGTGGTGAGATCGGGTCCCTACCGTTGAACAGCTGTGACCAGACTCAGGGGCGGCTGTGGAGAAGTGAATGAGAAAATTTAGGTCACTTTGTGTCAGCGGAACGCCAATCAGCTTATCAGCGATCGGATTGGTGGGAAAAAAGGAGGCTTTTAAGCCTATCGTGTGCAAGAAGTGTCAAGAACGCAGATTTTGGTGAGTCACACGATATTGCGTGTATTCTACATATTTCATGTTTGTACATATTGGGGACCGTAGGGAGAGTTTCGATTTTTGGTTGTCTAACTCACAACAAGGAATACATCAGTCGCCTCCGCACGCCGGGGAATGTTTGGGGGCAGAGGGTCGAGTAATCCCCTCTAGCTCATTATAACCGGCCGGGACGCGTTACAGACGCACTTGGCCCGCCGGAAGTCCCTCGACGGGAGTACGCATTGGTCGGCTTCGCAAGCCCAAGTTACACACGTTTGGAACGTGTAACCAAGTTTTTTGGATTATTACGTGGAGATATCGTTCGTGGAGTTTGTCACGTTCTCTTTGGATCTCCACATTGGAATAGTGGTCTTTTCTTCTCACATTGGTTGATCTCTACGATCTATTAAGCGATGTGCCCTTTGGAGTATGCTTACTTTAAGTATAACCGGTTTGCCCGTACCCAGGGTGAAGAGTTCCGCCCAGAGTACACCACCCAGCACGGACTCGCATTTTAGACCCAAATCAATTCACAGCGACGATCCACCAAGTGTGCAACCAGCCCATTCCATCGGGTACACAAGGTGAGATGGAGACTCAAAAATCGGACCAGGCGTCCTATGCTGGTGATCGGTTGTGTGCTATTAGCGGACGATCAGATCGGATCGTAGGCGACGGTTCGCGGGGTACCCCCCCCCGTCAGTTGGAAGGCTGGGCACGATGGTGGTCAGGTTCTCGACACTTCGGTGTTTGATTTAGAACTTGACTCCACCACAGCATTATTCATTTCTTACGTGCAGACCATCTTCCTCTTATGAATGTAATAGTAGGTAGTCTTCGTGATGAACCTCAGTATCCCCCGCAACCACACAATCAATCGTACATATATCAGTTACACTCATTCATACTACGAATGGAACCAGCATCTCCATCTACGCACGCTTTCTTTCGACGTAAAATAAAGTCAATCAGCGATCCAACGCGGGGTTCGCGCGGCGAATGTTTTGCTATTCACGTTTGCGCTTGCGCTTCTGCCATTTCTTTTCGTGGACTCGTTTGAGTGCCATGGTGTAGCAGGTGTGTACACGCACGGTGCGGCTAGCGCATAGAGGAATACTTTCCTTAAGCGGCGATACGCCGCTACTTAGCCGATACTCCCTTATATAAGGGTTTAGTAAGAGATCGCTCTCTTATTCGGGGCCAAGATTCCCTTGGTTTACTGATAGTAGAGACTAACGCCTTGATACAAGGCTCCCCTTAGAAAGGGGGTAGATAAGGAAGGTATTCCCTTTGACTACAACACTCACTGCGCGCGCGACCGGTCGAGGTCGTGCGCCTAGCAGTCTTTAGTGTATTTTGTAAACTGATTTTTTATTCAAGATATAATTAGCCTAAATTAGTTAAACTAATGTAAACTATATGTAATACTAAGTAGAACTTACTCAATTCGTACCTATCCGAAATGTAATGTACACCACCTGTGTACCAACACTTGGCAGGCTGCCACGCCTCCACCAAGGGCTCCTTCCCTGATTGGTTAAAATAACCAATAGGTCCGAACCTTTCGGACTGGTCAATACTTGACCCTAACCGTTGTGTACTTACGTACACCAACGTAACCAAATTTAACCCTGTTACACATGGTCTTGAGTGTCCCGTCCTCGGCCATGATCATTTGCATACGACTGAGCTAACGCACCGGATCCTGATCATCCTGCACTTTGATCCAAGCGAGCGAAAACGAGGCGTCAGTGTGGCAGCCTTGCGGATACCAACGAGAGCAGGATCGACAGATGATTACTGTGATAGTGAAACAGCGTGATATATCTTGGGGTGGCAGATGGGTAAATTGGAAATTCATTAGTAATAACAAAGGGTACACATAAACGTAACCAAGGGTGGCAGATAGGGTGGAAATAGCAAAAAACTGGTGTGGCAATAGCAATTCCCTATTAATTAGGTAAAATTGGCGCATTTTTACAGCTTTTTAATCGATTACGAGTTCATAAAAGGTACTAAATTATTCTCTAAGTATTTTAATATAGATATTCTGTACCCGCTTGGCCTATTATAGCACCAATGAGTCCTATAAAGTCCTAGCCTTTTCGTTTTTATCATGCCGAGGGGAACTACTAAAGTTAATCAGTTTCAAATGCGCCCGGGAGATTTGCTGCTCATTCATTAATTTTATTTGATTTATACGGCGGTGAATACGTTCGAATTCTGGCTTGACATCGTAAATAAACCAGTTGGTAATCCCAAAACCGTGGGTTCCACATAATCATGGTCTCATTATCTGACAGGAAGGCCATAAGCTCCTTCTTATAATAATCATTGATCCAGTTATCTGTAGGTTTTGCCCACGGGGACTTCGATCACCAATATACATCACGAGACGTTCCGTCTAACTATAGAAAATCCGCATTTTACGGATATTTCAAATTCACTGATGCTATGTTGGAGCCAGAGGGGATGTCGTTACACCATTCATGCAGGTCGTAACTAAACCAATTAATAAAACTATAATAAATAACGGTACAAAATAAATAAAATAAATAATACTATTCATATTTAATCTACGTATTTTTTTCTATAAATATTCATTTTTTTCTTTATGAAAATACTAAAACATTAATCAATATTTATTACAAATTTTATTTGGGTGAATTTGGTCATCATCATCATCGGGCTGATCTTGGACATCTGTCGCCCTCGTCTTCATCTTAGTTTCTTTCCTCGCGGTACTGATTAGTCTATCAATCTTCATTGGTTCTTCAATTTCCTTAACAAACATGTCATTCAGGGCGAATTATAGTATTTCTTATAATACGGACCGGTGCTCTCTGGGGGCTTACGGAGAGTTCTCTTCCAACTCATCATCGAAACTCCTCCCGTATTATTTTCATTGGTGAACTCTTCTTTCTTAATCTGCAGTGACGGCGGTTTACCTGCCGTTACCGCTTCATATCCCGGTTCATTTTGAAAGTAACTTCATCTTAATCACATATCCTGTGAGATCTGAAGATCCGGTCATGAGCACTATCGTCGAGCTGATTAGAAATGTACTTTATCAGGTGTGGTAGAGCGGCTGATCAAAGTTTTTGACGCTCGATCAGGCGTTACCACGGTGCCCGGACTGCCGACTAACTAAGGAGGTCCTCCTGTTGTCCTTTGACTGCTTGTGTTCCTGCTCACCTTGTGTAACCGACGGCTTGGGCGTGGGTCGCTCTCCAGGTGGCGAGGATGGAACGCTTCAATTCCTTGCTGCAAGATTGAGATGACTTGTGACGAAGTGACTGCTGTCGATCAGGCTTAATCAGGTTTGATCAGGCTTGATCAGGCGCAGATAGTCGATTATCAGGGGTGATCAGGGATGATCAGGCCCAATGGGCGAAAACTACATATCGTGATCGACCTGATCGGTCTGATCGGTCTGATCGGTCTGATCGATTTAGTCGATCAGGCACTAGTTGGCGCGGGTTGCGAACAGATGAACCCAGGTCACAGGTTGTAAAGTGTCGGTCAGGTGTAGATCGGCGAAGGGGGTACTCGATCAGGCAGCGGAAGTCTTCACTGCCCGATCACGGAGCCTCTGGAGTCATAAACAGCTAAAAGAACACCCAAATATATGTATTCCTAGCCTAGACTTTACGAGGGAGGGGAATTTCACTAAATCCACCTAGAGTTCCCGTGGGGCGCTTATAGCAGCCGAATTATAGGGGCCAAAAGTGAACCAAAAAGGGGAAGAGGTGAGAGCGCACTGCTCAATCACGTTCCCGAGACCAAAAACCTTTAAAGAAGAACCCTGACACAGCGGGCGGAGTTGTGGGGTGAGTTCTCGACACTCTACGACTGCCGGTGGGCCAAAAACGCACTAGGTGCTCCCTCCCGGGAAGTAGAGGTGTTTAGAGGTAGGGGAGGCGCAAAAGTGCCGTCCCTGAGGTGTCGTAAGAGGTTGGACGCCAAAGTAGAACTTTATTATTGCTTAAATCCTAAGAACTACCAATTACCTAATATCCACCAATCAGAACTGCCCATTCCAGCGTACTCCGTCGACCAGTCTACCTGATTTATCTGTCGTCCGTCGCTGTCCGTTAGGTACCTGTACCTAGGCGTACCCTCTCACGATGCCCCGTCTATGTCCTGCCCATTTCACCACAGTTGTACATACCACTGTATACACAGTGGTACACACAATCGTACACGCAATTACACAACCGGTTGTGCCCACTGTCACACCCATAATAATGCCCACAATCGGTACCGATATGACACACTTCACCACAGCCGCCCCTGAACCTCGTCCCAGCCGTACAGCGGTTGCCGGGGGTCGATCATGACGTTGGCTACCGTAGATCATGCCACCGTTGATCGTGTTGTCCACACCCATCAGTCGTGACATCATCGATCAGACGATCAGCACCCATCAATCTGCCCTTTCTCCCGTCGATCAGGTCACAATCGATCAGGCTGTTACCGTTTAGTGGTATGCCGATTGATATCAAGCGTTCATCCTCCACCAACCGTGACATCAGCGATCCGGCTCTCTCGGTCAGGCATTTCTGCATTTCCATCATGCAAGCAATAACTGATGGTGCCCCAGCGACCACAGCTAACGCTCTTGTCCTAGATCGGGCCACGGCTGATCAGCTGATCGACGCGGCCAATCAGGCTTACAGCCTGCAAGAGACACTCCACGCACGCGACGAGCAGATCGTTTTGATATCCAACTCGCTCGCGGTGAGCGAAGACACTATCCAGGTGCTTCGACAGCAGCTCGCTCGCGCCAACCGTAACGTGGCGGATCGTGATGCCGAGATGGAGCGGGCCGCCCTTAAACAGCTTGTGCCACTGCGTGATTTTGTCGGCGCTGCAGTCAACTATCTCAGGTGCAAGTTAAGGACCGCCGAGAAAACCATAGCCGATCAAGAAAAAACCCTGGCTGATCAACGCGCCCTGATCCGCGATCTGGAGATCAGTTGTGACCGCGATCGCTATCTACGATCGGTGCAAGAAGAAACCATCGCTGATCAAGCGCAATAGATCTCACGTCTCATGGCACTTCCTGATCAAGCGACGTTTGATCAACTTCAGCAGCGCGTTAGCGTGCTAGAAGAGGAATACGACTAGGCCGCTTCCAAGAATCAGCTCTTGGTCGAGCAGGCGTTCAAGCTCAACTCCGAGGCTGAAAGATGCAAGCGTCAACGTGATCGCTTCCGGAAAAAGAATAAAACCAATTTCCTGCAGATGGACGAATATAGCGCCATCATAGACCAGATGCAGGAGATATGCAAACGTGTCAGGGGGTGTCGGACCTCACGACTGATCTGGAGGATCTGCACGCCGAGAATTACGAGCTGGAGGAGGAGCTTTCCGTAGAGCAGTGTCGCTTCGATCAAGTTTCTGCAGATCGCGACACGCTGCGCAATCAGCTGAGACAGGCTCGAGATGAAGTAACGTAATTGCGTTCATTCCACTCGGACCTTCAAGCCCAGTTGGCTGGCATGTCACTTCAGATGCAGATAACCCCGGTCGCCAGCACCTCTCCTGCAGGTTCTGATCAGGCTGCATCGCCCGCTGGCCTTCCAGTTGATTCTCCAGGTGGATCGATCAGCCGAGTCGCTTTTTCGTCTAAAAGACATATTCAACGTTCACAATATTCATCTTCTTCCAAGCGGACACGCCTCCTTCCTCCCATTTCGGAGGAGAAGTCGGAGGATGATAGTTTTCCAAGTCCTGATCAGGACGATCGAGGTGGATTCCCTGATCTGATCGCCTCAATTCCATCCACTCCGACGATCAGCGAGTGTGGGAGCGAGGGTCCGCTTGATCAAGGCTCTGCCGGGTCCCTTTTTCCTCGTACGGGTGATTTCAAGTCGTTGATCGTGGTGCCTGATGGTGCAGCAGACGAAGAAATATTGCTGTGGACTCCAAGTCAACTTAGTGGTTTCTATCTGCGTAGAGTCTCGGCTCAAGTGGTCTTTGACTACTTGACCCGCCCCGAAGGATAGTTGTTCCCAGTCGCCACGCACGCCCCTTCGGCTGATCAGTGGTTTTGTCACTTGATCACCCAGCCGGAGGTAGAGCGGTCATATTCTCAACACCCCTGGGACATCTTCAAGAACATGTTTCCACCCGTCTCTTTCCGCTCATTCGGATGGTTTGCCGACTTTGAAGGTCGTTTCTCAATCATTACGCGCAAGCGATCTGGGAGTCGACACATTATCTCCCCATCGATAAAGGCCTCCTAGAGAACGATGACTTCATCCAAGAGTATTATCAAGGTCGACGACAGCGCAGAAGTCGTGCCGGGGCAACATGGAAGAGAATCGTGGAATTCGTCTTGCAGGGCATGATCGACGAGAAGTGTGATCTCTACATTTTCCTGGACCCGTCGATCTCCCATTGTGCTCGAAACCGTCCCTTAAAATGTACCCCGGCCGGCGATGGGGCGTGGTACCCGGGGTTCCTATTGGAACCGCCACCTCGGACCCTATCAGACGCGCTGAACGAGGTTGATGACTTTGAGCCTTGGCGGATCCAGTATCGCCTTTCTCCTGATGATCACCCTGGCCGGAACATCCTTCGCATCTGCCTTAAGTTTTATGGGTCTGATTAGTCGGCTGATCACTTCTTATTTAATCCGTAAACACTCTTGATCATGCCATTTCCAACTGTTGCTTCGTTACTTTTCAATGTATAATATAAATCGATTTTCTGTCGGCTCATCTACCGTACCTCACAATATCCATCGTAAATACACCACTTCAAGTCAATCATCACTTCTTCATCAATTGCGAGTTTCATCAATCCTTCTTCTTCAATCGGAGGTTCTTCGATCGTAATTCCATGATCAGCCCGCCAATCACGCATTAGTTGGACTCTTCGTCCACTTGCATTACGTCAAACAGATGTCTGCTGATCATCTACATTTCGAAGTCCTTGATCAGATCATCACGGTTCAGATCTGCCTCGTCTACCCATGACGGCTCAGCATAACCTTTCCAGTAGACATGATATTCGCGTAACGTTCTGCCATACCTAGTCTTTCGACCAGATCGGACATCGGTGACACGATCAACTTCAAATCTAGTGTCCTTTCCCAGCTGTCTTCTGGTAGCAATGCTTCATCGAAATCAAAAAGATATTCTACCCCAGCTGCTAGAACAGTAGTAGGGCGATCTGGAAATTCCTTGACCAATTTTAACTTGGACAGGTGCACTACTGGGAACATGCGATAGTCGGTGCCAGCTGTAACCAATCTCGCCGCATGATTACCGATCACCTCATCGACTCTGAAGGGTCCATGATACATGTGCGCTGTTTCTTCGAACTCTTCTTTCACCCGATCGAGGTATAACCAGACCCTTGATCCAGCTTCGATCTTGTGTGGTGTCACTTGAACATTGTGCTTCTCAGCTCGATCAGCCATCGCTTGGTGCAATCGAGTGCTCACTTGATCACGGGCGTAACGGTAGTCTTTCTGCAACTTATATCTCCACCGACGATCATCCAGGTCTTTACGCCGAATTCCACCTAGTTGTAATGTTGACTCCAACGATGATCGCGGACCCCAGCCATACGCCAAATAAAATGGTGTTTCTCCACGAATGCGATCAAGGGTTGAGTTTAGCGCGTACCAGTCGCTCTGCGTACGAGCTCCAATACTTCTGGCCGACAACTGACACATACGTCTTGATCTCCCTTGTAATCGTCTGCACCGTTCTTTCCGCCTTGCCGTTTGCCTGTGGACGGTATGCCATAGTGGCACTCTGTCGTTGTCCCACGATCTTGTTGAATGCACGAAATACTTCTGACATAGAACTGGGCTCTCGATCGTGCCTGATCACCTCACTTGCTCCAAATCGTCGAAATACATATTCTTCATAATTTTCGGCGACTTTCTGCGCTGTGCGGGACGATCTAGCTTTCGCGATCACCATACCCATGAACAGATCAGTCCAAATCAGCAGTTCAGTATGCCCATCAGTTGATCGGGGCAGCGACGTGGATATGATCCATGGCTATCACTTGGAATGGGTACGTGGTCTCGAAATTCCCCGGCGACATACCCTTGATCGTAGGCTGGCCCTTCCCCGTCTCACAATCTACGCATTGTCCAACAGATCTTTGTACGCTGCCAAATAGACCATGCCAATGAAAGTATCGTCTGATCCGCTGATATGTACGCCCTATGCCTTGGTGTCCTCCTTCCAAACTCACATGATAATGGTAGAGGACATCCGCTTGTAGGGTCTCGGGTAAGACCAACTTGATCGAAGAGCGTCGATCGTCTTGATCATCTTGATCATCGCTGGCTTTTCCTTTAGCCTTATTTCAACAGTAAATCAACAATCCTTCTTCATAGACATCGTAGTTGTCGGCAATTTTCACGCAATCCTTAACCTCGTCTGCGCTCAATTGTGAAACGTCACCGTGCAAGTAACTTCGCAAATCGTGAATCCATTTCTCTTCGTCCTGCGCCTTTTTCACACGTTCCGCACTCATCCCTTTTATGGATATATCAGGACACGTTGACGGTCGCGGTTGACGGAGGTTACGTGATCGCGTCGTGACCAGCACTAGTGGTACAGTGGGATCTTCATTCCACGTGATCACTTCCGACAATCTGTTGAGACCGACCAATTCCTCCATTTGTTTTTCGTCATCAATCTCACATCTTGTTCCACCCTGTATGGCCATAGTGGTGATATGATCAGCACTCTTATTCCACTATCTTTTGATATGCAAGAGATCAGGATCGGTCCATTCGCGAAGGCGTTTAAGCGCACGCTGTTGCAACACTTAAAATCGCGGAGCTTTACACTCTATTTCACCGCGCATTTGCCTGATCACCAAATTCGAGTTTTCACACACGATCATCTTTCCTTTCGGATATCGTGACAGTAGATCCAAACTTAAGAGCAATCCATGGTATTCAGCTTCATTCACTGTTATGTCAGGTGCATGATCAGCAACCGCGATCATAATCTTCCACTCCGGTAATTTCCACACGATAGCGCCAAATGCACCCACACGTCGCTTGACACTTGCGGATCCATCCAAACTAATCACGTAGAGTTCTTCGCCTTTCTCAACCGTAGGAGGTGGTACTTCAATCATCTGCCGAGGTTGCTTTTTCGGTGCGATCGCGATCAGGGCTTCATCAATTTCGGTGCGAGGGGTGATACTTGCGGCTAACGCCCCTAGTACCTCCTCTTCCCCATGTACACATTTCTTAATCTCAAGGTCCCATTGGGATAAGATCGCAGCCCATCTGCCCAATCGTCCGTCTAACCGTGACAAGACAGTGATCGCCTTTCCGACCAGCATCGTGAAGTAAACATCCAAAATCCGCAGAAGCACCAGAACTTCCTTTTCGACGGAGCTGTAATTCGGCTCACCCCTCTTCAATGTCCGGCTGGCAAATGGACGGGGCAATACACTTGATCATGTTCTTTTACCAACGCGGCAGATACTGCCCATTTGCTGGCATAAACCACGATCACCGGCGTTTTGGATTGATCAAAATGGTGCAGGGTTCGGGTTGACGCAATCTTCGCTTTCAGCAACTGAATGCCACTTTTGCCCTGATCAATCGATCGTCTTCATGATCCTAATTCTCCTTGATCAATGATCGGCTCTTCAACTCTTGATAATCTATCCCTCTTAATTTGTAGAGCACAGCGGCATAGATCGCGAAGTCTTCAATAAATCGACGGTAATAGTTCAAACTTCCCAAAAACGATTTCATAGCACGTAAGGTACCAGTAAAAGGCAGATCGATCAGATCATCGAAATTTTTTGGATTTGTTTCCAAACCCCGGCTAGAGACGTGATGCCCTAAATAAGGAATTTCACTTCGCCCCCAGTACGATTTAGCCACGCTGATCGACAAGTTCCACTGATCGCACTTTTCCAACAGGTTCCGCACCTTATCACACAGAGTGGTTCATGTAGGTGCTGGGATCAAAATATCATCAAAATATGATCGCCGCTGCAGCACAGACGGGCCCGGTTTCTGGACACGCTCTCCCACAGTAAATACATCAGCCGATTCATCGGCACCGTCCATAACATTGAGATACCCATACAGTGCATTATCGATCAAAACCGCTAGTAGATTTGCGGAGCATTCTTTAGGCCAAAGGGCATCCTATTCCATTCAAACAATCCAAACGGAGTGACAAACGCCGAAATCTGACGTGCTCGATCGGTCATAGACACGACCCAAAAGCCACTCGCCATATCCAGTAGATAAGAGATCAGGGCATTGGGTATACAATCAAACGTGTGAGTCGATTCACCGCGCGATAGTCGATACATAAGCGAATATCAACCCCGTTCTTTTTCACGATGATCACTATAGGTGATTCCCAGGGTGACGTAGACGGCTGGATGATCATTGTGGCTAATAGCTCCTTGTTCAAGGCCGATAACTTCTCGCGAAATTGCGGAGCCACCTTTCGACACTTTTGGGCGATCGGGCGCGCATTGCCCACATCGATATCACAAACAACTCCACGTGCATCAGGATGCAGCGCGTTCCCTTTCCCGGTCAATAGATTTTTTTCGCCCAAATTATATCGCGAAGCTGATCAATTTCTTTTGCCGTGTTGATCAAGGGATAACCGACTTGCAAACCATCCTTAGTCACTTCTTCGGTACTTGTGGACACTTCAGGCAACGTATCGAGCTGCTTCTCCAATTCTTCCACGTACAAATCTCCGCCTTCATGGTAGAAAACTTGATCATCGATAGGAATTACACCAAATTCACTATGATCGGCTGAGACGGGGTGATCACGCATATCTTGATCAGGATCATCTCTTGTAACAGGTTGTTCAACCTCGTGATCCAGGGTCGGACCTTTCACCCTCGGCTCCTGATCGCACCTCTCTTGCACTTCTTGCACCTTTTGCAACCCTCCGGTTACTAATGCCACAGACGTCACGATCGGATCCGTAGTTCGTACTAAAATACTTCGAGGAGTGGGATACTCCTTCTTCTCGACTAGGGGACCTCGATCGACACTTTTTCATCGTCATGTACAGAATCGGTAGAAGCTTGATACGCGAGATTTTTCCACTCCTTATAGCGATTGGATCCCACCGAAATAAATCCAGGGCGACGGGGCACGTCGTCTTTGTTCATCCAGATACCTAAAATCGTATCGTCCTGTACAATGATCGTATGATCAACGACGTTCGTAACACGCATATATCGTAAATTACCCACGCCCCAAGTGATAGTGTGGACCCAATCTTTTTCACGAGTAATCCACAACTTTCGAGATCGCTGATCACGAATCCTAACCTCAGCAGATCGACCTACTGGGATCTGTTCGTACTGATCAAGTTTCATGTAATTTCCACTTGATCCGTACTGCTGTCTACGTCCTTCTAATGATATGATCACCTCATCAGGCAAAATTAGTGCACCATGGGCTACGTCTAATTGAAAACCAGCTGGTATCGTAAAATCCATACCCAATATAGCATCTTTACCGACAAGTTTGCCCACCCATGAATGGAAATAATAGACCAACGAGCCCGCTAACGTAATCTTGATTTTAGTGCGCCCTTCTGTGAGGTATACACTTTCTCCAATGCCGACACATTCCAGCGTTTGACTCGTGTCGATCTGACAACTCTCCTTACGAGCAAAGGTTGAGTCGCTGATCGACACTTCGTCACCAGAATCAAATAATAACGTGGCACGTTCGTTGTTAATCTTACCGCTCGCATTGGATTGTTTAAACCATTTCTTTGGCGAGTGGTACTTCCAATATCCATGTGATTCAACCGGAATTAGATCACCTTCCATGATCACCGGGGACCGAGAAAACTCATCAATACGAAAATTAGCCAAACGTGGTAAATCAGGCTGATCACATTTTTAATTATCTCTTTCTGCTTCTTGATCATCCCTCTTCTTATCCACATATGCAAAATACACAAACCAGAACGCTCGTCTCGTACCAGATCCCAACCTGGCGAGCGTCCTAGTTTAACAAATCTTCGGCTTCCTTGGGCAACATTCCAGCATGCTTGGTGGGATTGTACCACTGGCGGATGCGATTATAAAATTATTCCATAGGGCACTTGCCCGCATCGTGAGCTTTGCCGCATGCTCGGCAGACGTACAAGCATTGATCGGTCGGATGTCCCTTCTTGCCACACTTCGAACAGGTCAGGCGCTTCCAGAAACGTAAATTATCGTGCCTGATCGATCCACAATGACTGTACTTCTTCATCGCCCCTTGATCAACGGCACTTGAATCACTTCGCTTGCCCGATCGGGGCTCACCAGGTTTATCGTGCGTCACAGGTTGATCACGCATGGCAGCAATCATGTAACGGCGCTGATCACCATCGCTTCCACTGTCGTCGGCACTTGATTCCTCACTCCCAGACGTCACCTTGATCGTGCGTACTGCTTTGGGCTTCCGCGCCGGGGAAGGTGCTCGATCATCGACGAATTTCTGGCGGAATCGGCTGGTACCTACCACCGCCGTTGGCTGGCACCACTTATTGCGTGCATAAGCCCGCAGCGTCTCTTCCAAATCCGTGGCGTTATCCAACCGCAGAAGTGCCAGTTGATCAGCGAGTTCGCGATTGGCCAATGTGTACAGAAAGTGTTGCACATGTTCGCGTAAGATCGTAGATGATCCGTCCCTGATTGGCAACTTGGCCCGCAGTCCCGCCACATTCAACCGGTGCAGATACTCAATGGTAGTTTCATCTGATCGCTGCTTCGTGTAATAATACTGGCGGGATGCCGATTGCCCACTTCCAAAGTATTGAGTTTCAAACTCATCCACGAGACTTTTCCAACTTGAGCGAGTAGATCTACTCAGCTGGAGATACCAATTGTGCGCTGGGCCTTTTAGCAGATCGACCAGGATCAAACACTTTTCATGATCAAAAGCTTGATCACGCATAAAGGCTGACTTGAGGCGACTAATCCAATTCTGCACTTATTCTTCATCTCCTTCCTTTCCCAAAAATTCTTTCAGATCACTGATCGCATACATTCGGATTCTGGGAATCGGCTGTTGATCAGGCATTCCAGTATAGGCTGACGCAACTGTGGCTAGTCGAGGCAGTGTGATCGGCTGATCTGGATCGACGTAATCACGCTGGGATCGTTGATCATGGGGCGAATACACGGATTCCACGTCGACATCCTTAACCGTCGTCGATCTTCCTGGCTTTGACTGACGATCATGAAGCGAATGCACTGAATCCATATCGACATCTTTGATCGACGCAGATCTTCCTGGCCTCGGCTGGTAACTCTTCACGTGAACCACTCCAGGTGTCAATTTGCTTCTATCCTTGTCCAGGAACCTCTCCATAGCCTTGTCAAAAAAATGTCTGCAGCTGTGGACCTTGCGATGCTTGATCATATTCTACCTTGATCGATTGAGGTTCCGTCTTGATAACCGAGAACTTGGATTCATCTTTCTGGCACACTGCCATCCTGGTGGTCTTGTTCTCTATACTTACGTCACTGCTCGACTCCACCCAGGCTAATTGCCTTCGGAAGGTGCAGATTCGTAACAAGATGACCCCGCGTGTTCTGCCACGTTGATCGACAGGCCCGCTTCAATTTTGGGCGGAGAACTGGGGTCTCTTCCGTAGTAGCTCGACCCACGATAGGTACCACCAACTCGTATACTCGATGTGTAGCGGTCCTAATATCTCCTAGGTCCTGATCAAACATTTCTTCGGCATCGTAGGCGCTTGTCGACAGACCAGCTTGCTTGGTCAGGCGTATTAGCCCTAACACCAGCCGAAGCTTGTCCTACCAATTTGTCACTGGTCTATCGACCGGTCCTTTCAGCTCTCCGCTGATCGTGACCCCGAGGAGGTTCATGATCGCATTCGTCAAAAAGAAATCTTCCAATCCTCCTTTGTTAACCTTTCGGTAAAACGTTTTCACCAGATCCAACTCCGTTGGCGGCGTACTTGATCGACGTTCGTCGCTCTCCGACCCAGGCGCCTTTAGCGACGCCTTCGGCTGGTCGGTCTTGTAATACTTCACCATCGGATCCCAATCCGGATCCTTATACAAACATATATTTGGCGGATCATAACGCAAGTTATGATCCGCATGGGCTCCCGAAGGAGCCTCAGGAGGTGTTTGAGGCTTCTCCTCCTTTATCTCATCAAGATACCTCTCCAGGTCCAGATGATCAGCATTTCCCTTTTTCTTCAGACATGACGACGGCGAACTGCCTTCCGCCGTCACAACCACCTCCTCCTTTTCCCCTTTTATCTTCACTTCTGCTTTCGCTTCCGTTTTCACGTCCGCATCAGCGCCATCTTGCGTAGAATCGTGGTGATATCCTGCGTCGCCCAAAGGTCCGGGCACGCGCACCATTATGGTGGAGCGGCTAATCAAAGTTTTTGACGCTTGATCAGGCGTTACCACGGCGCCCGGACTACCGACTAACGAAGGGGGTCCTCCGGTTGTCCTTTGACTGCTTGTGTTCCTGCTCACCTTGTGCACCCGACGGCTTGGGCGTGGGTCGCTCTCCAGGTGGCGGGGATGGAACGCTTCAATTCCTTGCTGCAATAGTGAGATGACTTGTGACGAAGTGACTGCTGTCGATCAGGCTTGATCAGGCTTGATCAGGCGCAGATAGTCGATGATCAGGGGTGATCAGGGATGATCAGGCCCAATGGGCGAAAATTACAGATCGTGATCGACCTGATCGACCTGATCGGTCTGATCGGTCTGATCGATTTAGTCGATCAGGCACTAGTTGGCGCGGGTTGCGAACAGATGAACCCAGGTCACAGGTTGTAAAGTGTCGGTCAGGTGTAGATCGGCGAAGGGGGTACTCGATCAGGCAGCGGAAGTCTTCACTGCCCGATCATGGAGCCTCTGGAGTCATAAACAGCTAAAAGAACACCCAAATATATGTATTCCTAGCCTAGACTTTACGAGGGAGGGGAATTTCACTAAATCCACCTAGAGTTCCCGTGGGGCGCTTATAGCAGCCGAATTATAGGGGCCAAAAGTGAACCAAAAAGGGGAAGAGGTGAGAGCGCACTGCTCAATCACGTTCCCGAGACCAAAAACCTTTAAAGAAGAACCCTGACACAGCGGGCGGAGTTGTGGGGTGAGTTCTCGACACTCTACGCCTGCCGGTGGGCCAAAAACGCACTAGGTGCTCCCTCCCGGGACGTAGAGGTGTTTAGAGGTAGGGGAGGCGCAAAAGTGCCGTCCCTGAGGTGTCGTAAGAGGTTGGACGCCAAAGTAGAACTTTATTATTGCTTAAATCCTAAGAACTACCAATTACCTAATATCCACCAATCAGAACTGCCCATTCCAGCGTACTCCGTCGACCAGTCTACCTGATTTATCTGTCGTCCGTCGCTGTCCGTTAGGTACCTGTACGTAGGCGTACCTTCTCACGATGCCCCGTCTATGTCCTGTCCATTACACCACAGTTGTACCTACCACTATATACACAGTGGTACACACAATCGTACACGCAATTACGCAACCGGTTGTGCCCACTGTCACACCCATAATAATGTCCACAATCGGTACCAATTTTATGGCACACTTCACCACACAGGCGTCACACACGGTTTCTAGAAGCGGACTATCCAAGGATCTTCTTGTTCACATTTCTTACCTTGTGTAACCGTCGGCCTAGACGTGTAAGCTCTTGCTAATAAGCACGAAGAGGTAAATATGGGTCTTGATCAGACGTACAACTGAGGTGTGTTTCTTGAACACGAGGCCTAAGCGGAAATGCTTCGCCCCTGTTGAAGGTGATATTTTTGTGGATGATACTATGTTATTTTGCCGAATATCACAATCGTATCCTTGCTCAAGTGGTTGGTACCGGGGGGTTAACAGACCAACCACTTGGCACGGGTTCGATTCCCACAATGGAAAAGTTGAATATTGGTGCTGGTGTTTAGGGTTCACCAGGGCTTCTCCCCCGGAAGTTACGTCCCCTTCCATCTTTTATATTTTTCTGTTAGGTTCTTACATTGAAGTTGAAGTTGCCATAACGTTTTTACTTAGTAATTACTATAGGCAAACTAACCAATCGCAGATAGGTAAAAAGAAGTGGCTAGGAGCAACGACAGATAATTCACATGAATAAACATCACTTTTAGTTTTGCAGACTCGACTACAAGTCCTTCTCATCATTTCCTAAACGTAAAATCCCCGGCATAAGTTATATAAGGCTGCTGTTCAGGCGGACTTACCAGTAACAGTACTTGACTCGGTGCAGTTAATATTCTACCGAATTTTGGTAACAAATTAGATACGTAGTGTCACCAACGTAATATCCAATACGTTCTTTCCCTGATGGGAAATCTTCCCCTAACAGGATCAAGTGCTGATTAGTCGCCGTGAGCCAATATGCCTCTCGACGGTCTCCGTTGTCGTCTTTTAAGAACACAATCCTTAAGAAAAACCGTAGCCAATTTTAGGGCTGAGTTCTTAAAAGAGGAAAAAGTAAAGAAACTGTTAGTATCGACCAATCAGATATACTGATCCAGGAATATTAAGAAATGTTTATCCAATTGAATGCAAAGTAAGAGCTGAGTACCTAAATTACCCCTAGCCACTTATTCAGGTATTCCTGCCACACAGACATTACCTCAATCCTGTAAGACCTAATACTTAACATCTGATCGAAGTTTTGTCCAATTAAAAAAAAAAGTGAAGATCATATACCAGTTTTAATTGGCCGTAATAAACTCCCGCTTGTATAAGCCTAAAACCTTAAGATCACATCCAACCAGGAAATTCCTGGAACTCAGTTCTTGATTTGCTTTTAACCGGACAATTAGTTTTTTCAACCTTTTTTCCGCTGGAAAAATGTCCAATCGAACGATTCTGACTGACAGATATTTGAAAGATCCACGCTTTTTTCTATCTATGTACGGGACTAACCTACAAATCACTGCCTAAGATATATCAGGGTGCTGCACTTCAATTGGTTGACGTTCGTCCACAGTGACACCCTCTCAATATGATCAGCCCTGATCATATTAGGAGGACACACACAGCAGATTTCCGTCAAGGAAATGAATATATTGATTTTGCCTTTTTGCCTCCTTTGCGTAGTAGATAGACATTAAAATCTTCACCAAGAGATTATAATTCTCGAGGCACCGTAAAACTTCAGGCGGGTGAAGATTTTCGCTTAGACCACGAGTGTACAGCAAATACCTCCAATTAACGTTTGATCAAGATCTCCTAATCGCGTCGACGCTGGTCAGCAAGGGTAGGCGGGTACACAAGCCGAGGTAAGCGATTGCAAAGAAGAAGACAAAAAGTAAGAAGGAATGGAGAATATCCATATGATCAATCAGCTTCTCTCCGTGTACAAGTTTAGCCGATAAAATATTTCCGCTTCAGCCATGGGTAGTAAATACCCCGGTTACGTTTGATGATAAACGTCTTCGCTCATATCTTTCACGCCGATCAGCAAGAGTAACACGCCTAGGCCGACGGGTACATAAGGTGAAACAAACGAAAGCGAATACTAGTAAGAGGATAAATAGAGGGTCCCTTTCGAGCGTCAGCAGTCAGTGCATCGTGGTAACATTGATCAAGATCATAATGTGTCTGATTAGCTCTCCGCCCCAAACATGGTAGTGAAGTTTGAATGAAGAGTGCCAAATAAATTCAACCAACCTCCCAAGTTCTTTATATTAGTAACTTACCTGTATAAGTCTAACTCATACAACTAAGAAATGATATCGAATGGCAGTAGGATGCCCGATGCAAGGAAGTTCTTGAAGCAGCCAAGCGAGGCTTTACTGAAGTAACAGTGCTAGCAATATCCGACATCGAACGTCCGTTCCACGTCGCTGACAACGCGAGTTTCTCCATCGCCTCTGAATTGATGTAGCGTCTCGTCGAATCTTTATCAATAGCGCCAGCTGTGTCCAACTAAGCGAATTGCCCAGGGATAATAAGGAAGTCCTTGTCAGTAGCAAAATTTCGATCTATCTCTTATGTCCAGGGCCGTAACCTCGAAACATATCTCACAAAACATAGCCTGACGGCTATAATTCTTTGCCATACGGTTGAATATAGGGTGGAGAAGTTGAACGTGGTAGGGTAATACGTTATAAATACGGAGACACAACCATCCAGTGCAAATGCGACCTGTTGCACTTATCGCTTGTATGGCAAGTACAAAATGTCTACGATGCAGACAATGAGACTCGTATGATTTTTATTATTATTAATTGATTAATCACAACAGAAACGAGAAGAGATTATAGAGTTCTCGTGCGCAGATGTGCATCTATATCGAGTTCACGATGGCATGATGTAGCACAGACCAGCAAGAATTTGGAACGGCGATGCCCTCAAATATACAATACCAAAAATATGAGAAGTTCAAGTCTTGAGTAATAACCAAATTGATTTGGTGTGAACAGCAGAAATAACAATAGAGCGGTCATAGAATTCAAAGTATGCCTGCAGCGATAAAAACATACCCGATACTAGCTTCTCGATATCGAGCTTCTACTTTGGAATTGGTCGAAAATAGGTCGGTAGGTAGGTATTGTGGTGGAGCGGCTGATCGAAGTTTTTGATACTTGATCAGGCGTACCACGGTGCCCAGACTGCCGACTAACGAAGGGGGTCCTCCGGATGTCTTCGACTGCTTGTGTTCTTGCTCACCTTGTGTACCCGACGGCTAGGCGTGGGTCGCTCCTAAGGTGGCGGGGACAGCGCACAGCGAATTCTTGGTGCAAGATTGAATTAACTAACTTGTGACGATACAACCGATGCGATCAGGCTTGATCACGTGCGATCAGGTGCTTAAACCACGTCAATTAGCCGCGATCAGGCTTGATCAAGTTTGGGCTGATGCTAATAACCGACGATCAGCAGTATTCCGTCTTGATCGCAAGTGCGATCAGGCGGCAGTCCAATGCGATCAGGCGCTGAAACGATGTAGATTAGTGGTAATCAGGCTTGATCAGGCTGGTGCTGATGCTAATAGCCGTAGTTCAGTTATATTCGGTCTTGATCGCAAATGCGATCAGGCGTCTTGATCGCAAGTCACGATCAGGTGCCGAAACGAATCCAATCGGTCGTGATCAGGCGCGATCAGGCTTTGGCTGACGTTATTAACCGTCGATCAACAATATTCTGTCTTGATCGCAGATGCGATCAGGTGCCTTGATCGCAAGTGCGATCAGGTACTGAAAGGCTCGATCAGGGGCTAAAACTGCTGCCCAGTCGTAATATACCTTGATAAGACTTGATCAAGGACCGGAAGTCGTTCAAGTAGCAGTTGGCGCGATTTGCGATCAGCGATCACGATCACGATTCGCAAAAAGTGTCGATCAGGTGTTGATCGGTAGGGGGGGTACTTGATCAGGCAGCGGAAGTCTTCACTGTCTGATCGCGGAGCCTCTAAGCCGTCAAACAGCTAAGGAACGCCCAAATAAATGCGCTCCTAGCCTAGACTATACGAGGAATAGGTATTTATATTAAAATCCACCTAGAGTTCCCGTGGGGCGCTTAAAGCAGCCGAACTCTAGGGGCCAAACGTTAATTTCACGGGGAAGAGGTGAGAGCACTGCTCGATCACGTTCCCAAAACCAAAAAACTTTTAAACGAAGAACCGCAGACACTGCGGGCGGAGTTGCGGGGTGAGTTCTCACACTCTACGCCAACCGGTGGGCCAAAAACGCACTTAGTGCTCCCGCCCGGGACGTAGAGGTTTCAATAAGGTGGGGGCGCAAAGGTGCCTTCCCAAAAAACGATCAGCGCGATCGTACGCAAAAGGAGAACTATATTAGCAATTAAACCCTTATATCTACCCTGTTCCTACTTTTAACCAATCCGCATCGTCCATTCGGAACGCCTTCCGTCCATCAGTCGACCTGATTTTTCCGCTTGTTCCTTGTTTGTTCGCTGGTGTTCGCCGCGTACCTGTAAGTAATCAGCACATCTTCCGTGTCCCTTCTATATCCTGTCTATGTAAACCACGGTGGTACGTACTACTGTACCCACCGTGGTACACATGGCGGTACCTAATTATGTACTACTGTATCCACTATCTGCGTCCACTATCAGGCCCCTAATTTAGGTCCTAATATTAGTCATAATATTAGGCCCCCTATGGGCCTAATAAATAATGTCCAACATTAGGCCCTATTTTTTTGCCTAATTAAAAGAGTCCGCTTTACGACAGTATTGCCAATTTAATGTGTTCTCCGGAAGAGCCGAAGAGAGGATCACGTTCGTGAGAACTCTTCTCCACATTTGGGTGTGTCAAAAGATGCAGCTGTTGGAAAAGCACGAAGCCATGTTTTGTTTGCGTCTCTCCAAGATGGTGAAACCCCATTGGCTGAAATGGGTGGGTACATTTTCGGCTACCTCTTAGTATATTTTTAGCATGGTGATATTTTTGGTAACGCTACATATCTGTTTTATAGACTTAGGACCACGGACACGACTTTAGTAGTGTGGTGTGCGACACATGGATGTTGTCTGTCACAAATCATCGAGACCATGAATTGAATTTGAGACTAGGGGATGGTACACGTCGTATCGACTGGGAAGGGGATAGAAACAGTCTGTCCGTCTACAATACTTGCCCCCCATGTATTCAGCACCGCCCAATCAAAAGGCTGGAAAAGGACCATCGTACAGACGGTATTCTTTTATATAGATAGATAAATCTGTTATTTCTAACCATGATAAAGTCGAATAATTTTTTTACGTAACTGTAAAGGCGCTATTTGTAACCAATTAAAAGGAATCGATAGTACAGTTCGACTTGCGATTAGGTACGGGATCACGACGACATGGTATTCTTTGAGACAGGCCGGGGGTCAGCGTATACTTACCCCCCGCATTTCCGTAGACTGACCTCCCCGGTGAATAGCCATGAGAATTTATAACAAATTCAACACAGTTATAGTAACCGACATGAACCTATTTTTGACATGGGAAATTTTGCGGACAATCCTCATTTGGTTAGGGACACTCCACATATTGTTACGTCCGCAAAATGCCCTCATGTATAACGGTATGTTACGCCAGGAAGCCATGCCGCTTTAAATTTCACATCCTAAACAAACGAAGTATTTCATGAAGTAGTAGGATATACGTAATAATCACTGTTTATGCTTGTATTACTCTCGGTCCGGTTCTTACTGTCGCACCATCTTTCTTGCGCTTTTTTCGCTTCCGACGCTTCCGAATGTCTGTTCGAGTGCAAGTAAGCACTTTACGCTTCCTAATAACTTATCGTTGCCAACACTGTCGATTCTTTCGAAATACACCACAAAATAACCGTTCGTCAAATCCTCAAGGCCGTTTGCACGTACCAATGCCATAGGCTGTTCTTCCGATAGACCTGAAACCCGCAGGCCACGACGCGGCCATGACTTAAGCGCCGGTTTCAATACAAAGGGTCGTGTTGCACAACGATTTTCCTTGAAGTTTAATGCTGCGGCGACAACTTCCTCGTTCTCCTTCTCAAAAGGGAGCACCTTGAATACACGATACGCTCTACTTGCGGGAAAGAAAATGCTTTACATAGCGCTTGAGTCAGGAAGTCGGCAAGCGATTGGAGGTGCTTTGTACTCTCTTGCTCATACTCCGTGTCATTCTCAGGCCCTCGCACAGCATCACGTGCACTCGTAATATCTAGCCGATGATCTAAGAGATTTATCATCCCCGAACCGAGCACGATGGATCCAACAGAATGCTGCGCGCATTGCAATACATGACATCATCGACAGAAATCTCTAAAAGTTTTGTAGTTTGGCCACCACACGATTAGCAGCTCCTGCGAGTTGTATACGTCGCTTCATCTGCTCAAGTCGCTTGGCGATTGATCGAAAGCGAGCACTCGTCGCTTTAAGACTGTATCGTCCTTTCCATCACCATCTTGTTGCTGCAACAGCATTGCCAAATGACTCATCTTGTTACCAGGAGCTACACAGGCGTCGATCACGTTGCCCTGTTTGTCTTCCGCATCAGTGTGCTTGCTCTCCATGCAACACAAAAGCAGAAAAACAACTGGCCTTATCTTGTAGCACTAGTTTTCCACTTTTGACCATCTAGTGTTCGTGTAGCTCCGTGCCTAGTGGCACCACGAGCAAATCTCGCACGTCTTTATCGTTTTTCGCATTGAATTTGCCCATAAGCCTGGACATCTTCCTTTACAGCCAGAAGTGTATTGACGCGGTAATACCGAGGCAGCATATGGTACTGTTGGCGGTTTCCAGGCGGCAGAAGCGTTTCATTTGACGCTACTTTGCTCTTAATTGTAATTCTAGCTAGCGCCTCCCGAAACGCTGTCTGGTGCTGTACAAGTGCTTTCTTCACAAAGCCTCCGCCCTGAATTTATGCTGACCAAAGAGAAGGTCATAGAGTATTACAAAAACGAGGTCGAGTGTCTTTTTAAATTTCTTGAGAGCTTTCTGGCTCTCCGGTACGGCCTCTAGCAGCTCGAGCAGCAGCGGCTTGTAGCGCAGCGTCTCACAAACAAGTGCCACAGAACCCTCATTCCGGCGTCATTTTGTAGTAGGAAATTTCAAAATAAAATAGGGCCGTGACGTCGGTTACTGTAACTATGTTTAATTGGTATGCACCAGGGAGGGGTCAGTATACGCTGAACCGAGGCCGGGGGTCAGCGTATACTACCCCCCCCATTTCCGTAAACTGACCGCCCCCCGTGCATAGCCATGAAATTTTGTAACAAATTCAACACAGTTTTAACCGTTTTAATAAAAGGTCGCCCTACTTCCTTCTCCTTATGCAGATCCATAACTCGGTGTTTCGTTTCCACGGCAGCTCCAGAATTCGCATTACCTTGCAACCACAAGCCGCGATTGCTTCTAAGCAATATTCGCACAAAGGGCGTCGTCAAAATGGCTTAGGTGAGCCAGTTTCTTTTCATTGTGAAGAGCACAAGAAACAAGAGTTCATGCTAGCCAGGTAGAGCGCCCTTGGCAAATAGACGCTTAAGTATAACCATGCCTGAGAACGCTTAGAATCGCTGAATAAATCAAGGTGACCAGGGGAAAATATGATAGTGGATCTATTCACGCGTCGTTCAAGTCAACGAGCGACGATGCGCTTTGGATGATTGAAGGATGTTCAGAGCGAAAAGTCTATTCCTTCTTATGCGTTGATGCCGTCACGGACGGATACAGTATCAGCTCCTGATCCTCGCCCAATGGCTCAAGGAATTTTCCCTCCTCCTCCGCCGTAACCTTGGTGATATCGCGCTTGGACCACTTAGGGTTGCGATCTTTATCCACAACCACAGCACGGACGCCCTCGAAAAAGTCAGGATTCTCCATCATGCGCGTAGCCATCCAGTATTCCATTTGAAAGCATTCAGCATATGTCTTTACAGCTCCTTGGCACATTTGCTCCAAAGTCACTTTTAAGCTCAGTGGCGACATCTTTTTCAGCGTAGCAAGGGTATCCTGAGACCACTTCGTTTTCAGTTTCGTCATGCCGTCAACATAGAAAACTATCAGGTTAGAATTGAAGCAACAAAACCCGAAATGAATCAATCTTCTTTACCTCCAAGGGTTCAAGAATTCCTTCCATCTATCGTTTTGTTACATGCGCCAAATACATATTCGATCGTCTCCAGGTATTCTATAACCAAAAAAATAAAAATAAATGACTTTTTTCTAGCACTGCCAATACATCTCAGCCTTTTGTACCTGCAGTGGTGACGGGTTCGATATACTATGAAGGTGTGTGTACAGATGGTGCAGACGTTGTAGATCTTGTCGAACATAAAAATCGGAGCCAGCGTCGCTGACTTTAGGCTACGACGACATAGGGCCAGTTCATCTCACCAGAAATACAATGTTTCAACGCTCGTACCCACTCCTCTCTGTATGCCATAGACAGCGACTCGAAAACGTAAGTCGTCTTCGTCCACAGTTTCTAAGACGACAACAAAAAAATTTCTCGAGTTCTATTGGTCGAAAGTGACATGGGGTGTGCCGGTAGGGCGATCCTTTATTAAAACGGTTAAAACTGTGTTGAATTTGTTACAAAATTTCATTGCTATGCACGGGGGTTCAGTTTACGGAAATGGGGGGGGTCAGTATACGCTGATCCCAGGCCGGGGGTCGTCGTCGTTTAAATAATATAATAAGGAAAAATCTAATGCGCTTCCCCATTTTGGCTAATGCGCCGCCCCCCCCATTTTGGCTAATGTGCCCCCCCAAATGAGAATTTTGAATATTTTTTCACAAAAAGTTAGGGGACGCGCTAAACAGCACCAAATGAAAGACTAACCAGAACTAAGTGAGGCTCCAAGTGAGTTTTAAGGCAGAAAGTACATATTTCGGCCTAAATGACGTGTTTTTGTCCACTTGCGGCCAGCGCTAAACCGACGCCGTGGGACATGCGGGAGTCTAAACTCACTGGCCCTACAATCAAAAAAGGCCAAATTATGGCGCAGCCAGTGTACGTTCTTTTTGGCTGTGTGGTCTTGTTACCTTTTGCGTTGTGTGGTTTTCTCTATAGTCATGGGCAAAGCGGAAGGTCAAGGGACAAACTGGCACGGAAATGTGACAGCAGTGACCGTTGCCCCCGAATTTTCGACGGCTTGGGTTGGCGAAAAAGACTAATGCACTACTTGGAAAACGTGTCGGTAGGACTCTACAAATGCTACTTTGTGTATCTGTTTGTGCGAGTGTCCAACTCGCTCGCGATCAAAATGTACGAAAAGTTTTGCTACTCAGTTTATACGCGTGTGCTAGGGTATTACTCTAGTGCACACGACGGGGAGGACGCTTTTGGTACGATCGTTTCGGGGTTGATTGTTTTTATTGCGAGGTCTGACTGCTGTTTTATTTGTACAGATATAAGGAAGCGCTTCATCGAGACGTCCATAAGATGTCAATGATACCATTACCGCATCCAGTCACACCCGACCTGCTGTAGCCATGAACGGAGCATTGCGTTAAAGGAACGAGTTTTAGTGAAAAAGGAGGCGAATGATCCAGATCATATCTTCCTTCATCATTGCCTTTATTTATAGAGAAAAAACAAAAGAGCTTGAGGCAAACGACAAAAGCAAACCGAATATACAAACTCACTGTCTTGGGTCCAGCAAAGGGTATGTAGAAATGTGCCTTCTTAACGTCGCAAATGCAGTTCCGTGAGATGACGAGGAAACAGGATCTCAAACATAATACATAGATATCAGTGTATCGGCATGCCTTCATTCTTGATTGTCTTTTCCGAATGCCATTGCATCGCCAGTTTATTTTGCAGGATCTGCTTCCCCCACCAAAACTCAGGAGAACGCAAGCGACTACTTGATGGATTCCATGTACGCATGTTCTCATACTCTCCTACTCACGTGTGGCACTTTCCACAAGTCCTCCTACTCCATGGCCACACGCTACTATTAATACATCGTCCGCTCTATCATTTTGGGCCTGCAAAACTAATACTGTTCCAAAACCAGGTGCAGTGTGGCTAAGCCATAATTTAGCCTTTTTGATTATAGGGCCAGTGAGTTTAGATTCCGCATGTCCCACGGCGTCGGTCTAGCGCTGACCACAAGTGGACAAAAACACGTCATTTAAGCTGAAATATGTACTTTCTGCCTTAAAACTCACTTGGAGCCTCACTTGGTGCTGGTAAGTCTTTCACTTGGTGCTGTTTAACGCGTCCCAAAGTTAGTCAATTTGTAATGGGGTGCCATTACATAATTGATATTCAAGTTAGAATATCACAGTTTAATTTCAGACGCGTTGTCTGAAATTTAAATAAGAGATTATAAGTTATTATAATCTGAGAAGGAAAAGTCGATTCTGTATAAATACCGAATCTTGCAGGTTAACTAATAGTACAGTTAGTTAAATACTTGATATTATTATATTAATTAGTTAGTTACTATACTATTAGCCTCTAAACCACCCATTAAATAAACACTCTTAATTTTGCGTTCTAAGACTAAAGTGAATATTAATATATTTACTTTTATTATAGGATTAGTTGTTACCAACTAATCCTGCCCTAATTGTATTGCGCGCTTCCTCGCAAGATACAGTGTAAGCCAGTAACAGGATCAGTCCTGTTACACCTGGTAGCACTTTGGGGTCCGTCTTAACGAGCACAGTTCCGTTATGCTAGTTAACTAGCGGAGCGAAGATTAAGAGCTGCTCGGCATCATGTCGCGAGACATGTCGGCTGCCGAGCGAGAAAGAACGCTGCAAGAGGTGAATAAACACCTCCCTCACTTCTCGTCGCGTAGTAAAGACGCAACGGTGGAAATGATTCGGTCTATGGGGACCGACATCATTACCTTCCTCAAGAGTAAGTCCCCGGAGGAAGTGGTACAGGTGGTGAACCGGTTTAGGCTAGACCACCTAGAAAATCCAGTACGGCCCGCGCCAGAGGCAGCGCGGACCGCAACTTCACCTGCAACGCATAGCGTTGAAGTAGTAAAGGCGCGAGTACCGGCGAAGGGGGCGAGCCCCTTCGTAGATGGTTCGCAGAGGTGGAAGATGCCATCTCTGCGCAAAATATTGTTGAAGAACGTCAACAGGCGTACTTCGCCACAACATGTCTAGGCGGCAGAGCCAGGGCATGGGCGATGAGTCGCAGAGCCACTGATGACTCTGCGTTCCTTACTTATAAGGAATTTGAAGCTGAGCTAAAGCTCAACTTTGAAGCTCCAGAAATGGAGCTAAGTAGTCGGCAGGAGTTTATGGAACTCCGGCAAGGTAAGCTTGACCTCCAAGCTTACGCTCAGATGACGCAATATTTGCTGTCAAATATTGTGTATGAGCCGGTGCCCCCTTCTATGCAGGTCACTGGCTTCATGAAGGGACTCAATGATGGTCCCTTCAAACAGAGTCTCTATCGGCACCCGCCAGATACTCTAAGCGATGCCATTGATATGAGCATCCGTGAGGAGTTCAGCATGCGATCAGCGTCATCGCATGCTGGGTACAGCCGAAGGGCTCAACAGCCCTTCGCTTTTGACATGCCTCAACAGCATTTCAACAATCAGCAGTCAGGCAGACGAAGTTCACACTTCGTCCCAAGAAACAGCCACCCGCGCCAGCGCATGGGCGGTGGAGGCCCAGAGCCGATGGACCTATCAGTTGCGGTTGCTTCGAACACGAAGAAACCGAAATTTAAGAAGAATATTCTCTGCAATAGATGCGCGAAAATGGGGCATTTTGCCCATGAGTGTATGGCACCGCGTCCGGTGCCACGCAGTCAGCGGACGGAACCATCCGCTGCACGTCGACACCAACAGGGACATCACCCTGTTTGTGCAAAAAAAACGAGAATCGCCAGTAGGGGCGGGGCGCCCTACTGGGAATGTTATCCCACATGCCGACATAGGGCATGTGAGGGTAATAGCCCCAGACGGGACTATGTCCTGTCAAAAGGTGCAGGGTGATGGGAAGCCTCTTATCACCCTGGAGGTTAAGCCGCACGGGAGCGATGTCCCCATTAGAGCTTTGTTTGACACAGGAGCGTCAAACAATTTCGTTAGAACTCAGAGTCTAACGCTGTTGAGCTTCGTGGAGGTAGAGACCCCGAGAAGTATGTTGTCAGTCCGGTTAGCAACAGGTGCAACCGTGACTATTCCAAAGCGTGTGATTAAAACACGCTTCGAGTTGAATGAACTGTCATTCGAGGATGAATTCATCGTCCTCGATTTAGATTACAAGTTCGATGTGATACTTGGAATCCCATGGATGTCCAAGTTTAAACCTTCGATCGACTGGGTTAACCTATCGATCGACTGCGGCGGACGCACAGGATACGATCACCCTGTGTGTAATCCGGCTGTATCAGAGGATACAACCGCAGCATCAGACAGTCTGGTGGATAGCGATGGCACCACCAGGTCTGTTCTGACACGATCAGCGGAAGGTACCTCCGCTGGTGAAAGTCCAGAGGGACTACCACACGCAACAGAAGAGTCGTTGCGTGTTGGAGAGAAACATTCCACGGGTGATAAAGACCACCGTGAGAATGAAGTTATATCCACGGTGGGAAACACCCACCGTGAGAATGAAGTGATATACACGGTGGGAAACACCCACCGCGAGAATGAAATAGTATCCACAGTGGGAAACACCCACTGTGCGACCGAAGGTTCCAACACGACGAATGAATTCCGTGTTAATGAGAGTGAACTCATGATCGAGTGCAATCGTGAGCAAAACTCCGTGGTGGCCAGTGCCCACCACGTTGCGTTAGCCATGCGCACGGGTGATAAAGACCACCGTGTCGCAGAAAAGGCGGCCGATCAGACGAGCACATCTGATCACCAAAATTCCATGGTAGGCGGTGGCCACCATGATGATGAGTATTCGCACACGGTGAATCGTAATCACCGTGTAGCAGTCAATCAGACGAGTGCGTCTGATTGCATGGGCAGTTACGTCGAGACGATCAACGTCTTGACGCAAACGGAGACCGGATTATCTACCCAGTCTCTGTTAATGGAACACCCTCCGAAAGAAGGTTCGGAGGTGATGGCTCTTCCAGCGCTAAGCTGGAAGAAGTTTGTGAGAAACTTGCACGATGGTCAGATCGAACAGATCTGTATCATCGTTGCAACAGATGATGTAGTGGATATTCGTGAACGAATATCCACATTACAAGTGGAAAACATTGGGAAAGAGGTTCCCAATGATCAAACGAGAGTTAAGCGCTTTGAAGCGCAGAGCTAGGAGTCGCTTAGAGCGAACTCCCCATTTTATGAGGTACTTCGAGAATACGCTGACGTATTCCCAGAAGAAGTACCTAGCGAGCTCCCTAAGGATAAGGGAACTCGTCATGAGATTGACCTCGTGCCAGGCACGAAGTATTGTGTTACGCGGCAATGGCCGTTGCCGCGTGATCAGGTAAAAGCGATCGACGAGTTTTTCGAAGCTCGTCGCAAATCAGGCCAAGTGCGGGAGTCTACTTCACCGCACTCTACCCCCACCTTTTGTGTGAAGAAGTCCACAGGTGGGTGGAGAATCGTTCACGCTTACAACAAGCTGAACGCAGCGACGGTACCGGCACAGACACCGACACCGCGGAAGGATGTCATCATAGATGAGATGTTCGGGAGCACCATCTTTAGTGCTCTCGATCTAAGAGATGGATTTTATCAGATCCTAATGCGTGAGAAGGATATACCTCTCACGGAGGTAAGCACCCCAAGCGGCATGCTTTGAGAGTGGCTTGTTATGCCGCAGGGGCTTCGAAATGCCCCTGCTACGTTTAACAGATGTGTAACGCATCTATTACGCCCGGTGCGAGAATTCGCACCGAGTTATTTCGATGACGTATTCATCCATAGTAAGGGTGAACACGATAAAAGCGATGTAGATGTCCGTAGGGAACATCTACGTCGAGTGTTAGAGCTTATGCGTAAGCATAAGCTCTATGCAAATCTGAAGAAGTGCACCTTTGGTGCACCTGAGATACCTGTTCTTGGATGCTTTGTGGGCAAGAACGGGGTGCGTCCTGATCCAGAAAAGATCAGGGTGATCGTTGAATGGCCTACGCCAAACAACGTTAAGGAACTTCGAAAGTTCCTTGGGTTGGCAACATATTTGCACAAGTATTCGTGCAACTATGCTGGGTTAATACGACCTCTTTCTCAATTACTTAAGAAATATGTCAAATGGCATTGGGATACCCAATGTCAATATTCTTTTGATGCAGTCAGGCAAAGCTTGACTGAAGCGCCTGTCTTGGCTATAGACGATAAAGAGCGTCCGTTCCACGTCGTTTGCGACGCGAGCGATTTCGCTATCGGCTTTTCTTTGATGCAGCGTGATCACGATGATCGTGATCGCGTAATCTGCTATCAATCGCGTCAGTTTCGCCCAGCCGAGCGCAACTATCCAGTGCATGACAAGGAACTCCTTGCCATGAAGTACGCACTGGCCAAGTTTCGGATATATCTATTGGGAGATAGACCGTTTGCGGTTTACACAGACCATGCGTCGCTACGCACGGCCGTTAATTCACCACACATTTCTCAAAGAATGGCTCGATGGCTGTCATTCTTTGCTGAGTACAACTTTACGGTTGAATACAAACCCGGAAAGTTGAACGTGATAGCAGATGCGCTATCACGAAGGCCCGATTACGAGATGAAACCGTCCGTAACTGAAGGGGCCAGTGCAAACGCGATCCGTTGCACTGCTTTGTCGTCGTCAATTGTACGACAAGTACGCGAGGCGTACAAAACAGACGAGGTGACACGTCTGTTGATTGATTACTTAAGTAATCAATCAAGTGAGAAGCGCGACGAATTCCCAGAGTTCCTCCGCGCTTGCGTGCATCGATATCGACTGCACGATGGTCTGCTGCTTTACAGCACAGACCAAACAGATGAAAGTCGCATCGTCGTTCAAAACGACGATGATCTCAAACATAAAATTATGTTTGAGTATCATGATGCACCGATTTCGGGGCATCAAGGTCGAGAGAAGACATACGTTTCTCTCGCACGTGACTTTTACTGGCGAAACCAGTACAAGTGGGTACGGAAATACGTACGCGCTTGCGAGATTTGCCAGCGCGTTAAGCCTGCCCAGTCTGCACAGGCTCCGCTGCAATCTCTGCCGGTTCCGACAGAGTGTTGGAAGTCCATTTCAATGGACTTCGTATTCGGTCTTCCACCCGACAATAGTCGGAAGACCGGAATAGTGGTCTTTGTAGACCGTTCCAGTAAGATGTTACATCTTACTGCGGTATCAGCGAACGTAACTGCCGCTCAAACAGCGCGGATATTCGTTGATACGGTATTCCGTTTGCACGGAATGCCGGAAGACATTGTCTCGGATCGAGATCCGAGATTTACAGGACGTTTCTGGCAATAAACGTTCTCATTGTTGGTAACCCAGTTGAAGATGTCAACTGCGGACCATCCGAAAACGGATGGGCAGACGGAACTAGTTAACCGCGTTCTCGGAGACATGTTGCGATCATACGCACATGCCTTTGAACAGTGGAGTGACTACCTGTCACTCACTGAATTTGCGAATAAGCAATTCGGTGCATGCTTCAACTAAGCACACACCGTTCTACGTGAATGCTTTAAGGTATCCACGAACCCCAGCTTTACTTGGCGGTACGCCAAATCTAAGTGGGGGAGAGACCCGCTCAAATTTTGAGCGAGTCAATGCGCAAGTTGCGACTGCAACTTGTGAACAAAACGATGGACCTTCTACTGAAAGACAGTAGAAGCGGAAGAAGCTTCAATTGAAACTGAAGCTGCATACGATGAATATGTGTCTGCAGCAATGGCTGCAGACAACGAGGACAATGCACCTACTGCTGATAAAGCAGTAGATGAATTCGTATTACAGCGCCAAGCTGTAATACGCTATATAAAAGATGCACTTGCCTCTGCTTTTGATAAGCAGAAGCAAAGTGCAGACAAACAAGGAAGGAAGAACAAAAACTCCTTTCTGAAAGGTGAATTGGTATTATTAAGTACTACCAATTGCCTACACATGCAATAAGCAACTTCCCTACACGGAAGTTGCTTCCTAAGTACATTGGACCTTTCAAGGTCCAAGAGATTAGGGGGAATGCCTATACTTTAGACATTCCCATAGCAATGCGGCTTCACCCAACATTCTATGTTGGGCGGCTCAAGCCGTATCACTCGTCTTCGTCTTACGACGAGACGCAGAACCACGGAAGATACCGTGCTTCTACAAGTCTCCCAAGAGAGACTTGTAATCGGCTTCCAGCCGTTGGTGAGCAGAGCGGAGAGTCGTTACCTCCGCCTTCGACTGCTCAAGATCAGCAGTGCGCCGATCGAGCTCTCCCTTATTGCGGGAAAGCTCAATGTACAGAAGATCATTCTTCTGCTGGAGGGCAGTGTGCGCCCCGAGGATGTCGAGGACATCCTCGCGAAGAGACCGATATGTCTTCACACAGTGAGACATATCGCTGCTCAAGGAGGAATAACCCTCCTCGAGCTTGCGGAGCAAAGAACCATGCTCCGCAACAACAACGGCGAGGGAATTCTCAACCTCCTCCGCCCCTGATTGATAATCAGGGGAACAAGCGATATATCCTCGAGCGCTTGATCTCGAAGCGCTCGGTTCCTTCGAAGAAGGGGCAGCGTACCGAGTACTTGGTACGCTGGCTGGGATATCCCCAAGAGTTCGACTCTTGGGAGCCAATTGAGGTTCTGTGGGCCGACGCCCCAGACCTTTTTGGCTGGGATATCCCCAAAAGTTCGACTCTTGGGAGCCAATTGAGGTTCTGTGGGCCGACGCCCCAGACCTTTTTGACTGAGTTTGAGAAGAAGTCTCAAACTCATAATGCGAAGTAGCATTAACAGTAGGTGTTGATGCATTCAGGGTATCAATTAAACCCTGAATTTCGGCGGGTACGGAAAAACCACCGTACCCCCGCAACTACTCCTCTGACAGACGAGTAGCGCCCTGCGTACACCACGGGCAAAAGAGGTGAGAAGGGACACCACACTTTAACCTTTCTTTGATGCAAGCATAATGGATGTATTCCATTTTGCCTCTTCGCTAGTGCTTTAAAAAGCGCTCGCGCATTACGTGAACTTTACTCACGTAATCATCTGGGCTTTTGCTGTAGTTGTCAACAAAAGCGTTCCAACTCTGAGTCAGGGCGTCTTTATCGTCCCTGTTCCTCTTTGACCCTTTCCGGCTCGAATAATATCGAACCTGGAAAAAGAGGTCAATAAAGTACAGACGTCTATCGTCTGTACTTCGATCGAATTGACGTGACTGGATGTCTTCGCAGTCATCCAGCACGTTGATATCGAACAACGCGTACTGGCAGTCCCGCTTACGGAGACCACCACTGTTGTGGGCAATAGCCCATCCAGGGGTCCAAAGCCCCACTCGTACGGAACATGTGGTTCCGTACGATGATACGCTTCAGAAGCGGCATGCGACGCTTCTGTTCGAGCTCTCTTAGCACGCGGAGCACCGCCTGCTTCAACACCACGCGCCGGTGTTAAATCACCCCGTCGTGGAGAAGTACTTGCTCTAGGTGGGGAGCTTCGTTCCCGTAACCACCTGTGATAATCATTGTCGCTGTCATAGCTTACAGCGACACCAGAGTCATCATCGCTGTTAGGCGATGAGCACCTAGCGATTTTCGACTCGCTAGATCCTTTCGTGGAGACAGCTGTATCCCCATCACTTTGTTCGGAGTCAGAACTTCCGAACATGGCCCTCTTGGCAACATGCCATTCGGAAGTTGCCATCGTGCGAGATGTTGCATTAGCAACATCTCCCTGTTTCTTTCCAGATGCCGCCTTAGCATCATCTGTGGTCGAAGACGGTACGTCTTCCGACCTTTGCGTAGTTGACGCTGCTAATGCAGCGTCACCGCTGTCACTCAACACCTCAGCACCAAGTGCTGAGGCGGAGGAAGAAGCTCTTTCAATGTTTTCAGCAGCGATCTTTAGAGCGCCGCCTCGTGCTTTGACCATCGAGTCGATGGTCAATCAGTTGGTGAATGAGAAATTCCGACCAACAAGTGCCACCTATGATTGGCCAAAATAAGAATTATTATTGGCCAACCACCTTAAGTGGGGGGTGATGTAATGGGGTGCCATTACATAATCGATATTCAAGTTAGAATATCACAGTTTAATTTCAGACGCGTTGTATGAAATTTAAATAAGAGATTATAAGTTATTATAATCTACGAAGTAAAAGTCGATTCGGTATAAATACCGAATCTTGCAGGTTAACTAATAGTACAGTTAGTTGAATACTTGATATTATTATATTAATTAGTAGTACTATACTATTAGCCTCTAAACCACCCATTAAATAAAATTAAATAAACACTCTTAATTTTGCGTTCTTAGACCTAAGTAAATATTTATATTTACTTCTAGTATAGGATTAGTTGTTATCAACTAATCCTGCCCTAATTCTATTGCGCGCTTCCTCGCAATTACAGTGTAATCCTGTAACAGGATCAGTCCAGTTACACTTTATGTGTGGCTTCGCGAGGTCAAAACGGCCTTCACCACAGCGGGTGTGATCGAGGATCACTTGCAAGTGGGACTTGCATTAACCCATCTTACGGGCAGAGCCCGTACATGGGCATAAACGTGTCCGGATTCGGTCACGGAGGTCTTTCCGAACTGGGGAGTCCTTAAGCGAAAGCTTATGGACATGTACGCTACGCCCAATCTGGTTTTTCCAGAATCAGCTTGCGTTTTTGAGGTGCCGTCAGGGCACTAGGGACTTGGAATCATACATCCAAGAACTTAAGACCCTGTTGGCAGGGATGTATGCAAAAGCGTATTCGGACGATGTGTCCATTCCCGTGTTCATGGGAGGTCTGAAAAAAGGGCCAGCACGTTCGGAGCTCTTCCGATGCCGACCCCAATCCCTGGGGGGGTTCAAGATGGCATTTAACGCCGAAAGGAACTTTCTTCCTCGAAGGTGGGTCCTGAACCCATGGACCTTAGTCAGATCGAAGCGGAAGAGAAACCTTCCGCTAGGAGTCACTCTGAATCCTTTTCGCAGAGCTTCGAAGCGGAGCTACTTGCAATGCTGCGGCGGCATGGGCCGCTAAGCTGCTTCCTGTGTGGAAGTGCGGATCATCTTCGGAACAGATGTCCGCGAAACTCCCAGCGAGACACTCGCTATAAAGGTCCGAGGGCGGGAAAAAGGCCCTCGCCCAAGCCGTCGGGAAACGACGGCTCCCAGTAGGTGCGGGGCGCCCTACTGGGGGATCCCTCAGTGCTGTTAATCCCCAGGGTAGGGGACGACGGCACAAAGCCCCGAGGGAAACCGTGATTTCTAGCACCGAGTTGGTGTACCAGCCATGTTTGCTGGTCGTCCTTGCGGACTTGAAAGGATTTGATAAGCCTTGGAGTCTTGATAGACTCTGGAGCAACTGACAATTATGTCAGACGAGCTTCTGTCGAGAAGAGTCGGCTGTACGCCGAGGCCATATCGGCACGTTCTGGTGACTTTGTCACGGTCTGTCTAGCGACGGGCGTACAGGTCTCTGTACCCAAGGTCTCGATTGACCTTAAGATGAAGTTTGCAGACTTAGACAGCTTAAAACGTTGCCTAGTCCTGGATTTGGACTCGAGGTATGACCTCATTCTGGGCATGAAGTGGATGGAACGCCACGAGCCATGGATAGACTGGAAGTCTAAGTCTATTGGCTCAACGCACCCGCGATCGGGTGAAGCATTGGCGAGTCATGAACCCACCTATGATCGATCGCAAAAGCGATTCTGGCGTGAGATGCCAGAGATTGGGATGTCCGAAATGATCATTCCCAATGGCGTTAAGGAAGAGTTCCTTAACGAGGGGGATTCGGCGGTTAATCCCCACGCCGTGAACGGCGAGACTGGTGAGTTACCTGTGGTAACTCCAGTGGTAGGGGTAGAGACCCCTGTGGTTAAGCGCGAGGCGCTTCCACGCAAAGAGACCCGTAGTTCGTCTCTTTTGCACGTCAGAAATGATTCCGACCACGCCGTTATAGGCGAGACTGGTGAGTTACCTGTTGTAACTCCAGTGGTAGGGGTAGAGACCCCTGTGGTTAAGCGCGAGGCGTTTCCAAGCGAAGAGACCCGAAGTTTGTCTCTTTCGCACGTCGGAAATGATTCCGACTACGCCGTTATAGGTGAGACCGGCGAGTCACCGGTGGTAGAGGTAGAGACCTCTGTGGATAGGTGCGTGGCGCTTCCAATAGATGGGGCAATTGACTCCCCCCATATGGGTCTCGGGATGAGTCCCGAGGCCAGTAGTCAGCAGTCCTATCGGATGCTGAATAGTGTGACAGGTATTGTCACATAAGGCGTAAGCCTTGAACGGTTGCCTGGGGTATGCGAACTGTTGTCGTTGGAGGAGATGGCCTTCAACAAGTTTGAGACTGCTGTAAAAGCAGATGAAATCGACGAGGTTGTCGTATTGCGTCCGGAAGAGGAGTTGAACTCCTCATCCACGCTGGACGAGTCATTTTTGGTGAAAACCAAACAATGAACCAGCGATTTTTAATCGCTTGCTGACCCAACTCTTCCGCCCTCATAGAAAGTACGCTCAGACGTACTTCGACGATATATTCGTTCATAGTCGTGCGGAAGGCGACTTGTCTGATATTCAGACGCACCTGATACATTTTCGAGCGGCGCTCGAATGTATGCGAGAGCATCAGTTATATGCAAACGCATCCAAATGTATCTTTGGTGCTGAGGAAATTCCTTTCCTCGGATGCTTCATCCGTAAGGATGGAGTGCGGGCGGATCCCGCGAAGGTGAAAGCCATTGTGGAGTGGCCTTCGCATGTAAATCTTAGAGATTTACGGAAGTGTCTTGGATTAGCCAATTATCTCCAGAAATACAGCGAGAACTACGCTGAAATGGCGAAGCCATTGACGGGTCTTCTTAAGAAGGATGTTGACTGGTGTTAGGAAACCAAACACCAAAACGCTTTCGAAGCGCTAAAGGGGAGCTTGTTAAAAGCTCCCGTTCTTGCTCTCCCAGACTCTGGGAAACCTTTTAGCGTCGTCTGCGACGCCTCCGATTTCACAATCGGATGTGCTTTGTTACAAGCAGACTACGCGGGATGAGAACTCGTGATTTCGTTTGAGTCGAGGCAGCTTAAAGCTGCGGAACGGGATTATCCCGTTCATGACAAGGAGCTACTTTCAATTGAAGTATGCCCTTGTTAAGTTTAGGGTTCACCTACTTGGCTCAAAGCCGTTCGTGGTTTTTACTGAGCACGCGGTCCTTACGGACAGCGACAAAGTCGCCTCATCTATCGCAACGGATGGCCCGTTGGATCTCCTTCTTTGCGGAGTAAAACTTTGAGGTTAAGTATAAACCTGGCAAGCAGAACGTGCTTGCAGAAGCGTTGTCGCGTCGTCCCGATTACGATCTCGCTCACGCGACATTCGTCACCTCGTCTGTGGTGGATCTCATACGCCAGGCGTATGAGAAAGACCCACAGTGTACGGCGCTTATTAGCGCTTTGGGTGGAAAGGGACTTGGCTCGTCTGGCCAACCCTGTCAAGTTGAGCTAAAGCTCGTTTACACCGTTACAGGTACTGTGACGGTTTGCTATATTATAGCACGGGCGCGGAGGACACTCCGCGGATGGTTGTTCCTCATGATGAGAAACTGAAATATAAAGTCCTCTTTGAGGCACATGACGCCCCTACCGGGGGTCATTTAGGTCGGGGTAAGACCTACGGCGCTTTAAGCGCTTTGTATTGGTGACCCAAATGTACAAGTGGGTCGGTGCGTATATTCGCACTTGTGAATCGTGCTAGAGGGTCAAACCCTCTACAGATTCAGCTGCTATAGGAAACAGTTGGAAATTGCCAACTGTTCGTGAGGGCCAATTCAACCTATAGCATACAATTGGGAATTGCCAATTGTTCGTGTGGGCCAAGTCCATCTATAAATATGAGGGTGAGCCTATGGCGGAGTATCCGTTCCAACAGCGTGTTGAAAATCCATTTGGATTTTATCTTCGGTTTTACCGAAGGCCGGTTCCACCGGCGTTTCGGTCTTTGTAGACCGTTTGAGCAAGGTGTTCACCTGGCAGCGATTCCAGTCCAGTGATGGACAAGACGGAACGCGTTAATCGCCTGAAATCCATTAGTATGGATTTATCTTAGGGTTTTCCGATGGGAAAGGCCGGTTTCACCGGCATTTCGGTCTTTGTTGACCGTTTGATCAAGATGCTCACCTGGCAGCGGTGCCAGAGTCCATTGATGGACAAGAAGGAACGCGTTCATGGCGTTGTTATGGATTTTCTCCGGAGCTTATGTCCGTATTCTTCAAGAGTTGGAGTGAGATGCTTCCTATGACCGAATTCGCCATAAACAATTCGGTGCATGCATCTACGGGGTTTACCCCGTTTAATGTGAACGGATTCGTAAATTCGCGGGTTATGTTAACGCCACGTGTGTGTGTCCCAGGGATTGAGGGGGGAGGAGTCCCCGATGTCAGCCCTGTATGCTTCTGTCCGTTTGTTTGGCCTACCAGGCAGGGCGGCCGGCAGGCTGCCCTACCGGGTGCAGCTCGGGTCTGCGCTTGTAGCCGCCACGGCTCGCGCACTGGGCGCCTTACACGGCCCCAGCGACCTAGAAGAATCTATTTTTTGTTTGTTGGGCCTACCCGGCAGGGCGGCCGACAGGCTGCCCGACGGCAGGACGGGGCGGAGCGTCTGATGGCGCGACTCCATCATCGGGGTCAAACCCAGTATTTGGTGAAGTGGAAGGGTTATCCACATTCACAGAGTTCGTGGGAGTTTGAGACTCCCCTGCGGCAGGATTGTCGTGACGTCGTTGACGCTTTCGGGCGGGAGAATCCCGCTGTGGGTCAACGACCAAGGGGGCGGGGTAATCTCCTTCACTCCCAGTAGTTGGGAGCCCTCCGGAGACAGATGCGGAACCCGCACTGTGATCCGGCACCCTAGTGAGGGCACGGGCGCTAGCATAGCGCATGAGATAAAGGGCACGTAACTGCCACATGGGTTTGGCTCTGGCAAACGCCAAGCACAATGTCCTCTTTATCCGAACATCACGTTCGGAATAGCTGTTGTACAGCTTTAAAAAACTCGGGGAGACGTTTCTCCCCTCCGCCTAAGCGCGGAACTTCTGCTCTGCCTCTTTGGCATATTCTCCTTGCAGGAGAATGAAGGGAACCTCGCGGAGGTTCCAACAACGTCACCATGTGCCTGTTTCTAGAGGCGCTCTCGATATGAGGTAGCAGTGAACTGCTTCTGCGTGAGCAGTTTTTTCCCGGAGTTGATTCCGGCGTGTGATGTGTTGCGGCTGTACAGTGGCGAGGCCAGGGGTATAGAAGACTAAACCCTTCTGTACCTCATTCCTGGACCACTTTGAGAGGTCACGAGGACCTCCAAAACGATATACCGCCCGTGGAGGGCGCATGGGGGGCGTGCAAGGAAGCTTGTAACGCCTGTGCGGCATTTTGAGCCTCTTGATCTGCGTCCAGCTCAGTAGTGGCGATCGCCTTCAGCGATTCGGATATGTCATCCGAGGTTGGTTCCGATGCGCGATTTCACGCGACAGTATAGCCGCTGGACCAGGGGTATAGGAGGCTAAACCCCTCTTGACCGCATTCTTAGCCCTCTTTTGAGGGTCGCGAGGTCCCTTCCGTGCCCGTCCGGCACGTCGGGCCTCTTGAACCAAGGAAGGTTCATTGGTGGCGGTTGCCTGTGGCAACCTGGAGGTATCACCCCTAGCGGGTAACGGTGGCGCACGAGTTAGTGCGTTTTCCCCACGTGTGGGGAATGGGTTGGATGACTGATATCGCCGTTCGGCGCTATCAACATGGCCAGCCGTTGGGGAGAGCTCCCCAAGGGCGTCCACTTCCGAGTTGTCAGAATAGTTTGCGTCCATAGCACCGCTGAAGGTGTACAATGGACAGCCAGAGGTACTGGCGTTCGAGTTCTCCAACAAGATTTTGATTATTGCGTAAGCAATAGTTTTGATGGGGGAGGATGTAACGGAGTTACATTCGGGTAACACTGAGTGTTGGTGTACATGAGTACACTACGGTTGAGGTCAGTATTGACCGAGTTGAAAGGTCTCGAACCTTTGGTTATTCTAACCAATCAGAGAAGGGGAACTTGGTGTGGTGGTGTGTCAGCCATCCACGTGTCAGTACACAGGTGTGTACACTACATTTTAGCTAGGTACGAATTAGGAATAATCTAGTTAGTATTACATATAGTTTATATTAGTTTAAATTAATTTAGGCTAATTACATATTAAATATATTCAGTTTACAAAAATACTTAAGACTGCCAGGCGCGCGACCGCGCCCGTTCGCGCGCGCAGTGAGTGCAGTAGCTAAAGGGAGCCCTCCCTTTAGCTAAACCCTTAGTAAGGGAACCTTGCCGTTAAGGCATTAGCGGAGCTAGGCGCGCGACCACACCCGGTCGCGAGCGCAGTGAGTATTGTAGCCTAAGGGAGTTCTCCCTTACGCTACTTCCTTTTATAAGGGATATCTTGTTACAAGGGGTTAGCGAAAGCTATCCGTAAACCACCCCGGGAAGCTTGGACCCGAGTAGGAGAGCTCTCTCCTACTAAGCCCTTTTATAAGGGCGTATCGGCTAAGTAGCGGCGAACGCCGCTTAAAGGAAAGTCTTCCTCTGTGCGCTAGCCGCACCGTGCGTGTACGCACCCGGCTACACTTTACGTTTAAGTCGCATAAGGACAGTGGAGAATTAAATTACGTTTGGTATTTTATTGTTCGCTGTTACGCTAATTACTAGCTATATCTGATTGTATTGGAATATCGCACGTTAGTACGTGGTATCTGGAACCCATGTGGCGTAGTACGTGCAAATGGATGGACGACGAATATATGCAACAGATTATGAGCCCAATTGAGGCAAGTGACTCGTCGAATCAGACAGTCAGCCCGGAGTATATGATGCGATTGTTCGCACATATGATGAATCGCTTTGACGATTTGGAATCGTCGCTAAACAAGGGGGCGCCGGCACAAATTGCGGCGCCGAAGTCAAAGGGATACACCAAGATGAGCTTGGCCTCCCTGGATGGAAGCGACGAAGAGAAAGACGAGCCTAACGTCGGAAGCGCGGGAAAATGTGCTTCAAGAATATTAGCAAGGCGGGCAAGGACGTGTTCTTTAGGGGCGGGGTTGCTAACCCCGGTAACGCCTATGTGCAACCGCCGAAGGTATACACGCAGCAACAAGCCGCGAATCAGTACCAGAAGGCATACGTAGCCCCTGGGAACTTTCAGCAGTCGTATGCAGCACCTAGCACTGTCCATCAGGCGTATGCAGCGCCGGGAAATGTCCAGCAGGCGTACGCAGCACCCGGAAACGCTCAACAGGCATATGTAGCGCCTGGAAATTTTCATGCGCAGCCGTACCTGATGCCAAGACCACCGACGGCCAAGGAGAAGACACTCCAGATCCGGACGTTCGATGGAACTGAAGCGTATGACGGTCTTGGGTCTGTTTTTTGGGGCTGGGGAACCAAGTTTTTCAGGCAGATATCGATCGCTGAAGAATGTTGCGGTTTTATATGGACGGAGGACATCAAGGTCGAATTGATGGGCCATTATCTGGCTGGCCCAGCGGAAGCATATTACGACCGGTTGCGGAAACCTGGTGGAAAGAAGAGCCAGCGTTGTGGCACATCATGAACAAGATTTATGCAGCTTTCAGTGTGCGTATAACGCACGCGGAGGGGATGAAACTCGTAGGTGCGCGCAAGGCACCGGGAAGGAGTTGGCCGTATCATTTTATATATCTCACGGCAGTGGCGGATGCAGTTGGATCGAACTGCGACGCAATGGTGTTGGATAACATAATTTGCCATGCCGTAACAGAGATGTCGAATATCCTGATGTCCCGTTACAATCATTTACAGATGGATCATCTGCAGCAAGCTGATGAAATCTGTCAGTTTGCGCAGGCTGTTGAGTTCAACAGTCGGCGGCAGAAAGGTCATGGCTCCGGGTCAGTGAATATGATTGTGGAAAATCCTAAAAAGGATATGGCGATAAAAAAATCGCGGTTATTACGCATGTGGCGAGCGGGGGCATCTCAAGAGGGAATGCCCCAAAAAGAAGAAGATTCAGAAATCTGATTTTGCATTAATGATAGCCGGAAATGACGTGCCATCCGGTCGAGACACATGGATTCTCGACAGCGGTGCAAGTGTGCATCTGACGCCGGATCTCAGTTGTTTGACGGAGGTGAAAACTGTGGACCGTCAGTGTCATCAGGTGGATGGAAAAAATTTCGTCATCAATAAGAAGGGCACGATGTACATTCGTTTTGTACATGGGAACGCGGAAACTCGCGTGAAGATAAAAGATGTTTTCTACGTAGAAGGAGCAGCCCGATTTTTTTTTGTATGGTGTTTTCGAAAAGGGCGGTTTCGTCATTGATTACGTAGATGGAGAAAGGACGCTTGTAAGACATGACACGCGCCTTCCGATCATTCGAGTGCGCTCGGTGAATAATGTGTTCACCGTGGAAGGTGAAGTGGATCGCCTAAAGAAAACGTACGAGGAAATGATTATGTCGGTGCAGTACCCGATGGAGGAGAATTACACGCCGGACGACGACGTCCAAAGTGGATCGCTGATGCACTTTCATGTGCGGATGGGCCATCTCAATTATGATACTATTTTGAGGTTGGCAAAGGTTCCGGAATATGGAATCCGGATCACAGACGAGACGCGCAGGCACTGTGTTAACTGCGCGCAAGGCAAGCAATCCAAGAACAATCAGTCGAAGAAAGACAGCGGTGAAAACGCGCCTGTTTATCGGATCTGTGGTGTGATTTGTTCCGACCCTAAAGGTCCAATCACACCGAAAGATCGTTTGAGCAACCTTTACTTGGTGAATTTCATTGATCAAGAGTAATTACACCAGGATTTTTTTGGCGAAAAATAAGGACACTGCGGCCAAGAAATTTGAACATTTCCTGGAATTTTTCGAAAGAACTTTCGCATGCAAGATTTACGTCCTTAGGACTGATGGAGGTGCGGAATATAGAAATGTTGATTATTTTTGTCACAGTACCGGCATCGCTCGGCAGATAAGCAAGTCCGGGAATCAATCCAGTAACGGAAAAGCCGAACGCATGCATCGGATGGTGATGAATATGGCCCGGTGCATGCTATTCGGAAGTGGATTAAATTTGTCTTTTTGGGGGGATGCGGCGGATTAGGCAGAGTATGTGCTGAACCGCACCCCGACAAGTGCGAATCCCAAGCGGATGTCGCCGGTGGAAGTTCTCACTGGAAACGAGCCGAATTTAGGCTCTATCGTAACTTTTAGCTCGTCGTGTACCGTTTACAGGAACCCCGGGAAGAAGACTCTCGCGCACCGTGCGCAGTTCGGGGTAATTATTGGTCGAAGCGAGGTGACCAAGGGTTTCAAGGTCTATCTGAAAGCCGAGCGGAAGGTGACTGTCACCCAGCATGTCAAAAATGTAGACACGCTTACGGACGTGCAGAATTGGCAGTTGAGAATCGATGAAGACGAAGAATGCTAGGCAGAAGCTCCACCAAGTGACCGAGGGTCAGAAAGAGCCGTGGTGACGCCAAGAAAGGAGGAAATCGGAAGAAAGAAGACGATAAGAAAGCCGCGTTGGACGAGGGACCGTCATGTCACGCGCCAGTACGCCGAGCGCATGGCTCAGGCGGAAAGCAAGAAAAAGGACGACGGTGATGATGAACAAAAGAAAGCGTCGATTAATATGGTAATGGAGGGCGACCCAAGAAATTTTCTCGATGCGATGGGTCGCCAAGACGCTGATAAGTGGATCGACGTGATGAATCAAGAGATCAAGGCTTTGGAGGCAACGAAATCTGGGACATAGTAAAAAAAGCCAGCAAATTCCAAGACATTGCATTCGAAGTGGGTCTTCAAGATCAAGAACGATGCTAATGGACAAGTGGAGCGCTACAAGGCGAGGTTAGTGGCCTGCGGAAACGAGCAGCGTTTCGGGGTCGATTACGAACTAACCTTTGCCGCGGTCATGGAGATGACCACTGTCCGGTTCATTCTGATGCTTGCTCGGAAATGGAGAGTACGAGCAATGCATGGGGACATCCCCAACGCTTATGTGAAAGCTTTGGAGGACGAACATGAAGTATATTTGTTCATTCCTATCGGAATGAAGGTCGAACAAGAAAAACTCATAGAATTGCAAGTTGGAAGTTCAAGCGATGTGGTTTTAAAGTTAAAGAAGACGCTTTAGGGTTTAAAGCAGGAAGAGAGACAATGGAACCCCCTATTGCACTCCAAGCTCCTAGGTCAAGGCTATGAACAAAGTTTCACAGACGGTTGTCTGTATGTCAAGAAGGTTTGTGGTGAAGCAGTCGTGATAGGCGTATACGTGGATGACCTATTGGTCACGGCAACGATGCAGGAACATGTGGCAAATTTTTCCGAGGAGATCAAGGATTTGGAGATAAAAAATTTGGGCGAAGTGACAAAATTTCTCGGCATGCGAGTGGAATACCAAGAAAGTCGTGGTTATTTTCTTGATCAAGAAGTAATGATCAAGGTCCTCCTGAAGATGTACGGTATGGAGGAGGCAAACACGGGGAGGGCACCGCTCGGGGATGAATTTGAAGACCAAAGTTTGAAGGACCTAGATATGCTGAAAAGTAGTGGGATTGATGGAGCGCCGACGATCAAGAATTTCCAGTCGTTGACCGGAAGTTTGCTTTGGATCGCGCGCTGCTGCAGGCCTGACATTTCGTATGCAGTGCACAAGGCCACGCGCAGAGCTCATGCGCCTTCGAAGCTGGATTGGATGACGGCCAAGAGGATTTACGATTTCTCAAGGGCACATCGAGTACGAAATTACGTTTGGAAGCGGATGGAGACACAAAATCCAAGGAAAAAGATGAAGTTAATATCGTGGGTTCTTGTGATGCGGATTTCGCTGGTTCTAAAGAAGATCGGAAGTCCACCAGTGGAGGTGTGTTTTTCGTGGAAGGGTGCATTGTGCACTGGGTATGCAAGGGACAGTCTTGTGTTTCGCTTTCCACAATGGAAGCCGAGATTTATGCGGCGTCAGTGGCTCTATGTGAGCTAACTGCTTTCAAGGAGATGTTGAGTGAAGTCGGATAGAAGGTTGCTCTGCCCATGACGTTGTTTTGTGACAACCAGGCAGCAATTAAAATGTTGAAAGGTGATGGCAAAACGTCGAAGACAAAACACATGGATGTTCGGGTGAAGTTTTTACTTTCGAATTCTAAGGATGGTGTCATCAAGACAAGCTACCGACCTACGGACGAGAACTTGGCAGATGTTTTTACGAAGCCGTTGAATCCTGAGAATCTGAGACGTGCACAGGAGGGTCTTGGACTGGCGGTGATTGCGATGGAGTAACTGGTTTTCACGGGAAAGTCGAGAAGGAGTGTTGGAAGCGCGCACTTTTTGCGCTGCAGCTCGCGTCGCCATTTTGGATTTTCAGCGAATTTTCAGTGAAAAGGTGATGTATTGTATATAACTTTAGGTTAGGTACAAAACATTGCGTATTTGCATATTATTAGTTTTAGGTGCAAACTTAGTTCTAATAAATCACTTCTGAATTTGATTATTGACTCTCGTGTGGATTCTTTCGAGTGGAGAACAAGCGTGCTACGGTGCGAGGATTGTTTGGAGTTTGTTACGTGGATTACTTGGTACGCTGCAGTGGCAGTCGGATTTGTTTTCACGCATTGAATTCTCGTATTACGCGATTGTTGATTTGAGTTGCTGCCTTAACGTTTAAGTCGCATAAGGACAGTGGAGAATTAAATTACGTTTGGTATTTTATTGTTCACTGTTACGCTAATTACTAGCTATATCTGATTGTATTGGAATATCGCACGTTAGTACGTGGTATCTGGAACCCGTGTGGCGTAGTACGTGCAATTGGATGGATGACGAAAATATTCAACAACCGCCTCTTCATCTTTATGAAACACTGGTTAGCCATGTGTCTGTACGAATCTTGAGATACCGGTACATCACTGTAATATACCTACATTCAAACTTAGAGATGATTGGCAAGCTACTGTTTCAAATTAAATAGTCGCCTTAAATTTAGCGATGGGAAAAACTAAACAGTACCGTGTCCAAATAGGCCTATTTAGAACTCGATTTTACTCGATTTTGATTGGCTGTTTTCAGCCTGCAGGGTTTATCGTTTAGGTTTTAGGGTTTAGGGTTTCGAGTGTAGGGTTTAGGGTTGAGGGTTTTGGGTTTAGGGTTGTTTGTTTGTTTGATAAGCTTACGTGGTCAATTGGTGGGTTGGTTAGTTGGTTGGTTGCTTGTTTGCTTGGTGGGATGGTGTGGTATTGTTGGAAGAGTGTGTACCCATTTTGGATTTTGCACTCTTCCGTATAGTGGAATCCCATTGGCTGTTTCAGGTAAGCCATACATTTATTTGATATAGCAGCAGTTACAAGATTAAGTTGCATTAGGACTGGATAGTGACTTAAGTAACTATACATAATATATCTTTACTTTCCGTTTTGCATTTAAATACAGAGTGCCAGGACTGAACTCTTCTACGGCTACGGCGCGACGCACACCTTTCTGCACCTTCCGCTGATCCTCCCACGATGAAACTTGGAAAGCTGGTGTGTAATGATTGCGTAAAGTGAACGCAACCTTTTTTTGTGTTGTTTTTAACAGGTTATGAGCCCAAGTTGCGCCAAGTAATCTCGTGGAGTTTTCTTGGTCATTGGAGTGTGCTTTGATATACTTTTTTCTCGTTGTTACGTTCCGTGGAGCTTCCGGAGAGCCCCCTATCGAAGGGGAAGCGATTGACGGAGTTGATTGAAGTTTTTTATTAAGGTTACGTGGTTAATTTTGATGGAGAATGTGCCCTCTCCGGATGATTTTCGGGACATGGCGCGCAGTTTGCGAGAAGTTGCGGCATCTGTGGATCACCCAGATGCAGGCCGAGCTAGGCCCGCATCTCCAAGAAGGTCCCCCGAGCGCAAGAGGGAGGTGACGGTGCGCATACCGGAGAACGGGTTCCGTGAGAGTCTCCGGAATTACCGTCCGTTCGGCCAGCATATGTCGTTGGACGACCTGGCCAAGGACGAAGGGGTGGAAGCTGGCACAAGGCCACGCCCACGTGCATATGAAGTACCTCGCAGCGCGCCCGCTGCGGCGCAAGGTGCAGGCGGCGCCGGAGTGCCCGTCGCGCAGGGAAATGTACCGGTTCACCACACCGGGTACAAAATACCCAAACTGAGTATTGACAATTTTTCGGGACGCGAACTGTATCCCGGTCTGGGTGCAGGCTATCGCCAATGGGATTTCCTGTTCATGGAGGCAATAGAGATTGCAGAAATGACCTCTGGCTTTCAATGGAGTGAACGGTTGAAGGTAAACAAGTTTGGCGAGCATTTGGAGGGCACCGCCGCAGAGTACTACCGTAAGAATGTTGCATGGTGGTGGCGGGTGCGACCGACGCTGATTCACGTTATGGATCAGATGTGGTTGGGATTCAGGACGACTATATCCCACCACCAAGCCGCTGCAAGGTTTGCGATGGAGAAAGATCCGCAGCGCAGCTGGAAGGAGCACTACCTGTACCTTGTAGCTCTGGCTCGCGAAAGCGGGTCGAGTGAAAAGTTAATCGTTGAAAATATCGTGAAATATGCTGCGCCTCGCCTCAAGGTAATTCTGATGGCTAGGTATGACCCGAGGAGGGGGGATTACCTAGGCCAAGCGCAAGAGCAGATCGCCTGGGCGCAGGAACTAGAAGATGATGCAGTGAAGTTGAAGCCCGCCCCTAAGTTGCACGTGAATGCAGCAACATCTGGTAAGGGGCGGCGCGTGCTACGCCTGTGGTGTCGAGGGACACATACAGAGGTATTGACCCGAAAAGCGCCGTAAGAGTGGAAGTGAACACACTCAAGGGCAGGGCCGTGGCGGAAATGAAAGGTCGTCAAAGCGTTTCGTGCTTTCGACCATGGATGGAATTTTGAATGCATGTGGTAATGAAAATGAAAAAAACGAAGATGTTTGGATTATTGATAGTGGTGCTAGTAGACACTTGGTGTCGAACGCTAATTTGTTGGAAGACGCCAAGGAATGCAGTCCCGATGATACTTTTGCCTTGCCAGATGGTGGCAAACTTCAGGCAACCAAGGTCGGACGGCTTACGTTGCGGACGTGCGACAAAGTGAAACGGTCGTTGTCTTGACCGAAATATACTTCGCACCGCAACTAGCCATAAATCTAATTTCACTTGGTAGGTTGCGCGAAAAGGGTTGCACCATGGTTGATGATGGCAACAAGATGCACCTCATGAGCAAGGGCGAGAAATTGTTTGACGTGATGACATATGGTTCCGTTTTCGTCGCTAAGTTGAAGGCCGAAAAGTCGCGAAGTTTTTCGAGGGATTTCGGTGACATGGTTGCCAATATTGTGTTGGAAGATGTCGGTTCAGACGTCCACACTGGCAGCCTGCACCATTTCCACATGCGCCTGGGTCACCTGGCCTATGATAACATTGAAAGGTTGGCCAGGGACTCGAGATCTGGTATTGTTTTGACGGAAACGAATAGGCCGAATTGCCTTACGTGTGCGGAAGGAAAAGCTACCAGAAAGGAGCAACAGAAGGTGGATTCGGGCGGAAATGCGCCGATTGATCGCATCGGAGGAGTGATCTGCAGTGACCTCAAGGGTCCGATCACTCCCCGCGACAGACGAGGCAACCGGTACTTGGTTGTGTTTGTGGATCATCATTCCAATTACGTCAGAGTTTTCGTGGCGCGAACCAAGGACATAGCAGCGAAAATGTTTGGACATTTTATCGCTTGGTTTGAAAATGAGTTTTCGTGCAGGGTGCACGTGCTGCGTATGGATGGCGGCGGAGAGTACCGAAACGTGGATCTGTTTTGCAAGCAGACCGGTATCCGCCGCCAAGTAACCGAGCCAGGGAATCCGGCGTCGAATGGAAAGGCGGAGCGGATGGACCGGACCATCTTCAATATGGTCCGGTGCATGATATTTGGGTCAGGTGTACCCCTTACGTATTGGTCGGAGGCGGCTGAGTATGCTGCGTACATACTCAACCGTACTCCGACAAGGTCGAATGTCGGGCGAATTTCTCCATTGGAAGTGCTGACCGGCAAGAGGCCGGCAGTGAATGACATCGTGGTTTTCGGGTCCCCGTGCATGGTTTGGCGGGACCCAAAGAAGAAGAAGCTGGCGAAGCATGCCGAGCGCGCCCTAATATTAGGGAGGAGCGACGAAACAAAAGGTTTCAAGGTGCTGTTAATGAAGGACAGAGTGGTCGTGGTGACACGGCACGTCACCGCGATAGAGACGCTCAGTGCCGAGACGAGCGACAAGGTAACCACGATGCTGGAAGGTGAACGCAGTCAAGAACTCGAAGCAATGGCCGAGTCGCGTTCGAAAAATGCTGGTTCAAATGCGCAGAGTAAGGAGCGCGAAAGTCAACGAATACCGGAGGCTACAGACGAGCCGAGGCGCGTCGAGAAACCAATGCAGTTCACTAGTAAGACGCGCAGGAAGTCCAAGAAGACAGTGAAGGGCCAAGCGTACGAAGAATCGAGAGCCAAGAGGGCAGCGCCAAGTGATGAAATTCCAGAAAAAACGAATGAAATAAACGAAAATGTGGAAGGCGTTTTATGCGTATATGCGGTGTGTGAACCTGGTTGTGAGCCAACAGGTGGCTCAATGATACTATCGTATCCGAAGAACTACCGTGAGACGCACGGTGGCACGCAGTCAAGCATGTGTAGGCAGGCCGAAATGGAGGAGCTTAAGGCCCTCCGAGATTTGGAAACATGGGATGTTGTTCGCCGCCCTGAGGGCAAGGTACCTCTCCCGACCAAGTGGGTGTACAAGACGAAAGTCGGTGCAAACGGGTCGGTTGAGTGGTACAAGGCGAGGTTGGTCGCCAGAGGCGATAAACAAGTTTTCAGAGATGATTATTTCTTTACGTTTTCAACCGTTATGGAATTGAGTAACGTCAAGTTGATTCTGGTTTTAGCGCAAGTGTGGGGGGTAGCGGCACGCCACGGCGACGTGCCTAGTGCATACTCCAAGTCCAAGTCTGAAGCCGATGTAGAGATTTATTTGCAGGTGCCGCAAGGCATGGAAATCTCGGTGGATACGTTACGAAATTTCGGTGTTAATTCACCAAAGGAGCTTGCATTGAAGTTAAAGTGGAACCTTTATGGTTTGAAGCAGTCTGGGCGCATATGGCACCAGTGCTTATGTGAAACATTGGTAAAGTTGGGATTCACGCAGTGCGTCACCGATACGTGCATTTTCGTTAAGCACCAAGGGGCCGAAACGGTGGTGGTCGGTGCATACGTTGATGACCTCCTGGTTACTGGAACCAGTGAGAGGATCGTCAAGGAGTTTTTTGCAGACATGAAGATATTGGAATTAAAGGACTTGGGCAGTGTCACCAAGTTTCTGGGGATTCGAATTCAAGGTGATCCGAAGAGTGGATACGTGCTGGATCAAGAAGGCACGATAAAAGAGATCCTCAAGACGAACAAGCTCGAGAAGATGAATTCAGCCCGAACTCCGGTGCTGGATCTGGATGATTCAAAGGAGTTCTATGAGCTTTTGCTATTGCAGCCGAAGGAGACTACCAAGTGTTAAGCAGTTTCAATCGCTTGTGGGCAGTTTGCTATGGGTCGCCCGGTGCACGCGTCCTGACATTTCGTTCGCCGTGCACCGAGCCACGCGTAAGACCCATGCACCCACGCTGGGCGACTATAAAATTGCGAAACGAATTCTCAAGTACCTCAAGGGAACGAGCGATTTGAAGTTGGTGTTAAAGCACGATGAAGACCTACCCATGCCACTCCGGATTATGGTCTACAGCGATGCGGATTTCGCTGCTGACTAGACGGACCGGAAGAGTGTTTCGGCAATGGTGGTTTTTATAAATGGAATTCTCGTGAGTTGGGCCTGCGAAAAGCAGACGGCAGTTGCACTGTCAACTTCGGAGGCAGAATTTGTTGCGGCAGCGATGGCCGGTAAGCAGGCGTTAGGATTGCGACAGCTGGTCGCCGAAATTGGAATGCACGCCAAGACGCCGCTGATGTTCAAGATGGACAACCAAGCCGCTATACAGAAATTAGAGGACGAAGCGAGTGGAGCTAGTTCCAAGCACGTCGACACCAAGTTGAAGTTTCTTAAGGATTATACCAAGAAGGGCATCGTTGTGGCAAACCACGTGCCAAGCGAGGAGATGTTGGCTGATTTGCTGACTAAGGACTTGGGAGCGCAGCGTATCCAAGTGTTGCGTGCAGCGCTAGGCTTGCCGTGATGGTGCTACAGCCTCCGGTCTTCCGGGAGGAGTGTTGGAAGAGTGTGTACCCATTTTGGAGTTTGCACTCTTCCGTATAGTGGAATCCCATTGGCTGTTTCAGGTAAGCCATACATTTATTGCATATAGCAGCAGTTACAAGATTAAGTTGCATTAGGACTGGATAGTGACTTAAGTAACTATACATAATATATCTTTACTTTCCGTTTTGCATTTAAATACAGAGTGCCAGGACTGAACTCTTCTACGGCTACGGCGCGACGCACACCTTTCTGCACCTTCCGCTGATCCTCCCACGCTGAAACTTGGAAAGCTGGTGTGTAATGATTGCGTAAAGTGAACGCAACCTTTTTTGTGTTGTTTTTAACAGGTATATGTGAGACAGCGGAGAGGCGCCAAAAGTGAGCGGGACCCAAAAAAATGCAAAAAATGCAGGCTGAAAACAGCCAATCAAAATCGAGTAAAATCGAGTTCTAAATAAGCCTATTTGGACACGGTACTGTTTAGTGGACCTCTTTAGCGATTGGAGGGCACCGCGAAAACAGGGGCATTTGCGATTTTTTTTAAGAAGAGGGGCATTTTAGAATTTTTGGGCCAAAACAGGGGCATATTAGACGTTCTCTCATTCAATTTACATAACCGCATGTACTAAGTACGTAACACCAATGACATGCACAAACTTTCCGTGACATTCTATAAGCCCCATGAGCGCTACCAGCTTGCGCGAGCGTGTTCGACAGCGGCGGACGGAGCCTCGTCCTCGCATTGAACTGGGTGCGTCGTCCGCCAACGCGTATTTTACGTCGAAACGAATCCGTCAGCGCCCCGTCCGAAAGACTGCAACCAACAAGCAACAAGCTGTCGAGGCGCATCCAGCCAACGAGAGGCGGGACGCACTCGACTTTCCGTCGCGTCGACAAGTCGTGGCAGCGTTACGAGCAGTGGACGAGCACGTCGAGGCGCCACCAACGAGACACGTGGAACGACCGTTTCCCGAGTGGAAACGGCACCTCCGTGCTGGGTTCAACCTGCTCGTGTATGGCGTGGGCTCGAAACGGACGTTGCTGCAAGTACGTTCGAGGGTGGATAATATCCAATCAATCAAAAAAACAGCTGCTTCATCTTATTCTCTGTGTATGTGTGTGGGATAGGAATTTGCGTCTTGTTCCTTAACCGATGGGGTCGTCATCCAAATCCACGGGTACCTTCCCACTGTGTCGCTAAAGTATCTAACCGAGACACTCGAAAAGAAGGTGCGTGACGAGGGTTAGTCGTGTCTAACCGTTCTCACGTTCACTTTTATCCACCCTTTTTTGCCGTCTCTCGTGTCATGTAGATTTTAGACATTCAAGTACCATCGCATCTCTCGCTCTCGCAGCAGGTATAGTGCACTAACTCCGATAGGTACGTGGAAACTGAAGTGTCCCTTGCTTGTATACTTAGTGCCGGGCCATTGCCCTCTCGAAACCACGCGCTCGATCCGTGCCGCCCATTTATCTCGTCGTGCACTCGATCGATGGACTCGCGTTGCGGCACCCCGAGACGCAAACAGGCTTGAGTTGGCTCGCACACGCGCCGTGGATTGCGCTGCTTGCGTCCATGGACCATGTGAATGGCCCGACGTTGTGGAAAGAAGACGATGCGCTCCGGTTTGCGTGGCTGAGCGAGCACGTGGACACGTTGGCGCCGTACACGGCCGAGATAGAGCTCCGGCTCACGAAACGCGCCAAGACAGTCGATGCAACGAGCACGGGCGTCCAGTTTATTCTCCAAAGTCTCGCGCCTACGGACGTTGCAACGTTACGAGAGCTCGCGCGTCTGCAGCTGGACCCAGCGGCAACGTCGACACGACCACGTGGTCGGACGCGCCAAGAGAGCAAACGGGTCCACTATCAAGTGGTCTACGACGCCTGCCATCACAAGCTGCTCCAGTCCACACCCCTGACGATGAAAAATTCCGTCAAGTGCCTTGAAGACCACGGGCTCGTGAAAACGCGTCGACTCGATGCGCTCGAGTACTTGGAGATTCCGCTGCCCGAGTCCATTATCAAGCAGGAGATTTTGCATCTCGAGACGGAAGCGTAAGGAAAGCGCATGATGGCAACACAAACGCGCATGTATTCTCTACATTTGGAAAGGGGGAGGAGGAGACTGAGAACGGAAGGGTAGGCACGCCATACACTAGCATAAGACGCCATGCCGTTGCGCTGCGACCACTAGGTACAACACGCTCTTGATACAGGACTGGTACGTTTAAAACGGCTGATCTGGATCGTCCACAAGGTGAGCGATCGTTGCCCCGCGGTCTCAGATCGTGCCACCACCGGTCAATAGTGAATTCATTGCACGTCCCCTCCGTGAGGAATCAGTTTTTGCTTACTTGATATGAGCGTGAGCGATGCACTGGCGTGTTTGGACGCCGGTGCTGCCCGACGCTTTTGCCACGAAGTGGAAGCGTCAGCGACGTCTGGAAAACAGAAAAAGGCAAAGTGGATTATGTAGAGTTACCCAAAAAACAGAACCGTGCTAAAACATAGACTACGAGCAGGTGATGGATGGCACTTGACGTTTAAACGCTTTTACCGCCTGTTTAGACTCGGGTTTGAACGGTTTGGCTCACATGGAGGCAACGTTTGAACGTTTTGGAAACTTAGCAGTAGGCGGTGTGGGAGGAAATTCCGCCCTGCAGGCGGATTCGGGAGGTCTAGCCTCATAGCACTTGCGTAGCTTGTGGAGTGGTTGGTGGAGTAAGTTGTTTACTATTGTATTCTCCCCCCAGGGGGGGAGCGGTTTGTTTACGTTAGCAACACCCCTCCTCAAAATTTCCCCCCAGCAACACCTACCACCTTTCCCCCCAGGAAGAAACCCCACTTACCACCGCACTTTTACCGCCTTTTTCCGCCACTTTTCGATTCTCCTACTCTTTTTGCCGTTTACTTCTTTACTTCTTCCCACTGCGTAACTGCAATCGCGACGAAAACTACTACTTCCCTCGGTGTCTCGATTTGGTCAGCGGTGTAGGAGCTCGTCGGTTTCGGGCTACAACGTTGAGAGTGGACAAGGCTCGTTTGATTCACGCGGGTGTTGAGGTCCGTTGGTTTCGGGCTGCATCGTTCGCATAGGAAGTTGCTTGGGGAGTACAGCGAGAGTTGAGGGTTGTTAAACTGTGGCGGTGATTGAAGCAGGCGAGAGTAGCGGTCCTGCCTTCTGTCTGTCTAGGGTACACTGGGTGCTTTGGGTAAAGGTACTAACAATAACAACTCCCCCAGTGGGTAAAAGCACTGAACTAACCAAAGAGCATCGGAAGCATCAATTTCACCTCCCATAGCGGCTTCAAAAAGTCAAGAGTCAGATCAACGTCGTCCCGGTCACGGTCACAGCTGTGCAAGTGCGAGTGAACTGCCGCAAGCTGCTGTTGCCACGTCGACGCTGACGTGCGGAAGAAGAAGGCGATATTATACTCGTTGGACTTATTCATCGGCTCTCCAAGCCAATATGATGCGAACTTCAGTTTCCAACGCTGCTACATCCCGCGGGGGAAGGCCTGCAGATCCAGTGTGGCAGCACTTAATCAAGACACCTACAATGAAAAAAAAACCATCCACATTGTAAAATTCAAGCACTGCGTGCAGGCGCACGAGGAAAGGCCCGAAGAGGTACCAGAACAACTTCTTCTCTATGGTAGAAAGGAGGTACTTGTCAACACCTCAAGAGCTGTCGCTTTGCACCGAGGGAATCCCTGCTGATAGAAGAAGAAGACAAAGCAGCAGGTGACTGCAACAGCGCGAGCGTGCCTTTTTCTGGTTCTCAATAATCAGCTAAATGCTCGTTGTATCCTGTGCGTACACGCACGGTGCAGCTAGCGCACAGAGGAAGAATTTCCTTTAAGCGGCGTTCGCCGCTACTTAGCCGATACGCCCTTATAAAAGGTCTTAGTAAGAGAGATCTCTCTTACTCGGGCCAAGATTCCACTTTGGTTTACAGTTAGCTTTCGCTAACGCCTTAACACAAGGCTCCCTTAATAAGGGGGTAGCTAAGGGAAGAACTTCCCTTACGCTACTGCACTCACTACGCGCGCGACCGGTCGAGGTCGAGCGTCCTGTAGTCTTTGAGTGAAATGTAAACTGAATGTATATTTAATATGTAATTAGCCTAAATTAATTTAAACTAATATAAACTATATGTAATACTAAGTAGAACTTACTAAATTCGTACCTAGCTAAAATGTAGTGTACATCACCTGTGTACTAACACGTGGCTGGCTGCCACGCCTCCACCAAGGGCTCCTGCCCTGATTGGTTAAAATAACCAATGGTCCAAACCTTTCGGACCGGTCAACACTGCCCCAACCGTAGTGTACTCACGTACACCACACATACTAAATGTAACCAGAATGTAACCCTGTTACACTCGTCTTCATGTCCTCTGTCCATCTCCGTGATGGGAGACAGAAAAAGAAGCAAAAGACTCTTCATTCCTTCATCATTCCACCTTTTTCCGAGGACAAGAAAGCTGATTTCCACAAGCTTCTAGTGGAGCTCATAGCGGACCTCAACTTGCCTTTCCATTGGATAGAACGCGCATCGGCCCATAGCGTAGTCGAGTTTCTTATCTGTGTTGCAGCGCAAGCCCTCCCGTCAAGAAAAAAAAACTAGCCACAACCCTGCTCTACCGCTGTGCTGAAGCCGCTGACGCTGGCAAGAGGGCCACTCTTTTACAACATCAGTCCATGGGCGGACGTGTTAACCTTGTTCTCGACGGATGGGAGAGCAGCGCCCATAGTCATATCCTCGGTGTTGTTATCAACCTATTTGGTGCACAGTGGACGATCGCAGCAGCATAGTGTACGGTGCGCCAAGACGGTCTCGCCATAGCAGAGCACATGGAGAAACTGATTGAGAAGCTGACGCCAGATGGATGGAGGGTTGGCGCTTTTGTGACGGATAACGCAGGATAGTGTGGGAGGGCTCAGCGCATCCTTGCTTTGTGGTGTCCAAAGTTTGCTTTCATATTTTGCTTCGATCGCCAAGTCAACCTGCTAGTGAAGGATGTGCTCATGAAAGTTTTCGGCACTGTCGCTGAAGAAGCTTCCGCAATGATCAACGTGTTCAGCCGCTCGACGTCGAAGTGGTTTCCCCTCCTCCGAGCATCAATGGCTGAAATGTACGGGATACAGCTTGTAACTTACAGGATAGCTGGCACTCGTTGGAACAGTGCACAGGCAGATTTTGCCAGCCTGCTGCGAGTCAGGTCTGCTGTTAAGATGTTGGTCCTCAAGCACAGGAGCGACCCCACCCTTCCAGCTGCTTTCCTTCCAGCAGATAACAATGGTTTTTTGGATTCACTTGCAAGCAGTAGAAGACACCATCAGACCACTTGCTCTTGCGTCCTTTGTTATCCAACGCGACGACTGTACACTGGCAGAGGTGCTGCACATGTTAGGCTACATTTACCAAGGATTCAACACCATAGGAGGCGCTGATGACTCGAGAAGATATGGGACGCCTGTGAGCAGCCTATGTACGTTCTGGCATATTTCTGCACCCACAGTATTAAGCCCAAGCCCTGGAACTTCCTGAGTATCCTTTCACGACACTGAAGTTCATCAGTGACATCGCTCTGCTTTATTACAAGCGCTGGTTCGACACCCCCGCCGGAACTCTGCGACGCGAGGTTTGCCAGTGGCTCAACGGAACATTGACTGACGTCAGCTCGGACGAGTTTGGATTGGCATATCACGAGTATTGGGCGTTCATCAAGATCATGGACAACGGGAGACGCCTTGCGACGTTAGCACTAGCTGTCCTCTCCATTTCAGTCAACTTTGCGACTTGCGAGAGTCTGTTTAGCGAGTGGGGTCACATCCATCTCTCCCGTCGAAACAGGTGGGACCTGCAGAAGACAAAGAAGCTACGTATTGTCCGAGCTGCAGTGAGACGCAAGGACCTAGCAGTGAATACTCGAGCAGCGAGCTTCGGTACGACGTTGTTGAGCCAAGCCCACCGTCAAGATCAAGGACAGAAAGTTCCAGGTGTGACTGAAAATTGAGCTGCTGCATACGGCCGCATTGTGGACAGCGCGGAGCGACCGAGAGCCAGCGGCAGCGCCGCATAACTGTTTAGAAGAAGCGGTGCCGCTGCTGGTGTAACTTCTGTCATCAACGTGGACGATGACGATGACGACAATTTCAGTGACTAGGAGGACGCAGACGGAGATGAGGATGCAGAGAGGAGTTCTACAAGTGAAATGATGGAAGAGTGCGCTCAACCTGCTGCTGCAGGTCGGTTATTTCGGTCGTGGGCCGATATCATTGCTCAACACGACTTTGACGACAGCGACGAAGCGGATGAAGGCGCTAGGCATCAGGAGCACGAATCGAGAGGTGATGAATCACAGGAAAGAAAATAAGCGGATCCTTACCGGCCACCGTTCCCGCCTTGCAATGACCCAAATTTTCCGCACCAGTCTCGCCTAACAGGACTTCGCGGACAAAGGTCACACTGGAACAGCTGTTTGGCTTGAACTTGACACTACAAGAACTCTAATAAGTCTAACCAATAATACAACTCTTGCTTTGTGTATCTTGCTTTGTAGGTTGGCGAGATTCGATGAAGATGCTGGCTTCTGCTGCGTCGTGGTGATTGTCTCTTTCCCATAGCCTTCTTGGTGGCAAACCAGTACATGGATAGGCCATGCTTAATGTCGGGTGTCATTGTCCCGTCCTAATGTTAGATGATGTTTAAACGTCACGTTTAGACGTTTGATTAGACGTTCAAACGTTTGGGGACTTCCGAGGCGGCGCCTAAACCCAACACTGCTACGAGGTAACCGAAAATGTACCCACCCATTTCAGCCAATGGGGTTTCACCATCTTGGCACAACATGGCTTCATTTTGCGTTCCAACAGGTGCATCTTTGACACACCCACATGTGGAGAAGAGTTCTCACGAAGGTGATCCGCTCGTCGGCTCTTTCGAAGAACACATTAATTTGGAAATACCTACCTACCGACCTATTTTGGACCAATCCAAAACTAGAAGCTCGATATCCAGAAGCTAGTATCGGGTATGTATATCGCTGCAGGCATACTTTGATTTCTATGACCGCTCTATTGTTATTTCTGTGTTCACACCGAATTAATTTGGTTATTAGTCAAGACTTGAACTTCTAATATTTTTGTATTGCATGTTCGAGGGCATCGCCGTTCCAAATTCGTGTTGGTCTCTGCCACATCATGCCATCGTGAAATCGATATAGATGTACACCTGCGCACAAGAACTCCATAAACTCTTCTCGTTTCTGTTCTGATTAATCATTTAAATAATAAAAACTATACGAGTCTCATTGGCTGCATCATATATATTTTGTACTTGCCATACACGCGATAAGTACAACAGATCGCATTTGCACTGGATGATTGTGTCTCCGTCGTTATAGCGTATTCCGCTACCACGTTCAACTTCTTCACCCTATTTTCAACCGTGAGGCAACGAATGATAGCCGTCAGGCTAGGTTTTGCGGGATATGCTTCGAAGTTACGACCGTGGACATAAGAGATAGATCGAAAGTTCGCTACTGGCAAGGACTTCATTATTATGACCTGGGTAATTCGCTTAGTTGAACACAACTGGAGAGATTGATAAAGATTCGACGATGCGCTACATCAATAATGGACGAAATGTGCCCGTCACTGATGCAAATAAGCGTGAGTATTTGGACCGTCTCTTTCTATATGCGCTTTTCCAGAGTGTTGAGGATGAAATGTACGTGTTTTTGACAGGATATGAAGTCATAGAGGCCATGGCGAAAACTCGCGTTGTCAACGACGTGGAAAGCACGTTCGATGTCGGATTTTGCTAGCACTGTTACTTCAGTAAATCCTCGCTTGGCTGCTTCAAGAACTTCCTTGCATCGGTTATCCTAATGCCAGTCGATATCATTTCTTAGTTGTATGAGCTAGACTTATACAGGTAAGTTACTAATCTAGAGAACTTGCACGGTTGTTTAAAGTTATTTGGCACTGGTCATTCAACAATCACTATCACGTTTGGGGCGGAGCGCTAATTTGACACTTTCAGGGATTGTTCAATGTTACCACGATGCACTGACTGGGGATCCTCTATTTATCCTTTTACTAGTATTCGCTTGCGTTTGTTTCGCCTTATGTACCCTTCGGCCTCGGAGTATTACTCTTGCTGATCGGCGTGAACGATATCAGCGAAGACGTTTATCATCAAACGTAACCGGGGTATTTACTACCCATGGCTGAAGCGGAAATATTTTATCGGCTAAACTTGTACACGGCAAAAAGCTGATCATATGGATATTCACCATTCTTCCTTTTGTTTTCTTCTTTGAAATTGCTTACCTTGGCTTGTGTACCCGTCTACTCTTGGTGATCAGCGTCGAGGTGATCAGGAGATCTTGATCAAACTTTAATTGGAGGTATTTGCCGTACACTCGTGGTCCAAGCGAAAATCTTCACCCGCTTGAAGTTTTACGGTGCCTCGAGAGTTATAATTTCTTGGTGAGGATTTTAATGTCAATCTACTACGAAAAGGAAGCGAAAAATCAATATATTTATTTCCTGCAGTGTGTGCTCTCCTAGGTGTCACTGGTTAAGCACCCGATCTACAAGCGATAGGTCACGGGTTCGATACCCACCCAAGTTCAGGTTTCCATACTACCAAACGGGACCCCGGTAGTATGGAGCGACAAACCTCCTGAACAAAATGACCTGGCAAAAGCAATACGACGGACGAAACCAATACCGACACAACAGCTAATCCGAAAAGGACCGAAGAAAGAAAACAGCATTTCAGTAGCTTGTAGAAACTTAGTCATTGCCGAGAAGTTATAAGGTTGTGTTGATCAGTTAATACAAAGCCAACGTCAACTGTGTGCCCTCCTATCTGATCAGTGCTGATCAGATTGAGAGTGTCTCGCTGTAGACGACCGTCAACCAATTGAAAAGCAGCTCCCTAATAGATCGTACGCAGTGATTTGTAGGTTAGCCTTTTACATAAATTTGTAAGTTAGTCCCTTACATATATAGATAAAAGCAGGGATCTTTCTCATATCTGTCAGTAATAATAGTTCGATTGGACTTGTTTCCAGCGGAAAAAAGAAGATAGAAAAAAACTACTTGTTCGGTTAAAATCAAATTAAGAACTAATTACAGGAAGGGTGCGACTATTTCCACACCCCATTTGACTATTTCCACACCCTCACAAATTTTTGATTGAAAAAAAACAAACAAAAACATTGACATTGTATCTAGTTATCGATCTTGATGGCAGACTCGGGTGATTGACCTTCTTCAGCAATGCCGTACTTCTCTCTATTCTGGCAGGCAATTTCTGCTGCATCCGTCCACGACCGAGCCGTCGTGCGAACCAGGTGCGCCACGATGCCAGATGCGCAATTTCGTAATTTGTGGCTGGAATTGGCGAGAGGGTTTCGAGAATCGGTGGCAATGGGAAGGCCTTGGCAAGCTTTGTTACAGCTTTGAAGTGGATATCGTTGAAGAGGATGGCAATTGACATCCGGCTTTCCATCGTGTCCGGAACGTATGTATGTGAAGTACCGGTAAACGCTCCGTGAATTTCAAATAAAACCAGCGGTCGACGATACGCGTTTGCCGCAATGATTCCGTGATATGTCAGGCTGAACCAGTCCTGTGTTGCAGCTGGAGAACCGCATTATCCAGTGCTGGAAAGCAAGTTCGTAAAGCGTTCGGTGCCAAATGTTTTCATGTAAAAGTAGGCCCGCGCCTCCATGTGCGTAACCATCTCTTGGCGAACTATAACCCAATCGTCTTCACCAAGCCCCAACGTCACCGCCAATGCTCGGAACCCACAGTTACCATCCCCGTCCACGTTCTTGTACAATTCGACTCCCAGCTGCAGAAGATCCACAGGCAAGTCGACAAGGTTGGGCGGCGGCTCGCGTGTTGATTCCGTGACCACCTTTTCAGGCAAGTCGACAAGGTTGGGCGGCGGCTCGCGTGTTGATTCCGTGACCACCTTTTCAGGCAAGT
>CM047582.1:2518962-2564225 GCA_026184515.1 Peronosclerospora sorghi
GGGCGGCGGCTCGCGTGTTGATTCCGTGACCACCTTTTCAGGCAAGTGGGACTTCGTACACTCTGCGTAATGAGGTTCTGCCTCCTTTTCTTTCTTGTGTTTGAGCGTGTTTTATTGCGTCCAGAAAGTAATGAAGTGAAGGGTGTGTTTGTGGAAATAGTCAAAGTGGGGTGCGGAAATAGTCAAATGGGGTGTGGAAATAGTCGCTCCCTTACAGGAATTCCAGGGATTTCCTGATTGAATGTGATCTGAAGGTTTTAGGCTTATATATGCGGCAGTTGATTACGGCCAATTCACTTTTCATCAAGCGCGCAATAAATTTACCGCATGTTCCCCTGATTATCAATCCGAGGGGAGTGCGGGGGCGGTGACCACTTCGGTTGACGATTTGAAGCACGGGGAGCAGAAATAAGTTCTATCCTCGATGCCGACATTTCTGGATGTAAGGGGCGATGGTTTCTCCTCAAAATGAAAATTTCAAGCTGTTGAAGGTGGATATTGCTTTTCAACAGAAAGTGGATCGTCAGCAGACGGAACATGCAAGTATGATGAGCTTTCAAAATAGTCGTTTCTTGTTGATCTCCATTCGACGGGGAGATTAGTCTCACGATCGAGGCGAGTAGAAGCGAAAGGCTTAAGACAAGACACTAGAACGTCGGATTCGCCGCATTGCCGCAGTATAGGCATTCCCTCTAGCGCACTTAACCTTACAGGGTTCAAAAAACTTAGGCAACAACTTCCGTGTAGGGAAATTACCGATTGCACCTGCATGTAAACTAGCGGTGAACAACATCACTAGGTAATCGTCTGCCGTCCGTTTTGATTAGCTCTGCAACTGTATTTTTACATATCGCATACACTTGACGGTACAATACAAATCTGTTGACTAAATTTGTCATCTTCTTCATCTTCCGCTTGCGCAGCAGAAGCATAAGAAGGCATGTAGTTTCAGCCGTTTTGGCCAAGCCGAATAGTCGCTGTTGATAGAATCATTTTCATTTGTATTCCAATTCCAATTTTTCTACTGTTGTAATGAGGGAGTTGTTGATGGGATTAGATAATCTAATGCTGTGCTAGCAGTAGGTGAATCAATGTTAGTGATGTCTACTGCTGCACTAGATGTAGGTTCCTTCACAAACTGTTGCTGCAACTCGAGTTTCATTTGAGTAGCGGATCTTCCCAGAAACGTCCCTTGAATTTCGGATCTTGTCCAAGACGACGTTATCGTGTATTCGGCGGAAACGGATACGCTATCAACAAATATCAGCGCTGTTTTTGCGGCAATGACATTCGCCGACACCACAGTAAGGTATATCATATTATTGAATCGGTCTACAATGTCCATAAAAATGTTCCTGTTTCCGGCTATTGTCGGGCGGAAGAGCAAGAGCATGGTCCATTGAGAGGACTATCAACAGAATCTGAACGAGTAAAGATTGAAGAGGTTCAAGCGCAGATTTCGCAAGCTTTACGCGCTCGAAAATTTTGCAAGCGCGTGCGAAGGAAGCAAATGTATTCTCATGCCCCAAAATCAGTGCGTCACGATCTCAAAACAATAGCATGCTCAGATTATCATCTTTGGGAGAAACAATGCGACTTTTATCATGATTGTCTGTGCTCTATTGCAACTGACCTTAGTGCGATCAATATTGATGTACACAATCGCGCAAGAATTTGAATGTCCTCACGTTTCTTCTGATAGGTTGTTTGGATTATCAATAAATAAACATTTCTCTTCATCTGTATCATATGCTTCTTCTATTTGCCGTATAAGAGGCGAAGTAGGTGGATTACGTTTGCACTGCTTGATTCAATTTTGGATGGTTTCGTCTACTAATCAAACATCGTAATAGCACGTGCAATTCCATGTTTATTGTTTCCAGTTTGTATTCAATTTTTGAAATTGTATCCTACAATGAATATATCCAACGTGCCATTCCTTACGAGATTGCTATGTGTGAGTGTGTGTGTGGTGTACTGAGGGCTGTGCTTAGAGAAGCATGGTATGTGTATACTACAAATGAACTATCTCTTAGGAGCTAGATAAAATGCACCTTGTCATGCACTGCTTAATTGCGCTCAGCCTAACGTACGTTGCTGACGCGATTGGAAAAAAGATTATGCGATGACGGTTTTCGTGATCGTGTTGCATCAGTGCACAACCGATGGAAAATCATCACGTCGCAAACTACGCGAAACGGGCGTTTTTATCATCGTCTATCGCTAGCACCGTCGCTTCAGTCAAACTTTACTTGACGCACTAAATATTTTTGGTATGGGGGATCTAATACCACTCGGCATCGTTCTTAATCAATTGAGAAAGAGGTTGGATCAATCCTGCATAACTACATGCGTATTATGCAGCTACGTCACTAATCAAGGAAACTTGCAAAATCGTTGACGTTAGTTGGCTACGGCGATTAATCTAATCCATCTGATCTTCGCTAAATCAGAGCAAACATTGTTCTTGCCGACAATTCAGCTATCTCAGATGCGCCGAAGTTGCATTTTTTAAGATAGCATAGAGCGTATATTTACGGATAAGCTCTAACGCGTAAGGTAGGTGCTCTTTGTGCACATCTACGTCGCTCATTGCGTGTTCTCCCTAACGATGACGAACGCATCACAAAATAGCTTGGTTCAAATCCCGCATAGAAGTGTGACAAATCTGTTTAGCGCAGGGGTGCTCTTTAATTCCTGTGGAGCTTACGAGCCATTCACAAAGTATCCCACTTGGGGTGCTTATTGTCATGAGAAAAAAAACAGCAAAGGAGCATTTGATAAAATTAATCTCTTGAATCAAGAGCACTAAAGACAGTAATACCACTCAAAGACGCCATCAATAATAGCGCTTTGCATGGTATCAGAGTTTGCGCTGGTACCGAAGCCGCGTTCAACTTTGTATACGCGTGAAAGATTCGCCAGCCTCCTGTGGACTTCCCGACAAAGAAGGCGGGGTAGAGTACGGCAGGTTAAGCTTGCAGACGTGACCTGCTATACGACGAACTTCAAATAACTTGTCAATAGCATTAATTTGGTCACGCATAACGGCGATTGCCACGTTGTGCAATACTTCGCGCCTCAATCTCATGTAGAGAGTTCATTTATATTTGGATAACTCGCATAGCAAGTCTTCTGTGAATACATCAGCGTTTTCCCAGAGGACGTCATCATAAGGAAGGGTGGCTTGAAGCAATTCCCAGTTCTGTGCCTCAAAGCGCTCTCATTGATTTGTTGATTGAGAATATATTTGTTCAAAATCCAATGTGCTTGTAACGTGGATATTTGTTCGTATGAATTTACGTCCTCATCTTTTCAACGATGCTAAAGATCTGTTCGGTCTGATAATCACGAAAAATATTTATGAAAATTATGGCTCATCCACGTAAAATTTGGAAATCGATCATCTCAAAACCAAATCTTGGAGGGCTGCAGAGCAGGAGAGCCCTGGTAGATAATCCGATCTGTTGCGTCTAGACGTTGATCGTCTCGACGTTTTCCTTTCTTGGATCCGGCATCCCAGCTCTCTCAAATCGGTCAAACGGCACATGGAGTTGCTGATTTGAACCGATCTTTCACCAGTCTGTCGATCGCGAAAGATGGACTGCACCACAGGTAGCTGCAAATTATGATGAATCCTGTCCTTCCGACAATTCAGTTATCACGATGACTGTAGACGTTTTTCATGTGTTCAACTGCATGGTCGGTTAACGCCAGAGTTCCACTATGTTCTACCGACCCAACCACCCAGCGGATATTATTATTACACGCGCGATCAAGATGTACGCGACAGAAACTAATCAACTTAATTGTGAAGGATACGCGGAGTGATTGATGTTTGCAGTAAGCTCGCGCGTTGCACTCGAGGATGAGTCCCGGAGGCTCATAGGTGGATATTATCAGGCAAGAGGGGTGGTAGACAACCGTCTTTGAAAATCGATCAGAGAAAGCGCTGATAACCGTAATGGCCTGGAATCTCCGCACTTGATCAAGGTCGGCTCAAGTGTCCGGGTTTACATCGTGTCAAACCCGGATATGCAAAAAAGCACGCCACACATGGCATGGACCATTGCTGGTAGCGGAATAGACTGAGAACAGCGCGGCCAAGATGATCATGTTGGTTATGGAGTACTGAATATTTCCCGTCCGATGCTGAAGCTGGTCGAAGAATTCCCTGAACACCTAAGTACCAGGGAATAAATATCGCATATATTTCGACGAGGCGATTTTTTTAGAAGATTCTGGGAAGGCCACCAAGTCCAGACAAGCACGAACTGGAGAAATACACCAGTGTCCCATCAGGGCGGAAGACGCGGTGTGGACGTACGTAACAGCAGTACCAAGCCTATTCGGAAGAGACATGATCGGCCCACTTTGTTGGAAAACTGGTTGGTACCGGTAGTACTTAATTGGTACGGTATTTGGATGGTACTGAGTTGGCCGGCGTGAGATGGCCGTCCATGAAAATTTTTCATTGGACAATATCGCAGTGGCTTAAAGTCGTTTTTATATACATGGAATTATAATTAAAGTTTAGGACTAAATCTTTAATTATAATAATACACTTTTATTTTTCCATTTTCTCCACAAAAGATCTCAGCCCCGGCACCCCGAACTTACACTCAGGGCGCCCTTCCTACACGCGTCTACGACACCAAGGACTGACCGGCTTGAGATTCAACAAGTTGTCCGAACGCTCCCCCAACTCGTGTCAACTTCCCACAGTTGTGTTCACGAAGCCATTTTAAACTTTAGAGCGCTTCTTAGAGATTTCGGTGTAGTGTCGTGAGCATGAATCGGTACCACGTCATGCTAACTCGGGAGAAACGGGTATCTAAGCCTAAACCATAAGGCTGATCATCAAGATATATGTGCCAGGAAACATGATCTAGGAGTGATTAACATGTCTACGAATCTGATTAACATTCACACAAATGGAGAAGAAAAAAAAGGATATTGAAGCGACTTAAAGTAAACCTATGCACCACACATCAATACCTGTGAATCTCTGCTACAGCCTGGCGATTCTGGTTACGCTTTGCCTCCGCTCGATCAGTTGACGAGCGAGTGGGACTTAAGCACTGCTAGAAGGATGAGTGAAGGATATCGGGGTAGTGAACACAATTGGTAGGCCATACGTTGAAGTAAATCAGAAGGAATGACAGTAGATGAAGTGCGGTGAATTACTAGAGTTTGCTGCAATAGTACCTGATAATTTGGGAGGTGATCAAGTGAATATTTGATCAGTTATTAAATCATAAAGTATTTATGAACAGTTGGTACTATACCAATGCTGCATGAAACGTAGCCTTCGTCATAGCGTAGTCGTCGTGAGAACCTAACGAACACAATGCAAACAAAACGTAGTTTGGCTTGTAATTATTGTTTTGATGCTTACATGCCTGTGTTCCAGCAAAAGAACCAGGACACAGCTTCTCATCGACGAGACAATATGAGTAAGGAATTCAAAAAGCAATTGTTGTCCTGAGAGTAGCTTAACGTTTTGATAATTTTTGATAAAAATATAGCCCAATTTGTAATTCAACTTAAAACCTCCAGCACTGCTATAATTCACTCGAGCTCAGAAGCCGCAGAGTTTAAGGATTAAGTTCAATATAGTGGATATATTCATGCCATCGGGCTGCGCCATAACCCTAGGGGACTATATGAGCTAAGAAGGCACACATAAAGCCCCCGAACCACCGGAGTGGGGATTATGGAGTGAGACTATATAGTAGAAAACACTGAATCTTCAACAGAGTAAATGAGCTCCAAGGGAAACCTAAGGAGGACCATATAACACGTAAATTTAGAGTCCACTTCACTAGAAGGAGTTGATTAGAGAAAATAAAGGAGGTGTTAAAATGCAGCGATGTATGAAGAAATCAGGGCATTTAAAGTTGGGCATCTTCGCACAAGACCAAAAAATAGGTATACTCAATTTTTGTGTATTTGTGTCAGATTATAATTTAGTTATCATCAAATATATTCCTTTTGCATGTTCTTTCTCTTTGCGACAAGGCGCATTCTCTTACCGTTGATACTTGGCACCACGCATCCTCGCACATACAGTGTGCAAATTACATGTGTACCAAATATCGCATTAACGTACAAGAATGTGGTTGTGACGACTGCTGGATTTCTTGTGGATATTATTGATTATATTGACTTTATCACGTGGAAGAACGATTAACTAAGGGGAATTTTACGTTGGAGTGAAGGCACGATACACTGAGTGGAAGTTTACGTATTAAGTGGTTGATTATAGATTTATTGGTATGGTAAAGCACATCGGCGAACAACAGGAGGAAACACCTGAGTGGGCTGAGTCAAACATCAACGAGAAGTACCAGGATCAAGAGTTAGTCCTCAGGAATACTTTCAGCTCTCGTATATGCTATGACGGCACGATCCCTAAAGGAGCATCAAGGTATTGATGAATCAGATGAATAGCAGAGCTGTTAGCTCTCCTCTATGCTCAGTGACAATAGAGCGAGCGAGTACTACTATGCAATATTTTAATGATCTGTGCGTCATAGGCTCGTGACATTCAAGGAGTTGGAGAAATCCATCCTCAAACTTATTTAAGACTAATATAACTCATTTGCTCCTACAAACTTCGGTGGAAAAGATTATCAGTTGGGAACAACTTCAACCTGGTTACTCATGTAAAAGACTGTGTTAAAAATATACATTCTATTGCTTTTATCAAAACCAGGTATGATATATTTTCTTTTATAGCATTGATAATTTCTTACTTGTAAGGGATAAGATAGTGAACCTAGAAGTGTTAGTACCTATTATTAGCTACAGTAAGAAATGTATGAAATCCGATAGGTGGAAGTTCGCTATAACTTCAACTCTTATGCATGTTTCATGTTAGGAAAGCTAATCACTTCTCAGTACACATTCCATTGATTAAGCACCTGACTTGCTTATATTTTACTGCTATCTACGAGGTGTCTAAAGGTGTTGTTTCTATCGTCAACGTATTACTGGTTGCGATTTTATACTATATATAAGATTTTAGTATATTAAAGACATCAAATTAAATCTACGGCTCAAATTTCTCATTATCTACGCAAAGATGAATGACAAAACATTTCAAAAGACTGGTATAAGAGCTTCTCAGAATGGAAGCCAACTTGATCGAAAAGTCAAAGCGTGACGGTACATGGTAAAACACTCGGTGAATAAGCGGGGAAAATTGTGCTGCTTAGAACGATTTGTGACAGAATCTGCAGCACCACATGGGTTCTATTATTTGGTGTATTGCTGATTAAAAACTCTCAATACTTGATCAGGAGCCCAGAATACCGACTATCGAAGGGGTCCTCTGTTTTTTATTGTATGTATGCCTTGATCACCTTGTGTACCCTTCGGCGAAGGCGGGTTACGCTCTAGATGATCAGTGCTGAGGAGATCAGGATGAATTTGATCAGGGGTAAGGATGGCATATTGATACCTTATACTTTCGGCCCCAGCGGAAACTCTTCGCCCAGCGCAACGTATGTAGATCAAGTGGATACTACTGATCAGTAACAGCGCTACATCGATGTAGCCATCCAAAGCAGGTCTTCCAAGCAGATTAACCAATTGTAATCGCATAATAGTTCAAAAATGTCCCATCATCTGACGTGAGCGTCGCCATGGGCTAATACTGGTACCCGTTGCTGTCAACTGCTAACTTAACAGATAGAACCAATTTGAGTCCTTAGGAAGAGGGAGAAATCCGAATCTTTTTAATATTATTCTATCCGAATTCCTTGTTGGGAAGTGATAGCCTAATATTAACCACTAAATCCAACTCATAATCTATATCAAGTCAAGAATTGGAGACTAGGTTTGTATCCGGTGCGTACACGCCCGGTGCGGCTAGCGCACAGAGGAATACTTTCCTAAAGCGGCGATATGCCGCTACTTAGCCGATACGACATTATAAAAGGTCTTAGTAAGAGATTGCTCTCTTACTCGGGGCCAAGATTTCCCTTGGTTTACCAGTTAGAATTAACTAACGCCTTGAAACAAGGCTTCCCTTAAAAAGGGAGTAGCTAAAGGAGGTATTCCCTTTGGCTACAAACACTCACAGCACGCGTGACCGGTCGAGGGCGTGCGTCTAGCTGGATTAACGTGTTTTGTGAAATGAATGTATATTTAATATATAATTAGCCTAAATTAATTTAAACTAATGTAAATTATATGTAATACTAAGTAGAACTTACTCCATTCGTACCTAGCCAAAATGTAATGTACACACATGAGTACCAACACGTGGCAGGCTGCCACGCCTCCACCAAGGGCTCCTGTCCTGATTGGTTAAAATAACCAATAGGTCCAAACCTTTCGGACCGGTCAATACTGACCCCAACCGTAGTGTACTTACGTACACAACATAACTAAATGTAACCAAATGTAACACTGTTATATCCTCCCCCATCAAGACTATTGCTTACGCAATAAATCAATTATAGTTGGAGAACTCCAACTGCCAGAACTTCTGGATAACCATGAGCACCTTTAGTGGTGATGAGGATTCTCCTCTAGAAGAGGAGGGAAACTGTTCCGATAACTCGGAAGCGGATGCCCTTGGGGATATCTCCCCAATGGCTGACCGCTCCGACAACGACGAACGGCAATGTCGGCAGTACAATCCGTTCCCCACAATTGGGGAAAATGCACTAACGCGTGCGCCACCTCTACCAACTGCGGATGCTGCATCCGGGTCGCCTAAGGCGACCATCACCAATGAGCCGGACACGGCTCAGGAGACCCGAAAATCCGTACAGACAAGGAAGGGACCTCGTGACCCTCAAAAGAAGGCTAAGAACGAGGTCAAGAGGGGTTTAGCCTCCTATACCAGTGGTCCAGCGGCTGTACTGCCGCGTGAAATTGCGCGCAGGAGACAACTCCGGGAAAGACTGCTAACCCCGAAGCATTCAGTGTAAAATCATACCGAGCACGCCTTGAGAAACAGGGACGGGTTGCCGTCGTTGAAACCCTCCACGAGGTTCCCTACGTTCTCCTGCAAGACGAGGATGTAGAGGAGGCCGAGCGGTCATTCCGAGCTTGGGCGGAAGGGGAGAAGCGACTCCCTAGCTTTGACGAGCTGTACAACAGCTATTCCGAACGCGATGTTCGGATAGAAAGGGCGTTTCGCATGGAGTATGCTCAGGCCAAAGCGCTGGAGCAATTACCTGCCTCTTACTACACGCTCCCTGCTCTCGGTGTGGTTCCGGAGAGCAATGCAAGCTCTGCATCTTCCTCCGGCAAACTCCCAGCTACTGGGAGTGAAGGGACTTCTTCGGACCCTTTGGTCGTTGACTCTCAGCGGGATTCTCTCGCTCGAAAGCGTCAACGACGTCACGGCAATCCTGCCGCAGGGGAGTCTCGGACTCCCACGAGCTCTGGGAATGTGGATAACCTTTCCACTTCACTAGGTACTGGGTCTCACCCGGTGATGGCGTCGTGCCATCAGGCGTTCCCCATGGTAATGTGGTGTACCCTCCGTATCGAGGACTGGAGGAGGGGGTCGCGCTATTGCGACGTGAGTTCCACGAGCGCTGTGATCGACACAGCCGTCGCATCCAAGATGCCCAGGAGGGACTCCGTGACGAGGGGAGTGCGAATGAACGCCTCGAGAGGCGGCTTGCTTCCCTCGAGTCTTCCGTTGCGGAGCTTCATGGTCGTATTTCGACCCTGTCGGCGATGTTCCGACCTGTCGTGCCTTTCGTCTATCCGACTTCCAACCTCCTACAAGAGGGGACCCGCCTCCGGGTTCTGGTATGGCTTAAGCATACCCACATAAAAGGTTGGATGCGTACGCATCACCTTTGGGATATCCAAGGTATATGCCAAGCCCTTTCGGGCTAGCACCTTGAAAGGCCCCACAAACCTGGGGCGCAGTTTGTTCCGTAACACGTTGGAAACTGCATGTGTAGGAAGGATTTTAGCGTTTAATAAAACCCTTTCTCCTACTTTGTACGCCCATTCGTTACGCCGACTCTTGCGGTCGGCCTGTTCCTTTTCTTGTCTTGGCTTTCCGCCATGGCATCTCAAACGTGTCGTAAAACACTAAGGCGCGTCGATAAAAACTTATCGATGTGCTTTCGCACAGATACAGGGCTGAGATAAGGGAATCCTACCCCCTCAAGCCCTGGGTCACACACACGTGGCGTCAACCGAACCCTCGGATTTGGTAATCAGTTCACGTAAAACGGGGTAAACCCCGTAGATGCATGGTCCGAATTGTTAATAGCAAATTCGGCCATATGGAGCATCTCACTCCAACTCTATAGAGAATCCGGACATAAACTCCGGAGAATATCCTCTACAACGCGGTTAATGTGTTCCGTTTGACCATCCGTCTGCGGATGATCCGCAGTGGACATAAGGATCTTGGTGCCTAGCACCTTAAACAGCGCGTCCCAAAACTGTCCCGTAAGACGGGGATCTCTATCTGATACAGCGGAATCGGGTAGACCATGATGCCGAAAGACACGGTCTAGGAACAATTTTGCTGTTCCTTGTCCATCAATGGTCTCTGGCACCGCCACCAGGTGAGCCACCTTTCTCAAACGGTCTACAAAGACCAACATGCCGGTGTTACCGGCCTTTTCCTTCGGAAAAGCGAAGATAAAATCCATGCTGATGGATTTCCAACACTCCGTTGGAACCGATAAGCTCGCCAAAGGCGCAGCTGAACTTGCAGAGGGTTTAACCCTCTGACACGTCTCAAAAGTGCGAACATACGCACCGACCCACTTATACATTTTGGGCCACCACTACAAAGCGCTTAAAGCGCTGTAGGTATTATCCCGACCTAAATGTCCCCCGGTAAGGGCGTCATGTGCGTCAAAGAGGACTCTATACTTCAGTTCCTCATCATGAGGAACAACCACCCGCGGAATGTCCTCCGCGCTCGTGCTATAATATAGCAAACCGTCACAGTAACTGTAACTGTGTAAAAGAGCTCTAGCTCGACTTGACAGGCTCAGACGAGCCAAGTCCCTTGTCACCCAAAGCGCTGATAATCTCCGTACATTGGGAGTCTTTCTCATACGCCTGGCGTATGAGATCCACCACAGACGAGGTGATGCATGTCTCGTGAGCGATCTCGTAATCGGGACGACGCGACAACGCGTCTGCAAGCACATTCTGTTTGCCAGATTTGTACTTAACCTCAAAGTTATACTACGCAAAGAAGGAGACCCAACGGTCCATCCGTTGGGAGAGATGAGGCGACTTTGTGGCTGTCCGTAAGGACGCGTGGTCAGTATAAACCACGAACGGCTTTGAGCCGAGTAGGTGAACCCTCAATTTGACAAGGGAATACTGCATATCAAGTAGCTCCTTATCATGAACGGGATAATTCCATTCCGCAGCTTTAAGCTGCCTCGACTCAAACGCAATCACGCGTTCCCGTCCCGCATCGTCTGCTTGTAACAAAGCACATTCGATTGCGAAATCGGAGGCATCACAGACGACGCTAAAAGGTTTCCCAGAATCTGGGAGAGCAAGAACGAGGCCTATCACTAAGCTCACCTTAACCGCTTTGAAGGCGGTTTGGTGTTTGGTTTCCCAACACCAATCTACGTCCTTCTTAAGAAGGTCGGTTAATGACTTCTCCATCTCAGCGTAGTTCTCGCTGTACTTGTGGAGATAATTGGCTAATCCAAGCCACTTCCGTAAATCTCTAAGATTTACAGGCGAAGGCCACTCCACAATGGCTTTCGCCTTCGCGGTATCCGCCCGCACTCCATCCTTACCGATGAAGCATCCGAGGAAGGAAATTTCCTCAGCACCAAAAATACATTTGGATGCGTTTGAATATAAATTATGCTCTCGCATACATTCGAGCACCGCTCGAAGGTGTATTAGGTGCGTCTGAACATCAGACGAGTCGTCTTCCGAGCGACTATGAACGAATATATCGTCGAAGTACGTCTGAGCGTACTTTCTATGAGGGCGGAATAGTTGAGTCACCAAGTGATTAAAAGTCGCTGGTGCATTTGAAAGCCTTTGTGGCATAACAAGCCACTCCCACAGCATGCCTCTAGGCGTTCTGACCGCTGTAAGCGGAATATCGGACGCTCGCTTGAGCACCTGATAATACACATCCACCAGATCTAAGGCACTGTACACAGTACAGCCCGCCATATTGTTCAGGAGGACATCCTTCCGAGGAATCGGAGTCTGCATGGGTACAGTAGCTGCATTCAGCTTGTTGTTCGCATGCACAATGCGCCACTTTCCGTTCGGTTTACGAACACAAAAAGTGGGAGATGAATGGGGAGACTTGATCTCCCGTACCATCCCTGCCTCTTCTTTCCCCTTGAAGAATGTGTCGATGACGTTGCATTTCTCCTTGGGGAGAGGCCACTGCCTAGTGACGCAGTATTTGGTTCCAGGAACCAAATCAATTTCATGTAGGACTCCCCAATCCGGTGGTAACCCCATCGGAGGGTTGTCACAAATGACATCTCCGAATTACTTCCGTAAGGAATGGTTAGGGTCCTCAGGATCCTCGCGGATCCTGAGGCCGCTTCGGAAATTCAATGCCTGTTTAGTTTGCACCAAAACTGACTCGTCCATCGTGGATGAGGAGTTCAACTCTTCTTCCGGACGCAACACGACGATCTCGTCGAGTTCACCTGCCTATACAGCAGTCTCAAACTCGTTGAATGACATCTCCTCCAACGACAACAGTTCGCCTACCCCAGGCAACCGTTCCAGGCTTACGACTTCCGTGAAAACACCTATCACGCTCTTCAGCATCCGATAGGACTGCTGACTACTGGCCTCGGGACTCGTCCCGGGACCGAGATGGGGGGAGTCATTTGTGTAGCCGGTGCGTATACGCACGGTGCGACTAGCGCACAGAGGAAGACTCTTCCTTAAAGCGGTAGCTACCGCTAATTAGCCGATACGCCCTTGTAAAGGGCTTAGTAGGAGAGTTCTCCTACTTGGGGCAAAGATTCCCGGGTTAGTTTACGTCTTAGCCTTAACGACTGTACTCCCTTTACGGGATGTAAGTAAAGGGAGGGCTCCCTCTTACCTACGACACTCACTGCGCGCGCGACCGGTCGAGGTCGCACGTCCGCAAAATAGAGTGAAATGTAAACTGAATATATTAAAAATGTAATTAGCCTAAATTAATTTAAACTAATATAAACTATATGTAATACTAACTAGAATATTTCTAATTCGTACCTAGCTAAAATGTAGTGTACACACCTGTGTACTGACACGTGGATGGCTGACACACCACCACACCAAAGGCCCCTGCCCTGATTGGTTAAAATAACCAAAGGTTCGAAACCTTTCAAACCGGCCAATACTGACCTCAGCCGTGGTGTACTCATGTACACCAACACTCAATGTAACCCGAATGTAACCCCGTTACAATTTGCCCCATCTATTGGAAGTGCATCGCGCCTATCCACAGAGGTGTTTACCTCTACCACCGGTGACTCGCCGGTATCGCCAATAACGGCGTGGTCGGAATCAATTCCGACCTGTGGAAGAGACGAACTACGGGTCTCTCCGCTTGGAAGCGCCTCGCGCTTAACCACAGGGGTCTATACCCCTACCACTGGAGTCGCCACAGGCGACTCATCAGTCTCGCCTATATCGGCGCGGGGATTAATCGCCGAATCCCCCTCTTCAAGGAACACTTCCTTGACCTCATTTAGATTGATCATCTCAGACATCCCAATCTCTGGCATCTCTCGCCAGAATCGCTTTTGCGATAGAGCAAAGGTGGGTTCATGACTCGCCAATGCTTCACCCGATCGCGGGTGGGTTGAGCCAATGGACTTATACTTACAGTCTATCCATGGCTCCTGGCGTTACAGCCACTTCATGCCCAGAATGAGGTCATACCTCGAGTCCAAATCCAGGACTAGGCAACGTTCTAATCTGTCGAAGTCTGCAAACTTCAGCTTAAAGTCAATCGAGACCTTGGGTACAGAAACCTGTACGCCCGTCCCTAGACGTACCGTGCCAAAGTCACGAGAACGTGCCTCCAGGGCCTCGGCATACAGCCGACTCTTCTCAACAGAAGCTCTTCTGACATAATTTTCAGCCTACCCAGAGTCTATCAAGACTCTCCAAGGCTTAACAAATCCTTTCAAGTCCGCTACGACAACCAGCAAACCTAGCTGGTACACCAACTCGGTGCTAGAAAGCACCGTTTCTCTCGAGGCTTTGTGCTGTCGTCCCCTAACCTGGGGATTAACAGCACTGAGGGATCCCCCAGTAGGGCGACCGCACCTACTGGGAGCCATCGTTTCCCGACGGCTTGGGCGAGGGCCTTTTACCCGCCCTCGGCCCCTTATAGCGATTGTCTCGCTGGGGATTTCGCGGACATTTGTTCCGCAGATGATCCTTACTTCAACACGGGAAGCATCTTAGCGGTCCATGCCGCTGCAGCATTGCGAGAAGCTCCGCTTCGAAGCCCTGCGGAAAGGAGTCAGAGTGACTCCTAGAGGGAGGTACAGCTAGACGCTCGATCGCAAGGCTCGAACGTGCTGTGAGTGTTGTAGTAGGGGAATACCTCCCTTAGCTACTCCCTACTAAGGGAAAGCGTTAAGCTTAAGCGTTAGCATACGCTAACCGGAAACTGGGGAAATCTTGGCCCCTATCGAGAGAGTAATCTCACGCTAAGCCCTTTTAATAGGTCGTATTGGCTAAGTAGCGGCGAACGCCGCTTAAAGGAAAGTCTTCCTCTGTGCGCTAGCAGCACCGTGCGTGTACGCACCGACTACAATTCCCGTCTTCATGGGAGGCCTGAAAGAAGGGCCAGCCAGCACGTTGGAGCTCTTCCGATGCTGACCCCAATACCTGGGGGAGGTGTTTAAGATGGCGTTTAACGCCGAAAGGAACTTTCGTTCCTCTAAGGTGGGTCCTGAACCCATGGACCTGAGTCAGGTCGAAGCGGAAGAGAAACCTTTAGAGTGAAATGGAAACTGATATGTATTTCATATGTAATTAGCCTAAATTAATAAAGTAATGTAAACTATATGTAATACTAGGTAGAACTTACTTAATTCGTACCTAGCCGAAATGTAATGTACACCACCTGTGTACCAACACGTGCACAGGCTGCCACGCCTTCACCAAGGGCTCCCGCCCTGATTGGTTAAAACAACCAATAGGTCCAAACCTTTCGGACAGGTCAATACTTGACCTCAACCGTTGTGTATTTACGTACACCAACGTAACCAAATGTAACCCTGTTACACAGAAAGCAATATGAGCAAGTTGCTGTTGACTCGGATTCTATCCTTCTTCTAGAATTTTTGTTCTAGGAAGCAGGTTGCATATTGTATGGCTGAGAAGGAATAGTCTTTATTCTCTTGCATGCCTAGGATTGTAGACTAAGTTTCTGGTCCTGCTTGGGACGAATTTGTCAATAAACTCACTTCCAAATTACATTGTTCTTGTAACAGGACTGATCCTGTTACAGGCTTACACTGTATTTTGCGAGGAAGCGCGCAATACAATATAGGGCAGGATTAGTTGGTAACAACTAATCCTATAATAAAAGTAAATATATGAATATTCATTTATCTGTTAGAACGCAAAATTAAGATTGTTTATTTAATGGGTGGTTTAGAGGCTAATATTATAGTAACTAACTAATTAATATAATAATATCAAGTCTTTAACTAACTGTACTATTAGTTAACCTGCAAGATTCGGTATTTATACCGAATCGACTTTTCCTTCTTAGATTATATAACTTATAATCTCTTATTTAAATTTCAGACAACGCGTCTGAAATTAAACTGTGATATTCTAACTTGAATATCAGTTATGTAATGGCACCTCATTACATCACCCCCCCCCACTTAAGGTGGTTGGCCAATAATAACTCTTATTTTGGCCAATCATGGGTGGCACTTGTTGGTCAGAATTTCTCATTCACCAACCGATTGACCATCGAATCGATGGTCAAGACACACGGCGGCGGCGCTCTAAAGAGCGCTGCTGAAAAAAATGAAGGAGTTTCTTCCTCCGCCTCAGCACTAGGTGCTGAGGTGTTGAGTGACAACGGGGACGCTGCATCAGCAGCGTCAACGACGCAAAGGTCTGAAGACGTACCGTCTTCGACCACAGATGCTGGTAAGGCGGCATCTGACAAGAAACAGGGAGATGTTGCTAATGCAACATCTCGCACGATGGCAACTTCCAAATGGCGTGTTTCCAAGAGGGCCATGTTCGGAAGTTCTGACTCCGAACAAAGTGATGGGGATACAGATGTCCCCACTAAAGGATCTAGCGAGTCGAAACCCGCTAGGTGCTCATCGCCTAACAGCGATGACGACTCTGGTGTCGCTGTCAGCTATGACAACGACAATGATTATCACAGGTGGTTGCGGGAACGCAGAGCCCCACCTGGACCAAGTACTTCTCCACGTCGGGGTGATTTAACCCCGGCGAGTGGTGTTGAAGCAGGAGGTGCTCCGCCTGCTAAAAGAGCTCGGACAGAAGCGGCGGCTGCCGCTTCTAAAGCGTATCGTCGTACGGAACCACATGTTCCGTACAAAGTGGGGTTTTGGACCCCTGGCTGGGCTATTGCCCCCAGCAGTGGCGGTCACCGTAAATGGGACTGCCAGTATGCGTTGTTCGATATCAACGTGCTGGATGACTGCGAAGACATCCAGTCACGTCGATTCGATCGAAGTACAGACGATAGGCGTCTGTACTTTATTGACCTCTTTTCCAGGTTCGATGTTATTCGAGCCGGAAAGGGTCAAGGAAGAGCAGGGACGATAAAGACGCCCTGACTCAGAGTTGGAATGCTTTTGTTGACAACTACAACAAAGCTCAGATGATTACGTGAATAAAGTTCACGTAATGCGCGAGCGCTTTTTAAAGCACTCACGAACAGACAAAATGGAATACATCAATTTTGCTTGCATCAAAGAAGGGTTGAACTGTGGTGTCCCTTCTCACCTCGTTTGCCCGCGGTATACGCAGGGCGCTCCTCGTCTGTCAGAGGAGGAGTTGCGGGGGTACGGTGGTTTTTCAGCACCCGCCGAAATTCAGGGTTTAATTGATACCCTGAATGCATCAACACCTACTGCTGATGCTACTTCGCATTATGGGTTTGTGACTTCTTCTCAAACTCAGTCAAAAGGTATGGGGCTTCAGCCCTCAGAACCTCAATCGGTTCCCAAGAGTCGAACTCTTGGGGATATCCCAGCCAGCGTACCAAGTACTCTGTACGCTGCCCCCTGTTCAAAGGCACCGAGCGCTTCGAGATCAAGCGCTCGAGGATATATCGCTTATTTCCCTGATTATCAATCAGGGGCGGCGGAGGTTGAGAATTCCCTCGCCGTTGTTGTTGCGGAGCATGGTTCTTCGCTCCGCAAGCTCGAGGAGTGTTATTCCTCCTTGAGCAGCGATATGTCTCACTGTGTGAAGACATATCGGTCTCTTCGCGAGGATGTCCGCGACATCCTCGGAGCGCACACTGCCCTCCAGCAGAAGAATGATCTTCTGTACATTGAGCTTTCTCGCTATAAGAGAGAGCTCGATCGGCGCACGGCTGATCTCGAGCAGTCGAAGGCGGAGGTAACGACTCTCCGCTCTGCTCACCAACGGCTGGAGGCCGATTACAAGTCTCTCTTGGGAGACTTGGAGAAGCACGGCATCTCCCGTGGTTCTGCGTCTCGTCGTAAGACGAAGACGAGTGATGCGGCTTGAGCCGCCCAACATAGAATGTTGGGTGAAGCCGCATTGCTGTGGGAATGTCTAAGGTATAGGCATTCCCCCGAATCTATCGGACCTTGAAAGGTCCAATGTACTTAGGAAGCAAATTCCGTGTAGTGAAGTTGCTTATTGCATGTGTAGGCAAATTAGTAGTACTTAGTAATACTAATTCACCTTTAAGAAATGAGTTTTTGTTCTTCCTTCCTTGTTTATCTGCATTTTGCTTCTGCTTATCAAAAGCAGAGGCAAGTGCATCCTTTACATAGCGTATTACAGCTTGGCGCTGTAATACGAATTCATCTACTGCTTTATCAGCAGTAGGTGCATTGTCCTCGTTGTCTGCAGCCATTGCTGCAGACACATATTCATCGTATGCAGCTTCAGTTTTAATTGAAGCTGCTTCCGCTTCTACTGTACTTTCAGTAGAAGGGCCATCGTTTTGTTCACAAGTTGCAGTCGCAACTTGCGCATTGACTCGCTCAAAATTTGAGCGGTTCCCTCCCCCACTTAGATTTGGCGTACCGCCAAGTAAAGCTGGGGTTCGTGGATGCCTTAAGGCATTCACGTAGAGCGGTGTATGCTTAGTTGAAGCATGCACCGAATTGTTAATCGCTAATTCAGTGAGTGACAGGTAGTCACTCCACTGTTCAAAGGCATGTGCGTATGATCGCAACATGTCTCCGACAACGCGTTTAACCCGTTCCGTCTGCCCATCCGTTTCCGGATGGTCAGCAGTTGACATCTTCAAATGAGTTCCCAACAATGAGAACGTTTCTTGCCAGAAACGTCCTGTAAATCTCGGATCTCGATCCGAGACAATGTCTTCCGGCATTCTGTGCAAACGGAATACCGTATCAACGAATATCCGCGCTGTTTGAGCGGCGGTTACGTTCGCTGATACCGCAGTAAGATGTACCATCTTAAATGAAACGGTCTACAAAGACCACTATTCCGGTCTTCCGACTATTGTCGGGTGGAAGACCGAATACGAAGTCCATTGAAATGGACTTCCAACACTCTGTCGGAACCAGCAGAGATTGCAGCGGAGCCTGTGCAGACTGGGCAGGCTTAACGCGCTGGCAAATCTCGCAAGCGCGTACGTATTTCCGTACCCACTTGTACTGGTTTCGCCAGTAAAAGTCACGTGCGAGAGAAACGTATGTCTTCTCTCGACCTTGATGCCCCGAAATCGGTGCATCATGATACTCAAACATAATTTTATGTTTGAGATCATCGTCGTTTGGAACGACGATGCGACTTTCATCTGTTTGGTCTGTGCTGTAAAGCAGCAGACCATCGTGCCGTAGATATCGATGCACGCAAGCGCGGAGGAACTCTGGGAATTCGTCGCGCTTCTCACTTGATTGATTACTTAAGTAATCAATCAACAGACGTGTCACCTCGTCTGTTTTGTACGCCTCGCGTACTTGTCGTACAATTGACGACGACAAAGCAGTGCAACGGATCGCGTTTGCACTGGCCCCTTCAGTTACGGACGGTTTCATCTCGTAATCGGGCCTTCGTGATAGCGCATCTGCTATCACGTTCAACTTTCCGGGTTTGTATTCAACCGTAAAGTTGTACTCAGCAAAGAATGACAGCCATCGAGCCATTCTTTGAGAAATGTGTGGTGAATTAACGGCCGTGCGTAGCGACGCATGATCTGTGTAAACCGCAAACGGTCTATCTCCCAATAGATATATCCGAAACTTGGCCAGTGCGTACTTCATGGCAAGGAGTTCCTTGTCATGCACTGGATAGTTGCGCTCGTCTGGGCGCAACTGACGCGATTGATAGCAGATTACGCGATCACAATCATCGTGATCACGCTGCATCAAAGCACAGCCGATAGCGAAATCGCTCGCGTCGCAAACGACGTGGAACGGACGGTCGTTATCGGAAATAGCCAAGACAGGCGCTTTAGTCAAGCTTTGCTTGACTGCATCAAAATCATCTTGACATTGGGTATCCCAATGCCATTCGACATCTTTCTTAATTAATTGAGAAAGAGGTCGTATTAACCCAGCATAGTTGCACGAATACTTATGCAAATATGTTGCCAACCCAAGGAACTTTCGAAGTTCCTTAACGTTGTTTGGCATAGGCCATTCAACGATCACCCTGATCTTTTCTGGATCAGGACGCACCCCGTTCTTACCCACAAAGCATCGAAGAACAGGTATCTCAGAAGCACCAAAGGTGCACTTCCTTAGATTTGCATAGAGCTTATGCTTACACATAAGCTCTAACACTCGACGTAGATGCTCCCTATGGACATCTACATCGCTTTTATCGTGTTCACCCTTGCTATGGATGAACACGTCATCGAAATAACTCGGTGCGAATTCTCGCACCGGGCGTAATAGATGCGTTACGCATCTCTTAAACGTAGCAGAGACATTTCGAAGCCCCTGCGGCATAACAAGCCACTCCCAAAAGCATGCCGATTGGGGTGCTTACCGCCGCGAGGGATATCCTTCTCACGCATTAGGATTCGATAAAATCCATCTCTTAGATCGAGAGCACTAAAGATGGTGCTCCCGCACATGTCATCTATGATGACATCCTTCCGCGGTATCGGTGTCTGTGCCGGTACCGTCGCTGCGTTCAGCTTGTTGTAAGCATGAACGATTCTCCACCCACCTGAGGACTTCTTCACACAAAAGGTGGGGGTAGAGTGCGGTGAGGTAGACTCCCGCACTTGGCCTGATTTACGACGAGCTTCGAAGAACTCGTCGATCGCTTTTACCTGATCACCCGGCAACGGCCATTGCCGCGTAACACAATACTTCGTGCCTGGCACGAGGTCAGTCTCATGACGAGTTCCCTTATCCTTAGGGAGATCGCTAGGTACTTCTTCTGGGAATACGTCAGCGTATTCCCGAAGTACCTCACAAAATGGGGAGTTCGCTTTAAGCGACTCCCATCTCTGCGATTCAAAGCGCTTAACTCTCGTTTGATCATTGGGAACCTCTTTCCCAATGTTTTCCACTTGTAATGCGGATATTCGTTCACGAATATCCACTACATCATCTGTTGCAACGATGATACAGATCTGTTCGATCTGACCATCGTGCAAGTTTCTCATAAACTTCTTCCAGCTTAGCGCTGGAAGAGCCATCACCTCCGAACCTTCTTTCGGAGGGTGTTCCATCAACAGAGACTGGGTAGCTAATCCGGTCTCCGTTTGCGTCAAGACGTTGATCGTCTCGACGGAACTGCCCATGCAATCAGACGCACTCGTCTGATTGACTACTACACGGTTATTACGATTCACCGTGTGCGAATACTCATCATCATGGTGGCCACTGCCTACCATGGAATTTTGGCGATCAGATGTGCTCGTCGACCGGCCGCCTTTTCTGCGACACGGTGGTCTTTATCACCCGTGCGCATGGTTAACGCAACGTGGTGGGCACTGGCCACCACGGAGTTTTGCTCACGATTGCACTCGATCGTGAGTTCACTCTCATTAACACGGAATTCATTCGTCGTGTTGGAACCTTCGGTCGCACAGTGGGTGTTTCCCACTGTGGATACTATTTCATTCTCACGGTGGGTGTTTCCCACCGTGGATATAACTTCATTCTCACGGTTGTCTTTATCACCCGTGGAATGTTTCTCTCCAACACGCAACGACTCTTCTGTTGCGTGTGGTAGTCCCTCTGGAATCTCACCAGCGGATGTACCTTCCGCTGATCGTGTCAGAACAGACCTGGTGGTGCCATTGCTATCCACCAGACTGTCTGACGCTGCGGTTGTATCTTCTGATACAGCCGGATACACACAGGGTGATCAGATCCTGTGCGTCCGCCGCAGTCGATCGATAGGTTAACCCAGTCGATCGAAGGTTTAAACTTGGACATCCATGGGATTCCAAGTATCACATCGAACTTGTAATCTAAATCGAGGACGATGAATTCATCCTCGAATGACAGTTCATTCAACTCGAAGCGTGTTTTAATCACACGCTTTGGAATAGTCACGGTTGCACCTGTTGCTAACCGGACTGACAACATACTTCTTGGGTTCTCTACCTCCACGAAGCTCAACAGCGTTAGACTCTGAGTTCTAACGAAATTGTTTGACGCTCCTGTGTCAAACAAAGCTCGCATGGGGACATCGCTCCCGTGCGGCTTAACCTCCAGGGTTATAAGAGGCTTACCATCACCCTGCACCTTTTGACAGGACATAGTCCCGTCTGGGGCCATTACCCTCACATGCCCTATGTCGGCATGTGGGATAACATTCCCAGTAGGGCGCCCCGCCCCTACTTGTGTTCTACGTTTTTTGCACCAACAGGGTGATGTCCCTGTTGGTGTCGCCGTGCAGCGGACGGTCCGTCCGCTGACTGCGTGGCACCGGACGCGGTGCCATACACGCATGGGCAAATGCCCCATATTCGCGCATCTATTGCAGCGAATATTCTTCTTAAATTTCGGTTGCTTCGTGTTCAAAGCAACCGCAACCGATAGGTCCATCGGCTCTGGACCTCCACCGCCCATGCTCTGGCGCGGGTGGATGTTTCTTGAGACGAAGTGTGAGCTTCGTCTGCCTGACTGCTGATTGTTGACATGCCGTTGCGGCATGTCAAAAGCAAAGGGCTGTTGAGCCCTTCGGCTGTACCCAGCATGCGATGACGCTGATCTGATGCTGAACTCCTCACGGATGCTCATATCAATGGCATCCCTCAGAGTATCTGGCGGGTGCCGATAGAGACTCTGTTTGACGGGACCATCATTGAGTCCCTTCATGAAGCCAGTAACCTGCATAGCAGGGGGCACCGGCTCATACACAATATTTGACAGCAAATATTGCGTCTTCTGAGCGTAAGCTTGAAGGTCAAGCTTACCTTGCCGGAGTTCCATAAACTCCTGCCGACTACTTAGCTCCATTTCTGGAGCTTCAAAGTTGAGCTTTAGCTCAGCTTTAAATTCCTTATAAGTAAGGAACGCAGAGTCATCAGTGGCTCTGCGACTCATCGCCCATGCCCTGGCTCTGCCGCCTAGACATGTTGTGGCGAAGTACGCCTGTTGACGTTCGTCAACAATATTTTGCGCAGAGATGGCATCTTCCACCTCTGCGAACCATCTACGAAGGGGATCGCCCCCTTCGCCGGTAAAGGGCGGTACTCGCGCCTTTACTACTTCAACGCTATGCGTTGCAGGTGCAGTTGCGGTCCGCGCTGCCTCTGGCGTGGGCCGTTCTGAATTTTCTAGGTGGTCTAGCCTAAACCGGTTCACCACCTGTACCACTTCCTCCGGGGACTTACTCTTGAGGAAGGTAATGATGTCGGTCCCCATAGACCGAATCATTTTCACCGTCGCGTCTTTACTACGCGACGAGAAGTGAGGGAAGTGTTTATTCACCTCTTCCAGCGTTCTCTCTCGCTCGGCAGTCGACATGTCTCGCGACATGATGCCGAGCGGCTCTTAATCTTCGCTCCGCTAGTTAACTAGCAGAACGGAACTGTGGTCGTTAAGACGGACCACAAAGTGCTACCAGTGTAACAGGACTGATCCTGTTACAGGCTTACACTGTATTTTGCGAGGAAGCGCGCAATACAATATAGGGCAGGATTAGTTGGTAACAACTAATCCTATAATAAAAGTAAATATATCAATATTCACTTATCTGTTAGAATGCAAAATTAAGAGTGTTTTTTTAATGGGTGGTTTAGAGGCTAATAGTATAGTAACTAACTAATTAATATAATAATATCAAGTCTTTAACTAACTGTACTATTAGTTAACCTGCAAGATTCGGTATTTATACCGAATCGACTTTTCCTTGGTAGATTATAATAACTTATAATCCCTTATTTAAATTTCAGACAACGCGTCTGAAATTAAACTGTGATATTCTAACTTGAATATCAATTATGTAATGGCACCCCATTACAGTTCTACTCCAGTTGATGGAAGCTGTCACCGTTCATACTTGCGTAGATAGTCGAAAACTTGTGTGGTTGATGCCAAATAATAACTCCAATATACCGAAATTGTCTTACGTCAATATCACTGCTACCAAAATCCGTTGACCGTGAAAAAGACACCCGTAGACAGTTCGCAGTAAGTAGAAAAAAGTAACCAAACCAGGGACTTTATCAATGGAATGTGTATTGAGAAGTGTTTAGCTAGCCTAACATGAAATATGTTACCAATTGTTGAGCTTCCATCTGTTATGTGCTCTACACTACGTATTAGTGCTCAGAAAACATATGTACTCAGATCGAGTACAAACACATAGAGCTTTTTACTAATAAGTACGATATGAATATTGCTACTACTAATAAAGTATTACTCTAATAAAAACCGGTATTATGAATATATTGAACACGAGCAACTCAACCAATCGCCTCTCCTAGTGTTAGATATACTTACGTAAAGAGTATATTATGTAAAGTTAAGAAAGCTTAACGTAAAATACCTTTAAATACTTGTAACTACAGAGGTTTGAACGATTTGTCGTTTCGAGTGGCTACGTTTCACCCTCAAGTACATCCTTGTTATTTACTTAGTCGACGGCTGATCTGATTTTCTACTACTGTACCATGTATTACGTGTCAACAAATGTCCACAAAACGTGATCAAGGTGACAGGCGTTGCACTTTGCAAAAGGGTATAGTGGAATTACATTACATTGGGTTCCTATTCAATACTACCACCTACATCTGTAAAAGTACATTGTAACTGTGTTATCGTCTACACCAAACCCGTGCCCCTCTGTTCCTTCTCCATCGTCGCTTGGGATTCATGTATCTGACATAAAAGTCCACGTCGCACCGCTCGGGAGCACGTGGGATATTCGCACCGTTTCCCACCCCCATGCGAGATACAAAAGCCATTGCCACGGTCCTTCTTTTCACACGCGCCATGCTGACACTTGCGAATGCCACCGTGGACGTAGCAGCGACCTTTGCGTTGTTGCCCACGCGTGCAGCCTGGAAATTCACATCGTTTGCCTCCTCCATGAGCTCGACAAAAGCCGCCACCTTGCGAACTTCGTGAACACCCACCTGGTCCTGTATATTGACACCTCGCACCACCTCCGTGCGCTTTACAGCGACTGTTGGACTGCGCCCGTCGAGTACAACCAGTTTCGACACATTTTTTCCCCTTGGACGTTTTGAATGGTGGAATTACGTGAGTCATGGACGAGGTTCTTGCAGCCGACGTTCTTGCAGCTTTCACTTTTGCGTCACCATCACGCTCACTCTTTCCACAACGTGACCGCTTTTGTCGCGACGTCTTGTTGGGTGGAACGCCAAGATCAGCTGACACAATCAGTTCTTTCAGCCCTTTATTCGTCCACGAAGAAGGAGGTGAAATGGTCAACGAGAATGGAGGACAGTCCTCGGACGTTTCGACCGATGGATTCCGCTCCTCTGGCAAAGGCGTTTCGGAATTTTTCAACATGGAAATCCAGGCCCCTGAATTTGGGGAGGTCATTGGGTCAAACATGTCGACGGATGCAGGACTAGGGTGTTGCATCATTGCGGTCATTGTCACCATGTACTTACTCGCATGTACTCGTGGCATGTCATGTATCGAGTCATGAGTTTCTTCATCGTCCATCCAGGCGCTGGAAGAGGGCGACGGTGGGAATGTCGAATACGTCCCAGCACTAAACTCTACGTTTGTGTTTGCTCCAAAAGGAAACATGGACATTGGGTTGTTTGTATCGAAAGGATAGCAACTCGCAAGTGGCCCATTCGCTTTCAGCGGCCGCGCGCTTCGAACGGAGGGTGGCAACGTCATGGCACTCGTCGAGAAGCTCAGGTTCTTCTCGCCATTGCCTTTAAGTAAATCCAGCGGTTCCAATAAGAGGGAACTATTACTGGACGGAGATTTCGTAATCACGTCATACTCTTTCTTAAAGCTGGGAAAGTCGGCAAAGTCCTGCTCACTGAGCTGGCTAAACATGTCATCTTCATGCAGGCGCACGAATAAGGACGTATCGTCCGACGTGGGGGGTTGAAACGGCGCTGGGTAGTGACCGAGTGCGATGCCACCGCCAAGGAGGGAGTTTGGGGGCGGGGGGACGAGACTGCAATTACCACTACTGGGGGGTGTACACAGTGCCTTCACTCTAGTACAGGACGTCGGTATCGGCGATGGAAAGATACTGGAGGCGGCTCGCATCTCGGACGTAAACAGCGATTCAACAAATGCGAGCTCATCCATCGGTTGGCCCTTGGCTTTTTTCAGAAAGGATGGAAAAAGCCCGTTGAAGTTGCTAGCCGATGAAAAAACTAGTGCTGGCTGAATGGATTGTTTATCGTTACTATGGAAGGACAATGAGAAAAACGGAACGAACCTGATTTTTTTCGTATGCAGGTACAGTCAGTCACTACAGTACCTCGCTCTCCCCACTCTGCTCGTTGATTCGTGGGAGAGAGAGACCGTAGCTATCTTTCCTCGTGTTGCCCGTCTTGGTCACGGAAACTTCAGTCCTGACAATTACTGAATGTGTCGGTTCTCGTCGAAAAAAGTGCCCGACTCGAGACAAAACGTGGAGCAGCTGGTTCGAGACATCTGTCGAAAAAAACGGGTTTAATGGATGCCGTGACGAAGATGCGCGCACTGACCCCATGGAAAATCGATAGCAGATTTTTGAAGTGGGCGTAACAGCGTCACAACCGAACAGATTGGGTAGGGGCCATGCTACTATGTAGGACGTGCTACTGACTATCCGCCATGGCACGGGATGCCATCGGGCCCAGGGTTAATAAAAACTATCCTGACTGCTTTCCCTCGTGTGGGCTTTTATGAACGCAGAGATGAGATTTCACGTTTACCAGACGCCAGTTGAGAGTCGCACTGACCCCTTAAGCGAGCGCACCCCTTCGATCTTGTCGGTTACCTTATCGTACGTAACCTCTCAACACATATTTGAAGTCGTGTTCACGGTAGGACAGCCTCAAGCAATTTCGCTGCGCCTCTGTAACGTATTATGCCACTTTTTGACATGTCCCGAACCTCACATCTTGATGTGGTAGCAAAGACTGCACACCAGAGGCTTCGATTGGCTAGCCGCAATCATTGCGAGTTCATAGCGTGACAGACCACGTTTAGTAGCCAGCCACAATATTGATGACCATATCTGGAAGCCTTCAACAGGGCCGTTCCGTCTGCAGAATGAAGGACATCTTTTTTATTAATCGGTCAGGCTGAAATCGTCACATTGCTTAGACTGATACTACAGGCTGTCTGTCGTACGTGTATATTGCTCCCAAGATATTTACTTCCCAATTTCCCTTCCATGTTCAATCACATAGGGGTAGGCTCAAGATATTGTGAATCTTTACCATGTGAGCAACATGTGCTGCTCCTACTCTGTTCAACTTGAATAAAAACAATATCTGAACTCTAGAGTTGGGTGTTTAAGGAACAACGGGCAAGAATCTTATCTGTCCACTCCTCTTGCAATGTCGCCCGACCAGTCGGTAACGTGTGTACTGCATCAGGCTGTCGCGCCCAGTTTCGATAAGCGACTTGCCTATCATTACGCTGTACAAAAGATGCCGGCGAATAACATCTCAGTTCTCATTTGCTGAACGTTCGACGTCTGATGGTACTTTTTTTTCAGGCGCTACGTTTGACTGTGGGAAGTAGGATTTTATTTTTGGAACAACGTAAGGCATGTTGGCGCGCTCGCTTGCGTAACACTTTGTTAGGTATGAAAAAGTTTTACCGATGTGCGTTATCGTGATTGCCTTTGCCTTGTTCGTGCCGAGCAATCTTTGGGACATAGGCCATCAGATACGCACGCTATCAACAGCGTGAGTAATGATGCCACAATGCAAACGAAAGCAATGGCCACGTTAACCCTGACTTCTAACACGTTACCTTGCGCTTATCAAACGTTTTCACCACCTGCTCGCTCGCGTCAGTCGGTACGAGAGCGCTGTTTTTGATGTATGAGCCGCTGGATTGTCGTTCGCAGGACGATGGGCTTGCACGCTGGACTTTTACTTGCAAGGTCAGTTTTTGCGAGCGAGCACTTGAAGCAAAATCTTCAACTGAGATCCCATAGCATCGAGCTCGTTGTATCTTTAGCTTAAACACTGAGTGTGCACGTGGTTTGTGTCGATGAAACGGTCTGCGTCATCTTGAGACTGGTGCGTCCCGAAAAGGTTTTAAGTGTTGCAGCGACTAGCCATGCATGCACCTCTACAACACACAAGATACAGGTAACGGAGGCAAGTACCGTTGCTGTCACGGGATAAGAGCAAGGGGTAGTATCTATCTATCTATCTGCAACAGCGTTTCTGCGCCTGCCGCTCCTTTTCGTGCCGCGCTCGAACCATCGCATAAAAAATCACCGGCGCGGTAGACATTTGCACTACCAAGCAAAAGCCCCCGTTTCTACGCCACGTTTGCACGACGCAAACAATCGAGCAACACAATCCGTGCACATTGGCACACAGGATGCCGCGTCTGACTCAAATATTTCTTGTCAGTGCGCAACTCAACAAATCATCCAGTCTCACGCCTCGATGTGTCGAGTTGTAACTTTTTTCCTACTAGCCACACAAAAGTCCTGCGCCAACGCTCGTCGCTGCGCCATGCGGCCTCGGCCTCGTGCACATGGTAAGCGATGCACAGGTGCGGGCATTGCCAGGTGCCAGGCCTTTGCACGTGGTGTCATTTGTTGATTTTCTATTCAAAGGGAAAGAAAAAAAAGGCGACGCCGCGCTTGCCATCTGCTTGCACGGGGATAGTGCCACTCTCTGAAGTCTACCGGCGGCTCGTTTACGTTCGCCTCTGTTTCTTCCCACCCTCCCCGTCAGCTCACGTCTCGATCGTTGAGCCGACAGGCAGACAGTCACGTGGGCTGCCTGCAGGGCCATTTCCAAATCCGCGAGCGCTCCGCACGACAGATTATTGTACTTCTTCACGTTCTTGCGTCCACAGCAAGCGTACTTCGTCTCTCTCGACCAACAGTATGTTCGACCTCCATGTGTGTTCTCCAGACTCGCCCGTTGATTCCGCCATGTTCCCTCCTGTCTACAATCGCTCGTCGTCCTCGTCATCCACGGCCTCGTCAGCCTCCTCCGACACTGTCACGCTCAACGTCGCGAAAGTCATGCCCTCTATCAAACAAGAGCTCGAACCTTTTGACTACGCACCGCATGCAAGTGCCGTGGTAGTGCCCACACCGCGGTCCCAAGCTGGCACGTCCCTCAGTTCTGTCTTTGGCGATCAAGATCTCGTTGACGCCATCATGTGCAGTCTGACGACGGAACCAAGCTCGCATTCGAGTGCCAACGTCATGAGTGGAAACCAAAACATCCTTCTTCCAGCCTTCAATCCAAGCTTTACGTTTCCCCGACGCGTGCAGCACATTCACGTTTCCCAGCCTCATTCGTTCACGGCATTAATGCAACAGCGGCCACTGCACCTTCCAGCAGCGGACAGCCGGATGAAATCGACACTCTCGGGTCCCTGTCTTCGAAAACCGGGGACTTTTCTCAACAAAGATGGTCGATGGATCAAAGGCAAACCGTGTCGAATGGAAGGATGTGACAAGCGGGCACAGTCCAACGGACTGTGCAAAGGGCACGGCGGCGGTGCCCGGTGCAACTTCTCTGGCTGTAATAAGTCGTCCCAAGGCGGTGGCTTTTGCCGTGCCCATGGCGGAGGCAAGCGATGCATGCACGAAGGGTGCGAGAAGGGCACGCAACGCAATGGCTTTTGCTACCTCCACGGTGGTGTCCGGTCCTGCAGTGTCGAAGGATGCGATAAAAAAGATCGAGGGAATGGCAAATGCTTTTCACACGGCGGAGGCCGCAAGTGTCAAGCGCACATGTGTTTCCACACAACGCGACGAGGTGCTTTTTGTGACTTGCATAACACCAAGTTTAAGTAAAAACACAGCCAAAACAGTCAAAACCTAATATATAGAGTCCGGTCCGCACAGACATTTTTTAACTTAAAGAGTCAGGAGATTCCCCGTGTGACGTATTGAACATCATCTTAAATCTAATACATGTTTAATACATGTTGAAGGTGGTCACAGCGGGCCGTTATTCTTCCCTCTACCCAAAATCCCGATCGATATGAAAATTTCATATCATACAAACGGCGTCGACCATGTGGGCATAGGAAGAACACATGTCGCAATCGGTACAGGATGCAAGCACACAATCGTGGTGACCGACGTTACTCGTTTCAAGATCGTAGCAACAATTTTAGAGAAAAATTCAGTGATTTGACGAAAAAAGACGCCACAGGGTCGGTACTATTTCATCCACGATGTGTCACGATAAAAGCATCTTATAGGTCACGTTAGCATGTTCGTAGAATGGTGCATGATAACAAACCAGATTACGTGTGCTCAACATGATGGTACATTGATACGTTTAAGATTACTATCAAAAGGGCGAGGGAAAAATCACCCCAGCTTTTTCGCAAAATCACCCCAACCGTGGGCTTTTCACCCCAACCACCTCGTTACTGACACATTAGCGCAGAACAAGTGCTCTAATTATGCATGAGTGTACTATCTCTACACACACACCCCTCAAAATGTTGTTAGGTCGCACAACAGCAGCAATTAATGTGGTGAAGCGGACTCAAGAATTCTGGTCGCTTCCGGTCAGCAGCAGACCGATCGGCTTCGGATTGGTGGAAATCAAGGAGGCGTTTGGGCCAATCATGTGCAAGAGGTGTCAAGAACACGGATTTTGGTAAGTCACATGAGATTGCGTGTACTTACATATTTGCATGTGTGTACATATTGAGAGCCATAGGGGGTAGGGAGTTTTAGTGTTGGTTTTGGTTTTGTCTACTAAGAACGTTTTTGGCTTTACGTCTTAATTGTTGGGCCTTTAACTCAACCGGAGGTCGTTTCGCTTCGTACATCAGTCACCTCTGCACGCCTCAGAGTGTTTGGGAGCGGAGGGTCGAGTAATCCCCTCCAGCTCATTATACCCGGCAGGGACGCGTTACATACGCACTTGGCCCGCCGGAAGTCCCTCGACGGGAGTACACTTTGGTCGGCTTCCCAAGTTTCAAGTTACGCACGTTTGGAACGTGCTATTAAGTCTTCTGGATTATTACGTGGAGATATCGTTCGTGGAGTGTATCACGTTCTCATTTGGATCTCCCTATTGGATTATTGGATTATTGGAGTTTTATACTCATATTGGTTGGTGTAATGGGGTGCCATTACATAATTGATATTCAAGTTCGAATATCACAGTTTAATTTCAGACGCGTTGTCTGAAAGTTAAATAAGAGATTATAAGCTATTATAATCTACCAAGGAAACGTCGATTCGGTATAAATACCGAATCTTGCAGGTTAACTAATAGTACAGTTAGTTGAATACTTGATAATATTATATTAATTAGTTAGTTACTATACTATTAGCCTCTAAACCACCCATTAAAAAAACACTCTTAATTTTGCGTTCTTAGACCAAAGTGAATATATATATTTACTTTTTTATAGGATTAGTTGTTATCAACTAATCCTGCCCTAATTGTATTGCGCGCTTCCTCGCAATTACAGTGTAATCCTGTAACAGGATCAGTCCTGTTACACTGGTAGCACTTTGTGGTCCGTCTTAACGACCACAGTTCCGTTCTGCTAGTTAACTAGCGGAGCGAAGATTAAGAGCCGCTCGGCATCATGTCGCGAGACATGTCGGCTGCCGAGCGAGAGAGAACGCTGGAAGTGGTGAATGAACACTTCCCTCACTTCTCGTCGCGTAGTAAAGACGCAACGGTGGAAATGGTTCGGTATATGGGGAACGACATCATTACCTTCCTCCAGAGTAAGTCCCCGGAGGAAGTGATACAGGTGGTGAATCTCTTTAGGCGAAACCACCTAGAAAATCCAGAACGGCCCGCGCCAGAGGCAGCGCGGACCACAACTGCACCTGCAACGCATAGCGTTGAAGTGGTAAAGGAACGAGTACCGCCCTTTACGGGCGAAGAAGGTGAGCCCCTTCGTAGATAGTTCGCAGAGGTGGAAGATGACATCTCTGCGCAAAATATTATTGAAGAACGTCAACAGGCGTACTTCACCACAACATGTCTGGGCGGCAGATCCAGGGCATGGGCGATGAGTCGCAGAGACACTGATGACTCTGCATTCCTTACTTATAAGGAATTAAAAGCTGAGCTAAAGCTCAACTTTGAAGCTCCAGAAATGGAGCTGAGTAGTTGGCAGGAGCTCATGGAACTCCGGCAAGGTAAGCTTGACCTTCAAGCTTACGCTCAGAAGACGCAATATTTGCTGTCAAATATTCTTTATGAGCCGGTGCCCCTGCTATGCAGGTCACTGGCTTCAAGAAGGGACTCAATGATGGTCCCGTCAAACAGAGTCTCTACCGGCACCCGACAGAGACTCTAAGGGATGCCATTGACATGAGCATCCGTGAGGAGTTCAGCATGAGATCAGCGTCATCGCATGCTGGGTACAGCCGAAGGGTTCAACAGCCCTTTGCTTTTGACATGCCGCAACGGCATGTCAACAATCAGCAGTCAGGCAGACGAAGCTCACATTTCGTCTCAAGAAACAGCCACCCGCGCCAGAGCACGGGCGGTGGAGGACCAGCGCCGATGGACCTATCGGTTGCGGTTGCTTCGAGCTCGAAGCAACCGAAATTTAACAAGAAGAACACTCGATGCAATAGATGCGCGAAAATGAGGCATTTTGCCCATGAGTGTATGGCACCGCGTCCGGTGCCACGCAGTCAGCGGACGGACCGTCCGCTGCACGGCGACACCAACAGGGACATCACCCTGTTGGTGCAAAAAACGTAGAACACAAGTAGGGGCGGGGCGCCCTACTGGGAATGTTATCCCAGATGCCGACTTAGGGCATGTGAGGGTAATAGCCCCATACGGGACTATGTCCTGTCAAAAGGTGCAGGGTGATGGTAAGCCTCTTATCACCCTGGAGGTTAAGCCGCACGGGAGCGATGTCCCCATGCGAGCTTTGTTTGACACAGGAGCGTCAAACAATTTCGTTAGAACTCAGAGTATAACGCTGTTGAGCTTCGTGGAGGTAGAAACCCCACGAAGTATGTTGTCAGTCGGGTTAGCAACAGGTGCAACCGTGACTATTCCAAAGCGTGTGATTAAAACACGCTTCGAGTTGAATGAACTGTCATTCGAGGATGAATTCATCGTCCTCGATTTAGATGACAAGTTCGATGTGATACTTGAAATCCCATGGATGTCCAAGTTTAAACCTTCGATCGACTGGGTTAACCTATCGATCGACTGCGGCGGACGCACAGGATCTGATCACCCTGTGTGTAATCCGGCTGTATCAGAAGATACTACCGCAGCGTCAGACAGTCTGGTGGATAGCGATGGCACCACCAGGTCTGTTCTGACACGATCAGCGGAAGGTACCTCCGCTGGTGAGATTCCAGAGGGACTACCACACGAAACAGAAGAGTCGTTGCGTATTGGAGAGGAACATTCCACGGGTGATAAAGACCACCGTGAGAATGAAGTTATATCCACGGTGGGAAACACCCACCGTGAGAATGAAGTGATGTCCACAGTGGGAAACACCCACTGTGCGACCGAAGGTTCCAACACGACGAATGAATTCCGTGTTGATGAGAGTGAACTCACGATCGAGTGCAATCGTGAGCAAAACTCCGTGGTGGCCAGTGCCCACCACGTTGCGTTAACCATGCGCACGGGTGATAAAGACCACCGTGTCGCAGAAAAGGCGGCCGGTCAGACGAGCACATCTGATCGCCAAAATTCCATGGTAGGCAGTGGCCACCATGATGTCGAGTATTCGCACACGGTGAATCGTAATCACCGTGTAGCAGTCAATCAGACGAGTGCGTCTGATTGCATGGGCAGTTCCGTCGAGACGATCAACGTCTTGAAGCAAGCGGAGACCGGATTAGCTACCCAGTCTCTGTTGATGGAACACCCTCCGAAAGAAGGTTCAGAGGTGATGGCTCTTCCAGTGTGGTGGAGTCAAGTTCGAAATCGAAAACATTAGCATCGATAACCTGACTACCAACATCGCGCCCAGCCTTCCAACTTTCGGAGGGGGTACTCCGCGGACCACCACTCGAGATCTGGTCCGATCGTCCGCTGCAAGCAGACGACCGGTCGTCATCAGAACCCACTTGGTCCGATTGTTTAGTGTCCATCTCACCTTGTGTACCCGATGGAATGGGCTAGTTACACACTCGGTGGATCGGGATCGCAGATTGGATCGAAGCGGTCTTGAATATAGAAGAACGATCTGGGTAGGTATCTCTGGGGCGGAACTCTTCACCCCAGACACAAACAGACCAAAAACACTTCCAAGAGATAACTTCCAATATATCAATCGTCTAAACGATCAAGACCTGACCAATACGAAATAATAGAGGGTAGACCGACCGTTCTGGTCTAACCCCTGACCAATACGAAATAAGACCAAAACCGGTCTAGTTTCCAACCAATATTAAAACAAGCCAATATGTCCGCGTAAAGACCCAATGTGCTCGTGAAACTCCACAAACGATATATCCACGTCAATACCAATCCAGTGAATAGCACGTTCCAAACGTACTTGAGTTGAGGTGTTGAGATCGCCAAATCGTACTACCGTCGAGGGACTTCCGGTAGGCCAAAGTGCGCGTGCGGCGCTTCCAGACCGGGTATAATGGGCGAGAGGGGATAATTCGACCCTCTGCCCCCAAACACTCCGCGGCGGGCGGAGGCGACTAGTGTACGAAAAGGGAAGAACGGCGACCCCTAGCTGTGGTGTGAACCAAGACCAGAAGAGGTTTCAGCCACTTATCCGAAAGCTAAAAGATTTCCTTACTTAAAGGTATAACCTCTGTCCTAAAAGGTAAAACCACAACTAAAATACTACTACCCTATAGTCCCTAAATTTCCCCACACAAAAATATGTAAAATACCCAAAGTCGGGTGACCCACCAAAACTTGCGTTCTTGACACTTCTTGAGTCTGAAAAGCTGAAAATCTCCCCTTGTTTAAACCAATCCGAAATTAAAACAAATGCCTTGACAAAACTTGACCAGAAGTGTGCCAAATTTTGGGCACGCTTCTCCACAGCCGCCCCTGAGTCAGACCGTGTCGCACAACGATAACGGTCTGACCTCGTCCATCAAATTCAGTTGGGTTTTGGTCATTCAGACTTTTCCGACATGGAGCAACCATCTTCTTCATCCGTTCCAGGTACTTGCACTGCTGGACTTAACCTTCTTGTATTTCCTTAACGTCCGTTCTTGTAGGCACCTCGCATACCACGTCATCGCGTGTCACTTCGCCCGTCCGGTCGGTCCGGTCTGGCAGCCCCCATCGTTCTACTGCACCTCAGACATCGGCAGGGCATCAGATTGGGACCGACGCGCAGTTTCAAGACGCATTTGAAGAGATCGCACGTCTCCAGGAGCAGATTGCTCAACAGGCGACACAACGTAAGCATGCATGTCCGGTCTTCACCTTGGACCTGTTCTAACCTTCGTTTGTCTTCAGCCCGTATACCTCCATCCCGTATACCTCCTGGCATCAGCAAGGCGATCAATTCCCTGCTTGCCGCCGATAGGCAGTCGAATACGCATGACCTCCAGCTGCGTCAGATTTTTACCGGACTAATAAACGCGCGCAATAGGTTGACCCGCTTGGAGGCTCATCAGCTTCATCTTCGGGAGCAGCTTGTGCTGGTCCAACAGCAGCGAGCAAAAGACCTGCTTGACCAGACCACGTTGAGCATTCAAAGCGACGACCTCGAGAGGCGTCTCACTGAGCTCCAAATTTCGATTCAAGACCAGACCGAGGAAGTCCAGTCTTGTGAACGCAAGTCGAACGATTGGACGCAGGCAGCGAATGGTCGTCGGGCGGTATTAAAAGAATGTCATCAGAGCTTGGTTGACCTGTTGCGTCCTCGTCGTCATCCGGTTGCTGCCTCCAGCGTAGACCGGTCTGCGTCGGCCGCCTTGGTGGACCTACACTGGGACCAAGATCAAGGCCGTTCATTGGCCGAAATTCACCAGCCCAAAACTCGTCAAAAGTCTAAGAAGCTCGCGGACGCGCCGCGTCCCTCGAGGGCGCGGGGCACAGCGCGCGACCATGAACTCGAAGGGAAGCGTGCGGTGCCTCGTAAGCGATCCAAGGTACAGGCGCCCCTCGTGAGCCCAAGCTTGGACGAGGATGACGACAGTAACATCTCCAAAAATCAAGCGCCCTCGACCGCCGGTGCTGACCGTGCCAAGTATTCAGAGGTCTCGTCCTGGGATGACTCCGGCGAAGACTCCGGTGATTCGGAGTTTGCTGTCCCGATCCCAACCAAGTCGCGAACAAGTCCACATGAAAGTTTTGTTCAAGTTGCATCGACTTCGGAGCAGACCAAGAATACCGGCCCGCATGGTGGCGTTCCACCACCTCATGCGTCGACAAAGTCAACACCTACGGTCTTGCCTGGGAAGTCCAAGCTCCACAAAGATGCTTTGTTGGCCAACGTGGCAATCGACAGTTCTTCCCTTCCGCCACGAACGCGTGAGGATACTTTGCCGTGGTCGCCAGGGCAGATCGGTTGTTTACGCCGGTCCACCCTGACCAAGCAGCTCCTGGCCCGGTCTTTCTCTCGTCAAGACCATTGGCTTTTCCCGCCGGCGAAGAAAGTTCCTGCCGCGTCGTAATGGCGGCCGGACTTGATCACGTCGGCACAGATCTCCTGCTTGTACGCTGACGAGCCGTGGAAGATTTTCGAGCATCCCAAGCTGGGGTTCATCTTCCACTCGACTCCGTGGGCCAATGCTTTCATGATTCGGGTGAAATATTTTAACAAGACTCACGCTCAAGCCATCTGGGAGGCATCCCACTATCTGGTGCTTCCCCCGGAACGAGTTCGGCAAGACCCTGGCTTGGCGACCACCCAGAACAAGCGCAAGCGGCGTCGGATCAGAGCGGGTGAGGCCTGGCAGTCCCTGTGCCAATATGTTTTGGACGGGATGCTGGACCACGAGTGCGACGTCGATGTGTTCTTATATCCAGTTGTACTTCATATGCCGCGGCGTCGCGTCGAGAGGACCCTGCTGCTGGCTGACGGTGGAACATGGTACCCCGGTCTTGGGTGCACTACACCGGTATTGGACCTCAAGGATGCTTTGGTCCAACTAGACCAACAAGAACCTTGGCGTAACCAGTACCAGGACCAAGTTGAAAAGCATCCGTCGTTGACCGTCGGCCGTCTGTGGGGTGATGGCGAGTGAGGTCGTAAGTAGTCGACCAGATAACACTTAATATATATCATCGTTCTTTTTCACATGTTCGGTCACCAAATCACTTGAGCTAATTCCACCAATTTCTCCAGAGTTGCACTAGACACGTTATCACCAACCGTTCCACTTACATCGCGAAAAAACAATCCACGTTCGTCACTCCACTATTCCAATTCGTCACATATTCACAATACACAATACACAATACAAAAGACGCAAGACCTTCCACCTCTTCACGTCGGTCGAGAAGACCGATGCTACTGCATGTCTTGGTCTTGGTCTTCATGGGTCTGCATCACTGCGAAACGGTTCCGACTGACTCGGTCCCGTTCGAATTCTCGTAGTAGTGATCCACAGTTCAGGTCGGACTCATCGATCCAAGTTGTTCCATCATGGTCCTTCCATCGAACCAGATATTCTCGGTGGGTCCGGCCGAACCTGGTCTTCTTGACCGATCGGACATCTAAGACCTTTTCCACTTCAAATTCGTCCTTCTCCAGCGGTCGTTCCCAAATGTCCTCCGGCAGTAATGCTTCATCGAAATCAAACCGTTCTGCCTCGTCTACTAGACAGGTCATTTTGGGACGATCAGGAAATTCTCGGACCAGTTTTAACTTGGACACATGTACGATCGGGAATACCTTGTAGTCCGTGCCGGTTGTTACTAGAAGGGCAGTGTGTTCACCAATCAGCTCGGCAAGACGGAAAGGACCGTGCCACATGTGAGCCAGCTTCTTCGCATAGCCCTCATTCACTCGGTCTAGGTACAACCATACCCTCGCCCCTGGTTCTATACCGTGGGGTTGGACCTGGTCGTTGTTCCGGTCTGCCCGGTCTTGTGTATCTTGACGTAACTTTTCGTTGACAATTTCTCTTGCATGCTGGTAATGTTTCTGGACCTGCATGCGCCAACGTCGAGCATCACGATCGCGGGTCCGAGTGCAGCCAATAGGTATCGCGGCTTCAAGAGTGGACCAGGGGTCCCATCCATACGCAAGATAAAAAGGCGTTTCTCCTCGGACCCGATCGGTCGACGACTTGAATGCAAACACCAGCCTTTCTGCGTATTCGTCCCAATCGCGCTGGTCTGGATCGGCAACGTACATCTTGATTGCTCTTGTAATAGTTTGTACCATACGTTCTGCCGATCCATTCGCTTGCGGACGATATGCCATCGTCGCGCTCTGCTTCTGGCCCAGCATATTGTTAAACGACCGGAACACCTCGGCCATGAAACCGGGTTATATGTCTTGTCTGATGACCTCGCTGGCGCCGAACCTTCGGAACACGCATTCTTCGTAACTTTTGGCGATCTGCTCGGCAGACCGGGACGCACTTGCCTTCGCAATAACTAGACCGGTGAACAGGTCTACCCAGATCAACAACTCAGTATTGCCATATGTCGATTTAGGCAGCGACGGTATATGGTCCATCGCTATGACCTGGAAAGGGTAGGTAGTTTCGATATTTCCGGGCGATCGCCCCTTGATTACCTGTCTACCCTTTCCGGTCTCGCAATCCGTACAACAACCCACATATTTCTGTACACTTCGGAAAAGACCTCTCCAGTGAAAGTGGGACCTGATCTTGTGATACGTTCTGCCTATGCCCTGATGTCCCCCTTATAGACTCACATGGTAATGATGGAGGACATCCGGCTGCAGCAACTCAGGTATCACCAATTTTTCCAATCGGTCCCGGTCTGCACTGTCTTGGTCGGCATCGCGGCAGTAATATAGTAAACCATCCTCATCCACTTCGTAACTGTCTGCGATCTTGGCACATTCTTTCTCTTGACCATTCGTCAACTTAGACAATTCACCGCGCAGGTAGGTCTTCAAATTCACAATCCATTCTTCTTCGTCCTGCGCCTTGAGGATCCGTTCTGCCCTTAGTCGTTGCACAACAGATTCACACAACCGTTACTTTGGGAACGTTTGGTGGTACTTCCGAGCTTTCGGTCTAGTTGCGACCATCACATGCATCTGGTCCGGAGCGTTCTTGGACCGATCACCTCGGGGAGCCTGTTTATATTCATCAATTCATCGAGAACGGCTTCCTCGGTGATCGTAGCCCCGGTCTGGTATCGCATGGCCTTGGTCGCGAGGTATTCGGCGCTTCTGTTCCAGTCCCGTTTCACGTGCAACAGCTCGTGGTTGGGATGGTCTTTCAATGCCTTCATTACCAGATCATTTAACGACCTCAGCCGTGGATCCTTGCAGTCGATCTCTCCGGTTATCTGCCGGATCACTAGGTTGGAGTCACCACATATGATGACTCGCCCCTTCTCTTGCGACGACAGCAGGTCCAGACATAGAAGTAGACATCGGTAATCCGCCTCGTTAACCGTAATATCCGTCGTGAAATCGGCAGCGGCTGCAACTATAGACCATTGTGGCAACTTCCACAATATGGCACTATAGGCGCCGACTTTCTTCTTCATGCTTGCTGATCCGTCAAAACTTAAGACCAAGAGCTCTTCATCATGGTCGGCGGTCGGTGGCGGTCTCGAAACTGACTGCCGAGGTTGTTTCCTCGGGGCAATCGCTATCAATGCCTCGTCCACTTCAGACCGAGGCGTGATACTGGCAGCTAATGTGCCCAATATCTCTTCCTCGCCCCTGGTGAACTTAACGACCTCGAGGGTCCACTGCGACAAGACCGCCGACCATCTGCCTAGACGTCCGTCCATCCCATTGGCTGATAATAGCCAGGCCAAAGTAGACCGCCTTGACAGGAAATTTATAGGTCGGCCGACCAGCAGGTTGAAACACACATCCAGAATTCGTAGCAACGCCAGAACTTCTTTCTCGACAATTCCATAGTTCATTTCATTTGGCTTTAGCGCTCTGCTCGTGAAAGTGACTGGATGGTACACACCATCATGATCTTGTACTAGAGTGGCCGAAATAGCCCACTGACTAGCATATACAATAATGGTCGGGACCTTTTCGGGATCGAAATGATTCAAAATCGGTGCCGTCACCATCTTAGCCTTCAACATACCAAAAGCAAACTTTGCACGCTTCATATGGTCTTCGGCCTCCACTTGCAGACAATCTGCAGCAAGACCAGAGTCGGCGCCCCCATGTAAAGTTGCCCGGTCCTCTTCGCGCAACATACGGTAGTCCACTTCCCGGAGCTTATACAACACAGCCGCGTAGATAGCAAAATCTTCGATGAAGCGGCTGTAGTAGTTTAAACTTCCTAGGAAGGACTGCATTGCCTTCAGAGACTTAGGAAACGGGAGGTTGCTTGACGAATCCAGGTCCTTAGGATTAGCCTCTAGACCATTGTTCGAGACCATATGACCTAAATAGGCGACCTTGGACATACCCCAAAAACTTTTTATGGCGCTGATAGATAGGTTCCAGCGGTCGCATGTCTCCAACAATCGTTCAACCTTCTCGCACAGATCGTTCCATGACGAGGCAGGTATCAGAATGTCGTCGATGTACGACCGCCTCCCTAGAACGGACGGTCTTCTTTCCCGATCGGGTTCACCCTCTGTAAACATATCATAACTTTCGGCAGGGTCCCGATCGGTCTTGATTTTGAAGTTTCCGTACAGTGCGTTGTCTATCAACCTTTGATAGATCTGGGATGCGTTCTTCAGACCGAACGGCATACGGTTCCACTCGAAAAGACCAAACGGTGTCACAAATGCGGAAATCTCACGGTCTCGATCAGTCATCGAGACCACCCAAAATCCACTTGCCATGTCCAGCGAACAATACCACAAGGTCTTGTCCAGGTCTTTCAACAAATCATTAATCAGCGGCATCGAGTACACCATAAGTTTAGTTAGCCGATTTACCAGCCGATAGTCGATGCATAACCTAATGTCGACGCCGTTCTTCTTGATATTAATTACGATTGGCGAGGCCCATGGCGAGGTCGACGGTCTAATAATCTTGGTAGCCAACAGTCCTTTGATAAGATCAGAAAGCTTTTCCCGGTACTGTGGCGTCACGCGTCGACATCGCTGAGCAATCGGCTTGGCATGTCCAACGTCAATATCGCAAATCGCACCACGGGCTGCAGGTGGTAAGGCGTTGCCCTTTCCGATCAGCAGATGTCTTTTCTTCCATATGATATTCTTCAACTGCTCGATCTGGTCTGGACTGTTAAGGTCTTGATCACCCACTTGTATATCATCCATTGTAACTTCGGGAGAGTCGGCAGACACTTCAGGGAGGACTGCCATTTGGATTTCCAGCTCCTGAATGTACTGTTCCCCGCCTTCATGTATACAGACTTGTTCATCTTCTGGGGTGATATCACTTAGACCATCTGGACCGGCTGAACGCCTCTGGTCTTGATCGACGGGCTGTCCTTCACTGATATCGGTCTAATTAGGAATATCGTCATGGTCCGACCTAGCAACTTCATGTTCCCCTTCTTCCGTTTCTTGCTCCGCTGTCGCCTGGTCTTGTGCTGACACCACGTTGACTAGCCTCGGCTCGTCTACTTGATAGTCCACCGTTCCTGGTGACTGCGGCGCCTTTCTTCGGACCAACATCTTTTTTGGGGTGACATAACTTGGTCTTTCCACTAAAGGTGAGGTATCCTCTTCCACCGACCCATCATCGCTGATAAGATCGGTGGTCGATTGGTACGCCAGGTTTTGCCACTCGACATACCGCCTCGACCCAATCTAGACGAACCACATCTTCCATGGTACCTTCCCTTCTGCCAACCACATGCCGACAATAGTGTTATTGTCCAGTGTCAGCGGCTTGTCACCGATATTGTTAACATGGACAAAATCACGTCGACCAGCACTCTTGAAGAAGGTTGAGACCCACCGATCGCCCCTGGTCAACCACAACTTCCTCGAACGAAAACCTTTCTCAACTGGAGTATCGGCACACCGACCAACTGGGATAGTGAGGTCTTGGTCCCACCGGACCAGATCGGTATACGAACCATACAGAGGTCTTCGACCAGCCAACTGGACCTGGACCTCATCCGGGAGCGTAAGCACTCCATGTGACAGGTCTAGGCGAATACCAGCTGGGACCATGAAATCAATTCCTAGTAAAGCGTCTTGACCAGCCAACTTGCCAACCCAAGCGCTGAAAAGTAGACCAGCGATCCCGACAAAGTAATTTTCACACGCGTTCTTCCTTCGGTCATATAAGAGTTTTCGCCGATACCGACGCATTCTTGTCTCTGGGTATCGTCTATACGACATCCGACCTTACGAGAAAAGGCGGAGTCGATTATCGATACTTCAGCTCCAGAGTCGAACAACATCGTCGCCTTCTGGTTATTAATCTTGCCACAGGCTTTCGCCTGCTTGAACCATTTATCAGGCGCGTGATACTTCCAGTATCCGCGGGATTCTTCAGGCAGTAAGTCCAACTGCATAACCACCTTAGTCCAGGAGTACTCATCGGTCTTCAGACTGTAGACCGGATGGTCTCGGTCGAAGCAATTTGGAATAGAACGTGTATTGTCGGTCTTATCCTCCTTGCCGACATATGCATAGATGTGAACCGTAGAACGCTCGGCTCAATCCAGATTCCAACCTGGCGAGCGTTCTAGTTTAACATCTTTTCTGCGTCCGGCGGCAGCATCCCCGCGTGCTTGTCCGGCACGTACCACTTGCGCATCATGTTAAAAAATCTTCAATCTTGCAGTGGCCGGCCTCGTGGATCTCTCCACATGACTTGCATATGAAGAGGCAGTGGTCCGTCGGGTGGCCTCGTCTCTCGCACTTCTTGCACACCATCTTCTTCCAGCAGTTTGGACCGTCATGTTTGCTCGACCCACAGTGGGAGCACTTCTGAAGAGGTAGGTCTGTATCGGACTTTCTTCCGTTCCTTCCCTTCCGGTCCACCTGGTCGGACTTCGACTTGGTCTTTGGGGCAGGTCCCGCAACATAGATGTAACGATACTGGTCTTCATCCGATGACTCCTGGATGGATGGACTTCCACTTTCCCCTTCTGACCCCGTGCTGTCATCAGCTACAATTGCCTTGACCGCTCGGGTCGGTCTGGTCCAAGGTCTCTTGACCGGATCGGTCTAGGTCTTGGAACGATAGCGACCTGATCCACCAGCGGTCTACGCTCTCATACTACGCGACTGTTGTAACGTCCGCAGGGTCTGTTCGACTTCGCCCGCATCCTTAAGACGCAGTAGAGTAAGCTGGTCCGCCAGTTCTTGATCGTCAAGGGTACTAATATAGTGACCCACATGTTCTAAGGCGGCACCGTTCGGCGGGTTATTCTCTTTGATTGTTATGCCGGCGCGAAGTGCAGCCACGTTCAACCGATGCAAATACTCGATCGGTGTTTCGTCGGCCCGCTTCTGCATATGGTGGTACTTACGGGCGCTTGAAAATACGAAGTTACAATATTGAACTTCAAACTCCGCACATAACAGGTCCCAGTCAGACCGGACATCCCGACCTAACTGTTGGATCCAGTTGGCAGCCGGTCCTTTCAACAAATCCCGGAAGATCAGACACTTTTCACTTTTCGGGTTCTGGTCTCGCAGGAACGCAGACTTGACCCGACCGAACCAAGACCAGGCCTGGTCTTCATCAGCATCCTTTCCAGTGAAGTCCTTGAGGTCAGTCGTCGCGGCCATACGGATGCGCGGAATCGCAGCAGATCCAAAGTCGTAGGCAGTAGTGGAGGCTAGGTTAGCCTTGCGCACCTTGCCTGCGCTGTACCATCTTACCCACCATGGTCCTCAAGACCGCCGACCGACTCCATATCACAGTCACTTGTCTTGCTTGGTCTACGCGGTCTTGCCGGTTGCGGCTTGCGCCTTCCCTTGCCGGTTGGTTTATCACTTCTAATAGGCTTATCCATAGATGTTACCGATTCCATATCCACATCTTTGCAAACATTGACACCTTGACAGGTAAACCGGTCTTGGACATGTGGGCGCATAGGTGGTCTAACCCGTTCTTCCATGAAACGTTGCATCATCGTCTCAAACATGGCTTGGACGTTGGCTGGCGTCATGGGCAACGTGTTGATACCCTCCTTTTGCGGAACTGAGGCCTGTGGGGCTTTCTGGATCCCCGACTGGCAAACAGCCCCTTGCTGCCGCATGTCCCTTTTTTGTTCAGACCGGGCATGGTCCACCCCCATGGTCATCCGCTCGACACCAGTCTCCAACTCTGATGAGCTGTTAGAAGCCGGTGGAGACTGGTAGATCGATTCATCATCGGAACCAATGTCAACAAGCTCTGTGGAGGCTTCGGCGACATTCATTGCCGTGGTGGGAGTTGGGCGGCGAACCGTCCCCACCAGTGGCACCAAACGGTCGTGGAGGTCCGACATCGACGCCTCCAGTCTCCAAGCATCAAATTCAAACAATTTATTGACACCGGCGGGGTTCTGCATTTTAATGCCAACCTCCGCCAACATCGCCACCAAATTCTTGACGAGCAGTAATGGTCGATTAATCATGATCGGCTCGGTAGTGGGACCGAGAAGACGGTCGGGGATATGGAGGTCCAACACCTGACAGACCTGGTTTTGGTGAACAAATCGCTTAAATTCAAAAACATAATACATCTTGTCCAGGTCTTGTTTAGTGATAGCCTCATCCCTGACCTTCGACTTTTCTTCGAAGTCGTCTTCGTCGGGTGGCATTCCCAGCCCTTTTCTGGGCACCTTGGGTACCTTGGGGACTTTAGGGAGGTAGACCGGATCGTTCCAGTCAGCCTCCAAGTAATTTTCATCTTTTAGTTTTCCATCAACTTTTTCATTCATACACATAGGATCAGGACCTTGGTCCTGATCCTTTCCGGAACTATAGCAAGACCTGCTATAGTCCCGATCGTCTCCGGTGGGAGCCTTTTGGGGAGGAAAAAACTTATAAATCCCGATCTGGTCCTCCGCCAGGCCAGATCGGACATCGCCATCTTTATCAACAACGAGAACGTAAGGCGATAGCCTTTCCTTACGTCCTCTCCAGAACGACTCCATATTCAAATCATTCAAATCTTCGAATCCAATTTTTGATGGAATATCAACACGGTGATATCCACGATCACCAAGTGATCCGGGCACGCGCACCATTGTGGTGGAGTCAAGTTCGAAATCGAAAACATTAGCATCGATAACCTGACTACCAACATCGCGCCCAGCCTTCCAACTTTCGGAGGGGGTACTCCGCGGACCACCACTCGAGATCTGGTCCGACGTCCGCTGCAAGCAGACGACCGGTCGTCATCAGAACCCACTTGGTCCGATTGTTTAGTTTCCATCTCACCTTGTGTACCCGATGGAATGGGCTAGTTACAAACTCGGTGGATCGGGATCGCAGATTGGATCGAAGCGGTCTTGAATAT
>CM047582.1:2574949-2616084 GCA_026184515.1 Peronosclerospora sorghi
TAGTGGGACCGAGAAGACGGTCGGGGATATGGAGGTCCAACACCTGACAGACCTGGTTTTGGTGAACAAATCGCTTAAATTCAAAAACATAATACATCTTGTCCAGGTCTTGTTTAGTGATAGCCTCATCCCTGACCTTCGACTTTTCTTCGAAGTCGTCTTCGTCGGGTGGCATTCCCAGCCCTTTTCTGGGCACCTTGGGTACCTTGGGGACTTTAGGGAGGTAGACCGGATCGTTCCAGTCAGCCTCCAAGTAATTTTCATCTTTTAGTTTTCCATCAACTTTTTCATTCATACACATAGGATCAGGACCTTGGTCCTGATCCTTTCCGGAACTATAGCAAGACCTGCTATAGTCCCGATCGTCTCCGGTGGGAGCCTTTTGGGGAGGAAAAAACTTATAAATCCCGATCTGGTCCTCCGCCAGGCCAGATCGGACATCGCCATCTTTATCAACAACGAGAACGTAAGGCGATAGCCTTTCCTTACGTCCTCTCCAGAACGACTCCATATTCAAATCATTCAAATCTTCGAATCCAATTTTTGATGGAATATCAACACGGTGATATCCACGATCACCAAGTGATCCGGGCACGCGCACCATTGTGGTGGAGTCAAGTTCGAAATCGAAAACATTAGCATCGATAACCTGACTACCAACATCGCGCCCAGCCTTCCAACTTTCGGAGGGGGTACTCCGCGGACCACCACTCGAGATCTGGTCCGACGTCCGCTGCAAGCAGACGACCGGTCGTCATCAGAACCCACTTGGTCCGATTGTTTAGTTTCCATCTCACCTTGTGTACCCGATGGAATGGGCTAGTTACAAACTCGGTGGATCGGGATCGCAGATTGGATCGAAGCGGTCTTGAATATAGAAGACCGATCTGGGTAGGTATCTCTGGGGCGGAACTCTTCACCCCAGACACAAACAGACCAAAAACACTTCCAAGAGATAACTTCCAATATATCGATCGTCTAAACGATCAAGACCTGACCAATACGAAATAATAGAGGGTAGACCGACCGTTCTGGTCTAGCCCCTGACCAATACGAAATAAGACCAAAACCGGTCTAGTTTCCAACCAATATTAAAACAAGCCAATATGTCCGCGTAAAGACCCAATGTGCTCGTGAAAATCCACAAACGATATCTCCACGTCAAGACCAATCCAGTGAATAGCACGTTCCAAACGTTCTTGAGTTGAGGTGTTGAGATCGCCAAATCGTACTCCCGTCGAGGGACTTCCGGTGGGCCAAAGTGCGCGTGAGGCGCGTCCAGACCGGGTATATTGGGCGAGAGGGGATAATTCGACCCTCTGCCCCCAAACACTCCGCGGCGGGCGGAGGCGACTAGTGTACGAAAAGGGAAGAACGGCGACCCCTAGCTGTGGTGTGAACCAAGACCAGAAGAGGTTTCAGCCACTTATCCGAAAGCTAAAAGATTTCCTTACTTAAAGGTATAACCTCTGTCCTAAAAGGTAAAACCACAACTAAAATACTACTACCCTATAGTCCCTAAATGTACCCACACAAAAATATGTAAAATACCCAAAGTCGGTTGACTCACCAAAACTTGCGTTCTAGACACTTCTTGAGTCTGATAGGCTGAAAAGCCCCCCTTGTTTAAACCAATCCGAAATTAGACCAAATGCCTTGACAAAACTTGACCAGAAGTGTGCCAAATTTTGGGCACGCTTCTCCACACCAGCGGTAAGATGGAAGAAGTTTATGAGAAACTTGCACGATGGTCAGATCGAACAGATCTGTATTATTGTAGCAACAGATGATGTAGTGGATATACGTGAACGAATATCCACATTACAAGAGGAAAACATTGGGAAAGAGGTTCCCAAGGATCAAACCAAAGTTCAGCGCTTTGAAGCGCAGAGCTGGGAGTCGCTTAAAGCGAACACCCCATTTTATGAGGTACTTCGGGAATACGCTGACGTATTCCCAGAAGAAGTACCTAGCCAGCTCGCTAAGGATAAGGGAACTCGTCATGAGATTGACCTCGTGCCAGGCACGAAGTATTGTGTTACACGGCAATGGCCGTTGCCGCGTGATCAGGTAAAAGCGATCGACGAGTTTTTCGAAGATCGTCGTAAATCAGGCCAAGTGCGGGAGTCTATCTCATCGCACTCTACCCCCACCTTTTGTGTGAAAAAGTCCACAGGTGGGTGAAGAATCGTTTACGCTTACAACAAGCTGAACGCAGCGACGGTACCGGCACAGACACCGATACCGCGGAAGGATGTCATTATAGATGGCATGTGCGGGAGCACCATCTTTAGTGCTCTCGATCTAAGAGATGGATTTTATCAAATCCTAATGCGTGAGAAGGATATCCCTCTCACGGCGGTAAGCACCCCAAGCGGCATGCTTTGGGAGTGGCTTGTTATGCCGCAGGGGCTTCGAAATGCCCCTGCTACGTTTAACAGATGCGTAACGCATCTATTACGCCCGGTTCGAGGATTCACACCGAGTTATTTCGATGACGTGCTCATCCATAGTAAGGGTGAACACGATAAAAGCGATGTAGATGTCCATAGGGAGCATCTACGTCGAGTGTTAGAGCTTATGCGTAAGCATAAGCTCTATGCAAATCTGAAGAAGTGCACCTTTGGTGCACCTGAGATACCCGTTCTTTAATGCTTTGTGGGAAAGAACGGGGTGCGTCCTGATCCAAAAAAGATCAGGGTGATCGTTGAATGGTCTACGCCAAACAACGTTAAGGAACTTTGAAAGCTCCTTGGGCTGGCAACATATTTGAACAAGTATTTGTGCAACTATGCTGGGTTAATACGACCTCTTTCTCAATTACTTAAGAAAGATGTCGAATGGCATTGGGATACCCAATGCCAAGATGCTTTTGATGCAGTCAAGCAAAGCTTGACTGAAGCGCCTGTCTTGGATATTTTAGCCGATAACGAGCGTCCGTTCCACGTCTTTTGCGACGCAAGCGATTTAGCTATCGGCTGTGCTTTGATGCAGCGTGATCACGATGATCGTGATCGCGTAATCTGCTATCAATCGCGTCAGTTGCGCACAGCCGAGCGCAACTATCAAGTGCATGACAAGAAACTCCTTTCCATGAAGTATGCACTGGCCAAGTTTCGGATCTACCTATTGGGAGATAGACCGTTTGTGGTTTACGCGGACCATGCGTCGCTACGCACGGCCGTGAATTCACCACACATTTCTCAAAGAATGGCTCGATGGCTGTCATTCTTTGCTGAGTACAACTTTACGGTTGAATACAAACCCGGAAAGTTGAACGTGATAGCGGATGCGCTATCACGAAGTCCCGATTACTAGACGAAACCGTCCGTAACCGAAGGTGCCAGTGCAAACGCGATCCGTTGCACTGCTTTGTTGTCGTCAATAATACGACAAGTAGTCGAGGCGTACAAAACAGACGAGGAGACACGTCTGTTGATTGATTACTTAAGTAATCAATCAAGTGAGAAGCGCAACGAACTCCCAGAGTTCCTCCGCGCTTGCGTGCATCGATATCGACTGCACGATGTTCTGCTGCTTTACAGCACAGACCAAAAAGATGAAAGTCGCATCGTCGTTCCAAACGACGATGATCTCAAACATCAAATTATGTTTGAGTATCATGATGCACCGATTTCGGGGCATCAAGGTCGAGAGAAGACATACGCTTCTCTCGCACGTGACTTTTACTGGCGAAACAGTACAAGTGGGTACGGAAATACGTACGCGCTTGCGAGATTTGTCAGCGCGTTAAGCCTGCGCAGTCTGCACAGGCTCCGCTGCAATCTCTGCCGGTTCCGACAGAGTGTTGGAAGTCCATTTCAATGGACTTCGTATTCGGTCTTCTACCCGACAATAGCCGGAAGACTGGAATAGTGGTCTTTGTAGACCGTTTCATTTAAGATGGTACATCTTACTGCAGTATCAGCGAATGTAACCGCCGCTCAACAGCGCGGATATTCGTTGATACGGTATTCCGTTTGCACGGAATGCCGGAAGACATTGTCTCGGATCGAGATCCGAGATTTACAGGACGTTTCTGGCAAGAAACGTTCTCATTGTTGGGAACCCAGTTGAAGATGTCAACTGCTAACCATTCGGAAACGGATGGGCAGACGGAACGGGTTAACCGCGTTGTCGAAGACATGTTGTGATCATACGCACATGCCTTTGAACAGTGGAGTGACTACCTGTAACTCACTGAATTAGCGATTAACAATTCAGTGCATGCTTCAACTAAGCATACACCGTTCTACGTGAATGTCTTAAAACATCCACGAACCCCAGCTTTACTTGGCGGTACGCCAAATCTAAGTGGGGGACGGACCCGCTCCAATTTTGAGCGAGTCAATGCGCAAGTTGCGACTGCAACTTGTGAACAAAACGATGGCCCTTCTACTGAAAGTACAGTAGAAGCGGAAGCAGCTTCAATTAAAACTGAAGCTGCATACGATGAATATGTGTCTGCATCAATGGCTGCAGACAACGAGGATAATGCACCTACTGCTGATAAAGCAGTAGATGAATTCGTATTACAGAGCCAATCTGTAATACGCTATGTAAAGGATGCACTTGCCTCTGCTTTTGATAAGCAGAAGCAAAATGCAGATAAACAAGGAAGGAAGAACAAAAACTCCTTTCTGAAAGGTGAATTGGTATTATTAAGTACTACCGATTTGCCTACACATGCAATAAGCAACTTCCCTACGCGGAGGTTGCTTGCTAAGTACATTGGACCTTTCAAGGTCCAATAGATTCGGGGGAATGCCTATACCTTAGACATTCTCACAGCAATGCGGCTTCACCCAACATTCTATGTTGGGCGGCTCAAGCCGTATCACTCGTCTTCGTCTTACGACGAGACGCAGAACCACGGAAGATACCGTGCTTCTACAAGTCTCCCAATAGAGACTTGTAATCGGCTTCCAGCCTTTGGTGAGCAGAGCGGAGAGTCGTTACCTCCGCCTTCGACTGCTCAAGATCATTCGTGCGCCAATCGAGCTCTCCCTTATAGAGGGAAATCTCAATGTACAGAAGATCATTCTTCTGCTGGAGGGCAGTGTGCGCCCCGAGGATGTCGCGGACATCCTTGCGAAGAGACCGATATGTCTTCACACAGTGAGACATATCGCTGCTCAAGGAGGAATAACCCTCCTCGAGCTTGCGGAGCGAAGAACCATGCTCCGCAACAACAACGGCGAGGGAATTCTCAACCTCCGCCGCCCATGATTGATAATCAGGGGAACAAGCGATATATCCTCGAGCGCTTGATCTCAAAGCGCTCGGTGCCTTCGAAGAAGGGGCAGCGTACCGAGTACTTGGTACGCTGGCTGGGATATCCCCAAGAGTTCGACTCTTGGGAACCGATTGAGGTTCTGAGGGCCGACGCCCCAGACCTTTTGACTGAGTTTGAGAAGAAGTCTCAAACTCATATGCAAAGTAGCATCAACAGTAGGTGTTGATGCATTCAGGGTATCAATTAAACCCTGAATTTCGGCGGGTGCTGAAAAACCACCGTACCCCCGCAACTCCTCCTCTGACAGACGAGGAGCGCCCTGCGTATACCGCGGGCAAACGAGGTGAGAAGGGACACCACAGTTCAACCCTTCTTTGATGCAAGCAAAATTGATGTATTCCATTTTGTCTGTTCGTGAGTGCTTTAAAAAGCGCTCGCGCATTACGTGAACTTTATTCACGTAATCGTCTGTGCTTTTGTTGTAGTTTTTAACAAAAGCATTCCAACTCTGAGTCAGGGCGTCTTTATCGTCCCTGTTCTTTCTTGACCCTTTCCGGCTCGAATAATATCGAACCTGGAAAAAGAGGTCAATAAAGTACAGACGTCCATCGTCTATACTTCGATCTAATCGACGTGACTGGATGTCTTCGCAGTCATCCAGCACGTTGATATCGAACAACGCATACTGGCAGTCCCGTTTACGGTGACCGCCACTGTTGGGGGCAATAGCCCAGCCAGGGGTCCAAAACCCCACTTTGTACGGAACATGTGGTTCCGTACGATGATACGCTTTAGAAGCGGCAGCCGCCGCTTCTGTTCGAGCTCTTTTAGCAGGCGGAGCACCGACTGCTTCAACACCACGCGCCGGGGCTAAATCACCTCGACGTGGAGAAGTACTTGGTTCAGGTGGGGCTCTGCGTTCCCGCAACCACCTGTGATGATCATTGTCGCTGTCATAGCAGACAGCGACACCAGAGTCGTCATCGCTGTTAATCGATGAGCACCTAGCGAGTTTCGACTCGCTAGATCCTTTAGTGGGGACAGCTGTATCCTCATCACTTTGTTCGGAGTCAGAACTACCGAACATGGCCCTCTTGGCAACACGCCATTCGGAAGTTGCCATCGTGCGAGATGTTGCATTAGAAACATCTCCCTGTTTCTTGCCAGATGCCGCCTTAGCAGCATCTGTGGTCAAAGACGGTACGTCTTCCGACCTTTGCGTAGTTGACGCTGCATCAGCAGCGTCACCGTTGTCACTCAACACCTCAGCACCTAGTGCTGAGGCGGAGGAAGAAGCTCCTTCAATGTTTTCAGCAGCGCTCTTTAGATCGCCGCCGTGTGCTTTGACCATCGAGTCGGTGGTCAATCAGTTGGTGAATGAGAAATTCCGATCAACAAGTGCCACCTATGATTGGCCAAAATAGGAATTATTATTGGCCATCCACCTTAAGTGGGGGGGTTATGTAATGGGGTGCAATTACATAATTCATATTCAAGTTATAATATCATAGTTTAATTTCAGACGCGCTGTCTGAAATTTAAATAAAAGATTATAAGCTATTATAATCTACCAAGGAAAAGTCGATTCGGTATAAATACCGAATCTTGCAGGTTAACTAATAGTGCAGTTAGTTAAATACTTGATATTATTATATTAATTAGTTAGTTACTATACTATTATCCTCTAAACCACCCATTAAATAAACACTCTTAATTTTGAGTTCATAGACCAAAGTTAATATTTATATTTACTTTTTGTATAGGATTAGTTGTTATCAACTAATCCTGCCCTAATTGTATTGCGCGCTTCCTCGCAATTACAGTGTAAACCTGTAACAGTATCATTCCTGTTACAGTTGGGCTCTACGATCGGTTGAGCGATCTGCCCTTTGGAGTATACTCACTCCACGTATAACTGGTCTACCCGTGCCCAGGGTGAAGAGTTCCGCCCAGGGTACACTACCCAGCACGGTCTTCCACATTTAGACCACAAGTCGATTCCCAGCACCGATCCACCGAGTATGTTACCAGCCCATTCCATCGGGTACACAAGGTGAGATGAAGAACAAATCGGACCAGGCGTCCTGTGTTGATGAACAGTCGTCTGCCAGCAGCGGACGATCGGATCGGATCGTGGGAGAAGGTTCGCGGGGTCCCCCCCCGTCAGTTGGAAGGCCGGGCACGATGGTGGTCAGGTTCTCGACACTACGGTGTTCGATTTAGAACTTGACTCCACCACAATGGCGCGCGTGACCGGATCACTTGGTGATCGTGGATATCACCGCAGCGATATTCAGCAAAGAATTGATTACAATGAATTGAATGTGTAATTGTTCTGGAGAGGACATAAGGAACGGCTATCGCCTTATGTTCTCGTTGTCGATAAGGATGGCGATGTCCGATTCGGGTGGAGGACCAGATCGGGATTAATAAGTTTTTTCCTCCCCATAAGGCTCCCACCGGAGCCGATCGGGACTATAGCAAGTCTTGCTATAGTTCCGGAAAGGATCAGGACAAAAGTCCTGATCCTATGCATTTGAATGAATATTTTGACGAAAAGAAAATAAAAAGCGAAAAAGACTTGGAGGCTGATCGGAACGATCCAGCCCACTCTCCCAATGTTCCCAAGCAGAGGCTCAGAATGCCGTCCGAGCAAGACGACTTGGAAGAAAAGTCGCAGGGTCATCAAAGAAGAAGACCTGATCAGGATGTACTACATCCACGAGTTGAAGCTATTTATTCGCGACGACCAGGTCATGCGGATTATAGACCCCCAGATCCCCGATCGCCTTTTCGGACCCAACACCTAACCGATCCAGAGCGATCGGCCGTTGCTATTGGTGAAGAACCTGCTGGCGATGTTGGACGAGGTCGGCATGAGAGTGCGAAACCTCGCCAACGTGCAGAAACTCTTCGATCTGGATATTTGGAAGCTGGAGATGTCGATGGCGACCTTCCATGACCATTTGGTGCCGTTGGTGGGGGCGGTTCGCCGCCCAACTACCACCGTGGCATTGAAGGCCGCTGAAGTCACGGCAGCATACGATTATGTGTGCTCCGACGATAAGTCGTTGTATCAGTCTCCACCTGCCTCTAATAACTCATCAAGGTTGGAGGTCGGTGTTGAGCAGATGACCATGGGGCCGGACCAGACCCCATGGGAGCATAAAAAGGACGTGCGGCAGCAAGGGGCTGCATGCCAGTAGGGGCCCCAGAAGCCTCCACAGGCTTCAGTACCTCCTAAGGAGGATGCCAACACGCTGCCCATGACCCAAGCTTACGTCCGAGCCATGTTTGAGGCAATGATGGAGCGTTTCATGGGAGATCGCTGCCGATCGCCTCCGCGACCGCATGCTCAGGACCGATCTGCCCGGCAAAATGTCAATACTTGCCTGGATGTCGATATGGAGTCAGTGGCAACAACGGACAAGGCTATACGAGGTGGTAAACCAGTTGGCAGAGGAAGACGCAATCCGCAGCCACCCGACCGCGCCGATTAAGCAAGAATAGTGATTTCGACATGGAGTCGATCGGCGATCCGGATGAACACTATGGGTCAGACGGTGCAGGGGCGGGTAGAACGCGCAAGGCTAACCTAACATCCACAAACGCATTTGACTGTGGATCTACTGCGATCCCACGCATTCGCATGGCTGCGACCACGGATCTCAAGGACTTTACTGGCAAGGACGCCGACGAGGAGAAAGCCAGGTCGTGGTTTGGTCGGGTCAAGTCTGCTTTCTTACGTGATCAGACACCAAAAAAGGAACGGTGTCTGATCTTCAGGGATCTGCTGAAAGGACCGGCTGCGAACTGGATCCAACAGTTGGGTCGGGATGTCCGATCTGACTGGGATCTGCTATGTTCGGAATTTGAGGGGCAGTACTGCAACTCTGGATTCTCTACAGCCCGCAAATACCACCATATGCAGAAGAGGGGCGATGAGACGCCAATCGAGTACTTGCACCTCTTGAACGTAGCTGCAATTCGCGACGGGATAGCGATCAAGGAAGGCAACCCGCCGACCGGTGCTGCTATGGAACACGTGGGTCACTACATCAGTACCCTGTAAGACCAAGAACTGGCAGATCAGTTCACTCTTCTGCGTCTCAAAGATGTGGGGAAAGTGGAGCAGACGTTGCGGACGCTGCAACAATCACGCAGCATGAGGGCGAAGGTCTCCGTTGGATCGGGTAGCTACAGATCGAAGACCCAGACCTACCCTGTGAAGAGGCCCTTAACCAGATCGTCCCGTGCTGTCAAGGAGATTGTGACTGAAGACAGCACTGGGTCGGAAGAGGAAAGTAACGGCCTGTCCAGTCGGGAGTCTTATGAGGACCAGTGTCGCCACGTTTTCATCACGGAACCTGCCCCAAGAACCAGATCGGCGACTAACCAGGAAGATCGGAATGGCAGGAGCGGGATCAAGTCCGACCCGGACCGACCTCGCAAGAAGTGTTCTCACTGCGGGTCGAGCAAGCATGACGGTGGGGACTGCTGGAAGAAGTTAACATGCAAGAAGTGCGAAAGACGCGGCCAACCCACCGATCACTGCCTCTTCGTGTGCAAGTCATGTGGAGAGATCCACGAGGCCGGCCAGTGAAATATTGAAGAGTTTTTCAATCTGATGCACAAGTGGTATGTGCCGGGTAAGCACGCGGGGATGCTTCCACCTGACGTGGAAAAGATGTTAAACTAGAACGCTCGCCAGGTTGAAATCTGGATCGAGCCGAGCGGTCTACGTTTGGCATCTATGCATATGTCGGCAAGGAGAATAAAACCGACAATACATGTTATGTTCTCAATTGCGTCGATCGGGATCATCCGGTCTACAATCTCACGACCGATGAACATTCCCGATCGAAGGTGGTCATGCAGCTGGATCTGCTGCCTGAGGAGTCTCGCGAATATGGAAGTATCATGCGCCCGACAAATGTTTTAAGCAGGCGAAAGCCTGTGGTAAGATTAACAACCAGAAAGCGACGATGTTATTCGAATCTGGGGCCGAAGTCTCCATTATCGGTCCGCCTTTGGTCGAATGGTCGGATGTCGTATAGACGATACCCAGATACAAGAATGCGTTGGAATCGGTGAAAACTCTTACATGACCGAAGGAAGGACGCGCGTGAAGATCACCCTATCGGGTTCGTTGGTCTACTTCTTCAGCGCTTGGGTTGGCAAGCTGGCCGGTCAGGATGCCCTGTAGGCCTGGATTTCATGGTGCCGGCAGGTATTCGCCTTGACCTGTCTCATGGAGTGCTTACACTCCCGGATGAGGTACAGAACCAGTTAGCTGGTCGGCGGCCCCTATATGAATCGCACACCGATCTGGTCAGGTGGAACCAAGACGTCACCATTCCAGTCGGCCAATCCGCTGATACCCCGGTCGACAAAGGTTTTCGATCAAGGAAGTTATGGGTGACCAGGGGAGATCGGTGGTTGCCGACCTTTGTGAAGAGCGCCAGCCGATTTGATTTTGTCCGAGTCACTAATATCGGTGACAAGCCGCTTACGCTCGACAACAATGATATTGTTGGCATGAGGCTGGCGGAAGGGAAGGTGCCAAGAAAGGCGGGGTTCGTCTCGATCGGATCAAGACGGTATGTCGAGTGGCAGAACTTGGCATACCAAGCGACCACCGATCTGGTCAGCGATGATGGACCGGTGGAAGAAGATACCTCACATATGTTGGAACGACCCAGATATGTAACCCCAAAGAAGATGTTAATTCGAAAAAAGGTACCTCAGTCGCCTGACACGGTGGACCATCAAGCAGATGATCCAAGGCTCGTCAACATGGTGGCGTCACAAGAACAGGCGACAGTGGATCCGGAAACAGAAACAGAAAAATGGGAACAAGGGATGGCTGGGGCGGACCACGAAGGCGCGCCTAAGCAGACCGATGTCGTTGAAGAGCATCCCGCCGATCGGGAACAGCAGTGTGCAACCGATCGGGACGGTTTGGGTTATATTGCCCCGGAAGACGATCAAGTTTGTATACATGAGGGCGGGGATCAGTACATTCAGGAGCTGGAGAGCCAGATGGTAGTCCTCCCTGAAATGTCTGCCGATCCGCCCGAAGTCACCTTGGACGATCTGCAAGTGGGTGACCGTGATGTCAACAGTCCCAACCAGATCGATCATCTTAAGAAGATTATATGGAAGAAGAAGCATCTGCTGATCGGGAAAGGCAATGCCTTACTCCCTGATGCTCGCGGAGCGATCTGTGACATCGATGTTAGTGATGCCAAGCCGCTCGCCCAGCGATGCCGACATGTGGCGCCACATTACCGTGATAAATTGTCCGATCTTTTAAAGGACTGTTGGCTACCAAGATTATTAAACCGTCGACCTCGCCGTGGGCCTCGCCGATCGTGATTGTGATCAAGAAGAACGGCGTCGACATCAGGCTGTGCATCGATTATCGGTTGGTAAATCGGTTGACCAAGCTTATGGTGTACCCGATGCCGCTGATCAGCGATCTGTTAGAAGATCTTGACAAGACCCTATGGTATTGCTCACTGGATATGGCAAGAGGATTTTGGGTGTTTTCGATGACCGATCGGGATCGCGAGATTTCCGAATTTTTTACGCCGTTCGGTCTGTTCGAGTGGAACCGTATGCCTTTCGGTTTAACGAACGCGCCCTAGATCTACCAGAGGCTGATCGACAACGCACTGTATGGACATTTCAAGATCAGTACCGATCGGAAACTCACCGAAAACCATGATGTATTTACAGAGGGTGAACCCGATCGGGAAAGGAAACCGTCCGTTCTGGGGAGGCGATCGTATATCGACGACATTCTGATCCCTGCTTCGTCATGGAGTGATCTGTGCGAGAAGGTCGAACGGTTGTTGGAGACATGCGCTCGTTGGAACCTGTCGATCAGTGCTGTGAAGAGTTTTTGTGGCATGTCCAAGGTCGCCTATTTGGGTCATATGGTGTCAATCAGTGGGCTGGAGGCTAATACTATGGATCTGGAGTCACTGAGAATCCTACCGTTTTCCAGATCTCTGAAGGCAATGCAGTCCTTCCTAGGGAGCCTGAATTACTACAGCCGCTTCATTGAAGACTTCGCGATTTACGCGGCCGTGCTGTACGAGCTCCGGGAAGTCGACTACCATATGTTGCGCGAAGGAGATCGGGCAACTTTCGGGAGGGCTGCGACTCTGATCTGCAAGCCGATTTTCCGCAGGTGGAGGCAGATGACCACATGAAGCGTGCACAGGTTGCTTTCGGTATGCTGAAGGACAAGATGGAGACGGCACCGATTCTCAGGCACTTCGATCCGGAAAAAATGCCGATCGTCATTGTTTATGCTAGTAATTGGGCCATTTCTGCCACTCTAGTGCAAGAAGATGATGGAGTGTACCACCCGGTCACTTTTACGAGCCGGACGTTGAAGCCGAACGAAGTCAACTATGCGATCGTCAAAAAAGAAGTTCTGGATTTTTGCTACGGATTTTGGATGTGTGCTACGACCTACTGGTAGGCCGATCTGTAAAAGTTCTTTCGAGAAAGTCGACATTGGCCTGGCTACTATCGGCCAATGGGATGGATGGTCATCTCGGCAGATGGTCAGCGATCTTGTCACAGTGGTCCCTCGAGGTCGTCAAGTGCACCAAGGGATAGGTAGCGATATTGGGCACATTGGCTGCCAGTATCACCCCTCGGTCTGAAGTGGATGAAGCTCTGGTCGAGATTTCCCCAAGGAAGAAACCTCGACAGTCAATCTCGATGCCGCCACCGATCGTCGATCGGGATGAGGAACGCCTGGTCTTGAGTTTCGACGGATCGGCTAGCGTGAAGAAGAAGGTCGGCTGCTATAGTGTCATACTGTGGAAGTTACCACAATGGTCTATAGTAGCATTCGCCGCCGATTTCACGCCGGACATAACGGTCAACGAGGCGGAATACCGGGGGCTCCTTTTATGTCTCGATCTGCTGTCATCACAGAAGAAAGGTCGGATCATCATATGTGGTGACTCCAACCTAGTGATTAGGCAGATCACCGGGGAGATCGACTGCAAGGCACCACGGCTGAAGTTGTTGAATGATCGGGTGATGAAGGCACTGAAAGACTACCCCAACAACGAGCTATTGCACGTGAAACGGGATTGGAACAGAAGCGCCGGCCACCTCGCGACCCAAGCCATGCGGGACCAGATAGGGGTGACGATCACCGAGGAGGCCGTTCTACTTGAACTTATGGACATAAACAGGCTCCCGGAGTTGATCAAGCCCAAGGACAGACCCGATCAGGTACATGTGATGGCGGCGACTAGATCGCGAGATAAGAAGTCTCGCCGATCGTTCCCAAAGGAAAGGTTTAGTGAGTGCGTTTTGCAACAGCTAAGGGCGGAACGGATCCTCGAGGCGCAGGACGAAGAAGAGTGGATCGTCAACCTGAAAGCATATCTGCGCGGTGAACTGTCCAAGTTAACGAATGATCAAGCGAAATAGTGTACCAAGATCGCGGCCAGTTACGATGTGGATGACAATGGATTGCTGTATTACTGCCGGGATGTTGACCAATACAGTACCGATCGAGATCGACTGGCGAAACTGGTGATCCCTGAGTTACTACAGCCGGATGTCCTTCATCACTACCATGTGAGTCTAGAAGGGGTCCATCAAGGCATAGGCAGGACATACCACAAGATCAGGGATCACTTTCACTGGAGAGGACTTTTTCGGAGCGTGCAGAAATATGTGGGCTGTTGCACCGATTGCGAGACCAGAAAGGGAAGACCGATAATCAAGGGCCGATCGCCCGGAAATATCGAGGCTACTTACCCTTTCCAGGTGATAGCAATGTATCACATACCGTCGCTGCACAGATCGACACACGGCAACACTGAGCTGCTGATCTATATCGACCTATTCACTGGTCTGGTGATCGCAAAGGCTACTGCATCCCGATCTGCGGAGCAGATCGCCCAGAGTTACGAGGAATGTGTGTTCAGAAGGTTCGGCGCCAGCGAAGTTATTAGACACGATCGGGAACCCGGTTTTATGGCTGAGGTGTTCCGATCGTTCAATAACATGCTAGACCAGAAGCAGATCGCGACGATGGCATATCGTCCGCAAGCGAACGGATCGGCTGAACGCATGGTGCAGATAATCCCAAGGGCGATAAAGATGTATGTGGCCGATCCGTACCAACGTGACTGAGACGAGTATGCAGAGAGACTGGTATTCTCACTCAGCTCTTCAACCGATCGGGTCCGAGGAGAAACGCCTTTCTATCGGGGGTATGGATGGGACCCTCGATCGACACTTGAAGCGGCGATACCGATCGTCTGCACTCGGACCCGCGATCGCGATGCCCGCCGTTGGCGTATGCAGGTCCAGAATCACTATCAACATGCGAAGGAAGTCGTCAACGAAAAGTTGCGTCAGGCCACGCAAGATCGAGCATATCGGAATAACGATCAGGTCCTCCCTCATGGTATTGAACCAGGGGCGAGGGTATGGTTATACCTCGATCGGGTAAAGGAAGGCTATACGAAGAAGTTGGCTCATATGTGGCACGGTCCTTTCCGTGTAGCAGAGCTGATCGGTGAGCACGCTGCCCGTCTGATCACGATCGGCACAGATTACAAAGTTTTTCCGATCGTGCACGTGTCCAAACTGAAGCTGGTCATAGAATTTCCCGATCGGCCTAAAATGCCCTGTCTGGTGGACGAAGCGGAGAGGTTCGATTTTGATGAAGATCTGCTACCGGAGGAAAGTTGGGAAAGTCCATTGTAGAGGACGAATTCGAGGTGGAAAAGGTGCTAGATGTCCGATCAGTCAAGAAGTCACGTTTTGGTCGCACCCACCGAAAATATCTGGTCCGCTGGAGGGATCATGACGAAGCAACCTGGATCGACCATCTTGACCTAAATTGTGGAGCACTGCTACGAGAGTTTGAGCGAGAAAGAGTCAGTCGGAATCGCTTTGCAGTGATGCAGACTCATAAAGGTGAAGATCAAGACACACAGTAGCACCGATCAGTATATCTATCGGGGTGAATATGTGTAAGGTCTGAATTATTCTGAATTTTGTGATGAACTGGAGTAGTGGAATGGCGAACGTGGTGATGATTTTCGCGATGTGGATGGAAACTGTGTATGATAACGTGTTGGTGTAAGTTTGGGGAAAGTGATGAAATTTGGTCAAGTTATTGGATGATCAGGAATTTGAAAAGAATGATGACATGTATTATGGATTATCTGGTCAGCTATCTGACACATCAAGAGTCGCAATCACCCCACAAACGACCGATAGTAAATGCCGGATGGTCTTCGATATGGTCCCGATGTTGAATACGCCAGGGCTCCTGTAGATCGATCTGGATCAAGGCGTCCTTCAGGTCTACGACTGGCCCGTCGCACCGAAGACCGGGATACCAAATTCCGTCTTTAGTCAACGCCCGGGGGCCCTCAACGTGACGCTTGGCCATGTGAAGAAACACCGGATACAAAAAGATGTCGATGTCGCACTCGCGGGCCAGCATCCCTTCCAGAATAAACTGGCATAGGATCAGCCAGGCCTCGCCCGCCCGACTCCGACGCTGTTTCCGGCGCTTCCGATACAAGATCAGGTCTTGGTCACGTAACGCCCGACCCGCGGGAATGAGGAGATAATGGGTAGACTCCCAGATTGCTTGGCAGTGAGTTGTGTTAAAAACCCGAAGTCGACCCAGAAACAAATCGATCCAAGGAGTCGACGCGAGCATGGAGTCCAACTTGGCGCTGAGCATCACTTCCCATGGTCGATCTGCATACAGACGGGCGATTTGCGGTCCTGTGTCCAGATACGCCCGCCACGCAGACGGGTCAGGGTTTTTCAAAGCTGGAGGGAAAAGCCAAAAGTCAGGTCGGGACATCGACCGGGCTAGATCTTGTTTGGTCAGGGCTGATCGGTGCAATTCACCGATCTGACCCGGTGACCACGGCAGAGTGGCATCCGAAGTCAGCGATGGGAGAAGTCGATCTCCGGCCAACAACTTTTTCAATCGGGCGTGATTGCGCAGCCCAGATGTGCCGGGCTGGAACGAAGGCAACGGTCCGGTCGTTTTGCGCGTCAGTACAGCACCATCACTCTGGGAGCTGATCGCCTTATTAGTCCCCAATGAAGGCTTCGCAGGAACGGAACCTCGGCGCTGATCGGACCGGGACTTGGATAACGCAGTGATCAAGATATCGGAATCGCTCGATCCGCCCCCGAGTCCTCCCCGGAGGAGATCTCCATATGCTTGGTGCGAGCGGCGCGGGGGAGCGAGGGCGCACGAGATTTGATGATGATAGACGTACCACCCGCGTCCGATCTGGGGCTTGAGAGATGCGCCAGCGTCTTGGCTTTCTTCTGGGGCACCGCTTGCTTCTCCCCGAGTTCGGAGTCGCGCGCTTTGCCCCGCGCCCTTGAGCCCTTCGACGCGTCCTTGCGCTTCTTGGATGCTTTGTGGGCAAGAACGGGGTGCTTACTTTTGGCCAATGAGTGGCTTCGGGTCCGGTCTTGATGCAGATCGTCCAGAACGGCCGATGCAGACCGGTCGGCGCTAGAGCATGCAGCCGGACGCCGGTGCAACAAGTCGGTTAACTGTTGGTAGCACCGGTTTACGGCCGCCCAGCGACGGTCTGACTCCTGGGTCCAGGCGTCCGATTGGATCTGGAAGGACTCGACCTTCCCGATCTGGTCCCCGACCACGACCTGCAACTCGCCGATCTGCCTCTCCAGGTCACCATGTTGGGTGCGGAGTAAAGTCCGATCGGACTGATCCTCCAACCTCTGCCGGTTGACCACCGCGAGCTGTTCCAGGAGGTGTGACCTGTAGGCCTCCAAGCCAGACAGATCATGCCGTGCGCCGATCAGCCCGTCCAAGATCGGTCGGAGCTGATCGCAGTGGTCATGCGACTGCCAATCAGCCTCGAATAAATCGTCGAACGTTTTGGCGATGTCGGTGGACAACTGATCTGCACGCAAAGGAAGGTTATACCAGACCCAAGACGGAAAGCAGACCGATCAGCTTACCTCGCGTTTTTTGTTGGGCGATCTGGGCCCGGAGATGTGCGTTTTCGGCGATCACCTCCTGCAACTTTGTGGATATAGGAATCAAAGTGTCAACCTCCTTCCGAAGTTGCAGGAGCAAAGAATCCTTGATGGCAAACTGCGACTGGAGCTGATAGACCTCGATATGATGCCCATCCGGTGTGTCGGACTCTGGAGTGTTGGGAGGGCTATCAGATCGGGTCGAGCTGGTAGGTGAATCGATATAGGGCGATAATGAACGCAGGGCACCTGCAGAAACGAGCGTCAAGAGAGGTTACAAGACGATCAGTGTACAAGGCAAGTACCTGGCAAAAGTGAACTCGAAGATCCGTCCATAGGTGAAGTCCCCTTTTACGAAGGTCTAGGATGTGGTGAGATCGGGTCGTTACCGTTTCGCGGCTAAGGCCAGACTCAGGGGAGGTTGTGGTGAAGCGGAATCAAGAATTTTGGTCGCTCAGCGTCAGCAGTACACCGATCGGCTTATTTGCGATCGGATTGGTGGAAATCAAGGAGGCTTTTGGACCAATCGTGTGCGAGAGGTGTCAAGAACACGGATTTTGGTAAGTCACACGATATTGCGTATACTTACATATTTTCATGTGTGTACATATTGGGGACCATAGGGAGATAGTTCTGGTTAGTCGTTGATTTTCTTGGTCGTTAATTTTCTTGGCTTTTAACACCCGACTGTGTGTCGTTTTCCCAGCCTTTAACACTCAACGAGAAGTCGTTTCGTCGCTTTGTACATCAGTCGCCTCTGCACGCCGCAGAGTGTTTGGAAGCAGAGGGTCGAGCAATCCCCTCCAGCTTATTATACCCGGACGGGACGCGTTACAGGCGCACTTGGCCCGCCGGAAGTCCCTCGACGGGAGTACACTTTGGTCGGCTTCCCAAGTTTCAAGTTACGCACGTTTGGAACGTGCTATTAAGTCTTTTGGATTATTACGTGGAGATATCGTTCGTGGAGTGTATCACGTTCTCATTTGGATCTCCCTATTGGATTATTGGATTATTGGAGTATTATCCTCATATTGGTTGGGCTCTACGATCGGTTGAGCGATCTGCCCTTTGGAGCATACTTACTTCAAGTATAACGGGTCTACCCGTACCCAGGGTGAAGAGTTACGCCCATGGTACACCACCCAGCACGGTCTCCCACATTTATACCACAAGTCTTTTTACAGCACCGATCCACCGAGTGTGTTACCAGCCCATTCCATCGGGTACACAAGGTGAGATGACGAAAGAATCGGACCAGGCGTCCTATGCTGATGATCGCTCGTCTGCTAGCAGCGTACGATCAGATCGGATCGTAAGCGAAGGTTCGCGGGGTACCCCCCCGTAAGTTGGACGGCCAGGCACGATGGTGGTCAGGTTCTCGTCTCTACGGTGTTCGATTTCGAACTTGACTCCACCACACGCTTACGGATGTGCGTAGCAGTTGAGATGATGACTAAACAACATTTAGCTAGCATGAAAATCAGGAATCTGAAAAGCAAATCCTTACCCAGCAAGTTGAAGAAATACATTTTTGAATGTGCTAAGTGGAAAGGTAAGCATAGGTGAGATTCAGTCTGGAGTCTTATATCCTAACAAATCTTTTAAGAGATTGCTGCTCGTAAAAGCGAAATGCTGCAGCAAACAAATGACCAAATATATGAGCTCCAAGTTACAATCGAAAACTTGAATGCAGACTTAAAGCTCGCAGATCGAAAGACTGCACGTTCGACTATCCATTGTCGCGAAGACGACCATCAAGAGGTATGAGTGGTTGAGTATGTTAAGCTTTGCAGAAAGTCTCACGTTTCAGCTAATGTTTCCAGACCAAGCGACGGAAGCGCATTATCAGTCTGGATAGAGAAAATTTGGACAAAACAGAAAAACTCCTCGGCCAGATGACGGCAGATAACGATATTCTGCGTGAAAAAATCGCTAGCGAAATGGAAGGCAATATCAATGAATCAAGTGTCCCCTCTTGCTCAGCTCATGATACTTTTACTCAAGTGCTTATCCAGGTGCGTTGCTCTCAATGAGTGTATACGGTGATGCTCACTTGACCTTCATTGTTTCTATTTCGGAATCAGGTTCGACACATTTGATGCAAGCTGAGCGCTTTAAATAGACGGCAAAGAGCTCGAGCAAGCGCTGGAACGTGCTGCGTGGTAACATTGATGCGGGCACGGAGAGCGTCGAGGCAGACAGTGACAGGCCGAGCCGAGCGCGAGGGTGAGGGTGAGATAGAGATCTCAACATTCCAGTTTCCTGCAAGATTCGGCTGCTCCCAGAACCTCAAGACACGGTATGAAGTTCTTGCGTTTGTGTCGCTGACGTTGCCAACGATATAACTGTTCATAAGATTGATACTGCGAAGCGACTAGAAAACGCTGGAGCGTATGCCGTTGGCGTCCATATGTGGCAAATTCCCGAGCGTTCTCATGACAAATCAAGTTGGAAAGAGTTGGCACCCGTTGAATCAGAACTGTCAGTTCCTATACTTGCTAACGGAGACGTGTTCAAGTATGAAAACATCGAAGAGCTGAGGAAAATTTCAGGCGCATCTTCTTTTCTTATTGCCCGCGGAGCCCTCGCGACGAATGCTTCGATCTTTCGAAAGGAAGGTCCTTTGCCTGTTGACCAAGTAGTGCGGGCCTATTTAGAAATTGCGGCGGGGGCTGACAACGTGTTTCAGAACACCAAGTACAACGTGATGCGTATGCAACGATGCACTGAAGGCCAAGTATTTTACCCATCTGGCAACTGGAGAGCACATTGCAACCTTTGCGCTTACGGAACCGTCCAGTGGATCGGATGCTGGATCTATCAAGACCCGTGCTACGCTTTCCGAAGACGGCAAACATTTTTTTCTTAATGGAGGAAAGATCTGGATCAGTAACGGTGGGTGGGCTGATATTATGACGGTCTTTGCACAAACTGAGGTGGAAGGCAAGGACATGGTCACAGCTATTTATTGTCGAACGCGCATTTGGTGGTGTGACGAGTGGTCCCCCTGAGGATAAGTTGGGTATCCGCGGCTCCAACACCTGCCAAGTATTTTTCGATAATTGCAAGGTTCCTGTTAAAAATGTGCGTGGTGGGGGCGCTGATATGAAGAAGGGAGGCATGGCAGGGGTCGGCCAAGGTTTCAAAGTGGCTATGAACATCTTGAACAATGGTCGATTTGGCCTTGGCGCCTGCGCTGGAGCTTCTCTTCGCCGTGTGTTGGGTGCAGCAGCGGAACACGCAAACTCGCGCAAGCAGTTTGGCTCACCATTGGCGAAGTTTAGCCTGATCCAGAAGAAGTTTGGTATCATGGCATTAGATGCGTACGCTATTGAGTCGATGGCGTTCATGACGACGGGAATGATCGACCGTGGTGATCCATCGTGTGAGATTGAGACTGCGATGTGCAAGTGTATGGATCAGAGGCAGCGTTTGCAGGAATAAACGAGCGTATCCAGGTTATGGGAGGCACGGGGCTTATGAAAGAGTGGCCGTTTGAGCGTCTCATGCGTGACTGTCGTATATTGTCTATCTTCGAAGGCACGAACGAAATTCTGCGCATGTTGATTACTCTGAGTGGAATTCCGGTACGTTGGACTCTTTGCTTTACTTTTGATGCTGCCGCTTTAACTATGGTGTCTTCAGACTGCAGGTGACCGTCTGTCGGCTGTGGACAATCTGTTACAGAATCCGCTCTCGGATCTATCGAGTGTAGCCAAGGAAGTATCAGGCCGTTTGAAGCGCAAGTTCTCGCCTGCTTTGTTGCATAGTGTACACCTGCGTTTGAGGGATTTGGCCGAGCTGCTACAACGACGCACGGTGCAGTTTGGGGATACTGTAGAATATTTACTACGGAAGCACGAGAAGAAGATTATTGACGAGCAAATGCAGCTGGAGCGGATCGCTGAATCGGCCATTGCGCTTTTCGCCATGACCGCTACCATTTCACGCGTCATCGCTTCGCTCGGGATCGCGTCTTCCGAGCACGAACGGAAGCTCACGACACTTTACTGCGACATGGCGTCCAACACTATCGCGACGCTGCTTGACAATCACTATGGATATGCAAAGGGCAACGATGTCGTTACCGGGTCCCAACTAGCAGCAACAAAAACCAGTTTACAGATGTACTCATTATGGTATCTACAAAACAGCTATCGCCAGTGTCAAGACTTATTTCGGGCTACAGATGTAGATTTGGAGAAGGACACCATCTACTACGGACGTATTTCCAAATTACCCATGCTATTTGCGGGAGCAAAGGGGGGGGCGCCCTTCAATCAGCAGATCGCAAGGCCTTTAACGATCGCAATACTAGCGTTGGCAAGCCACAGCTTCTGTGTGAGACGTGCGACGTTCGGTTGCTGAGCGAAGTGGATACCAAATTACATTATAAAGGACGCAAGCACAAGAACCTACTGCGTAGATAGAACTCGGTCACAATCTCCAAGGTCGTGGCCAAAGCTCAATCGGAGTAAGAGCCAGTAGCACAAGTTGCTGTCGAGAAAGTAGATGGCCCAAGCCGTAACAGTCGACCAAACGCGTTAGAGCATAGAAATCACAGCCGAGAAGAGGGACACGATTTCAAACGCTTGAAGCTTGCAAGTGAAGCTTAATGATGGTAGATGAAAGAGCCAGGATGAATACGGATAGTTTCTTTGGCGTATAGAAGGAAGTGGTCCAGTGTCAGGTGCTGCTTCCATTCTGCGTCACCGCATATGGTGGTGGCGTAGGCGCACAATCGTCGCAATAAGCCGATGCGAGCGATTCAAGAAGGGTGCAATATAAGGCTTCTGTGTAAAAAGCGTGGTCACTGCTAGCAGATATATAAATGGTCTTTATGTTCACATCCGTACCTAATAATAGGTCCTGAGATTACAAGTTAAGTCAACATTTTTTACGGTGCCTAGATAGGGGAATTCTCCAAAAAGGGGGAGAGAACTTAACTTATTTCCCAAATGGGGGGATAATTTAAATTTTAAATATATGATTGAAATATATATTAATAATATTAAGGGCGCCCTTCGACACACACCGGTGGGGCCTTCCACACACACGGAGGGGTGTAGAATGCGCCTTTACCAATATATATATATATATATATATATATATATATAGGGAGAGCCTGAGGTCACACACACCCGGTGTGTGTGGAAGGGCGCCCTTTACATGTATGTACTCCACATAAGTTTCCTTTCTCTCTTTCAAGACATGGATCGCGACGTGTTGATGCCGCCACTACTGACAAACACGTTTGCGCTGGTATCGCCGTCTTTTTAATTTTAATGCAACTACGGTGGTAACTAGTCTTTTGTTCTACCTCAATTGTCAAGTAGTATCTCTTGAATGGCACTTCTATAGTCTCTCTCCGCTCTTAGACACGTCCAAAAGAAAGAACCGTCAACGCTTCCATCTCGCGTCGAAACCACGGGATTAACCGTCTATTTACAGCGTTTGAAGCAACGAAACGCTATCTGTACTCTCGTCGTCGCTTTTTCTGCCAACGAACCAGCATTTGTCAACCTCTGGGTCTTTATCGTGAACGGGGTACAGAGTGGCGTTCCCGTGGAGCCTCCCACCGGCGTCTTGGAGAAGCAAACGGGATCGTGGACGAGACTCGACGGATCTTTAGCTTGTACGATCCAGACGAACCTTTTCTCGACCTTGTCGTCCTTTTTGACGTGTCAATTGCTCTCGCAAGATGAATTCAAGCGCACGAAAGACGAATTCTTCGCGATTTACGCTGCGAACTTTATGGCTCACTGTGCATCGTTCACAGACTTAAGTCACAAGAACATTTATCCGGACGAGACAGTTCCCTCGCCCGATTTCCAGCTATCCTTTGCTCTCATCGAGCCCAGTCATTTATTGACAGTATCCGTTGCGATCATCAATACAGAGGGTGGGATTTCATCCAAGTGTACAACCAGTGCGTTCAACTGTATGACCGCCAAAGTCTTGATAGGATCTGCAGTAGCTCTAGAGGCCTCAAAAATACGCGGTAGTTTGCCAACGCTCCAGAATTTAAGAGAGACTCGAGCTACCGCGGGTGAGCTGGTCTGCCTCCCTTTGTAGTCAATTCAAATAATAACATTAGAGATAGCTCAGCATACAAGGGAGTGTATTAGATCTACCAGATTCGCTGAAGCTTCTGCTTGCGTACTGCTCGTTGAATCGGTCATGTGATAGCATGATTGCATTGTCGATACGGTCGTTACTCCGTTTTCTCTAAATTGATAAAAAAACAAATGGGGTACCTTCCACACACACCGGGGGGGGTTCACTCCAAAGTATATTATGTTAAGGTGCCCTTTTACGCCCCCCGGTGCCCCCCCCCCCGGTGGGCTCCCTAATATATATTTCAATCATATATTTAAAATTTAAATTCTCTCCCCATTTGGGAAATTAGTTAAATTTTCTCCCCCTTTTTGGAGAATTCCCCTTTCGCTTAATGAATTTAATTACTAGCAGTAACTACACTGTGATACTAGATTTACTATATGGCCCTAAAATGTCTTCCACATGAAATAAATAGTGCCAATCTCCCCCGAACAGCGAATCCCATGTTTCTACGAGAGCTGATGTGATTGACATTTTCGCTTCGCAATGGGGGCTATTCGGTGCTGAAGACGCAATGAATCGAAATTCACGCAGCGAAAAAATATTTTTTTCTCTTTTTGTTTCAAAGTAAATGTATATATACTATAGTTTCAATGAAATTTTAATGAAACAATTCGTCGGAACGACGGGTACCATCCCCCAGTAAACTAATAATATGCATATATGTAAGTTGGTGTAGCTAACAAAAGTTAAGTATCCCCACAATGTTTCATCGAAAAGTCGCAATAATCCATTTCGTGCGACGCGTAGTGTTACAGCAATTGCGCGTCCTTTCAACAGTCTGTACCTCTACGAGCCCGTCTTCACCCTTGGACAGTATTACGTCGCCATGTCCCGTGTCAAGTCTCCCTTCAGCGTGAAGATCTCATCAAAAAGGACACCGCGCCTGGGAAAGACTAGTAACTTGACGCGAAATGTTGTGTGCGCGGAAGTGTTTGAAAGTTGAAAACAGCAAACAATTGAACATTGCACACATTTCGTTTCCTTTATGCAACAAACCCGTCTGACATACCAATGCGACGAGCGTAGCGAGCTACGTGCTTGGAATGTGAAAAATCAATCGTAGCTGAACTGAGTGTTACCTTAAAATTTGTATACATGTCAGAACTTATTTTTCAATAGTCAATTTTGATAGGGGCGAGGGAAAAATTACCCCAGATTTTTCGCAAAAAAAATCACCCCAACCGTGGGCTTTTCACCCCAACCACCCGACCGGCGCTCGTTACTGACCCATTAGCGCAGAACAAGTGCTCTAATTTTGCATGAGTGTACTATTTCTATACACACACCTCAAACATTTTGTTAGGCCCCACAACAGCAGCAATTAATGTAGTACCATCATTATCATCTATTGTGGCAACGACAGTAGGAACAACTACCGATACATCTATTACATTCCACGTTCCCTAGGCGCTTCAGGATCTGGTCATTAGGTGCAAGATGCATGGCCGCCCACATCGCACAAGCAGCTTCTTCATACAGTCCAAGCGCTTCCAGGCATTGTCCCTCGCGAAGTAGCGCTTTTGGCGACTGAGGGCGAAATTTCTTGGACACCCGAACGTCATGCAGAGCTTGCTTGGCATCCCCCGCACTTAATACGCGGCACATCGTTTGGTATAGAAAACAGCGTCTGGAGGTGTAATGGCAATCTCTTTCGAGTACAGATCCACAGCTTGTTTATAATCTTTAGTCAAGTACACCTTGTTCCCTCGTCTTTGAGCTAAATTGCTTCAATTTGTTGCTCGTAGCTCACCTCGACAGCTTTAGGGACGAGTATGTCCTCTTCCTTCTCAATATCCGCGAATTTTCGCTGAGTTTCCGCCTCTAATTTCTCCTCACACGTAACGGGATCCTTTGCTTGAACAGAAGAATCCGGGGTTTTGTTTTTTGCAGCGTGCTCATAGTACGCGTCGAGCTTCACTTTTTCGTCCGTCATGAGTTTGTCCAGGTCTAGTTTCTCGAATCCCTTTGTAATGGGCTTATGCAGCGATACAATCGTGTGGTGACACATACCAGCAGCAAGTTGCAACGGCGTATGACTTCCAGCATTGGAAGTCATATTTGAAAATTCTTTGTGTCTTCCACACGGCCAGTGAAGAATGACTGGATCACTTCGATGAATCCAGTCTCCTCTGGCATGTGTAAAGCTGTGAAACTGCCTTCCATTGTTGGTGGTAATGACGCTTCACCTTCCAGCAGCTCTTTTACCACTACAGGTTTGTTAATGAGGCACGCCAGCATCAACGGCGTTCTTCATAGCTACATTAGGATCCGCACCGTACGCTAAGAGCAACCTGACAGCAGGAAACTCATTCTCCTTAGATGCATAGAGTAATGGCGTCGCTCCTTCTTCATCCACACACTGAAGACACTCTGGAGCGCGTTCTACAATCTAATTTATCACTTTTCGCCGTCCTTTCGCGGCTGCAAAGTGCAGCACCGTGCGTTTGTGTGCATCCTTGAAGTCCATCAAGGTCTCTTTAATGTCTGTAACACCCATCACTTGCATCGACTCGATCGTCTTCTCAAGCATCTCTACATCACCATCTATATAGCACACATTTTAGTTGTGAATGGTACTACATTAATATGGTGGAGTCAAGTTCAAAATCGAACACCGTATTGTCAAGAACCTGACCACCATCGTGCCCGGCCTTCCAACTTACGGGGGGGGGTACCCCGCGCACCTTCGCCTACGATCCGATCTGATCGTCCGCTGCTAGCAGACGACCGATCATCAGCATAGGACGCCTGGTCCGATTCTTTCGTCATCTCACCTTGTGTACCCGATGGAATGGGCTGGCTGCACACTTGGTGGATCGTCGCTTTAAATCGATTCGGGTCTTAAATGCTAGACCGTGCTGGGTGGTGTACCCTGGGCGGAACTCTTCACCCTGGGTACGGGTAGACCGGTTATACTTGAAGTAAGTATGCTCCAAAGGGCAGATCGCTCAACCGATCGTAGAGCCCAACCAATATGAGTATAAAACTCCAATAATCCAATAATCCAATAGGGAGATCCAAATGAGAACGTGATACACTTCACGAACGATATCACCACGTAATAATCCAAAAGACTTAATAGCACGTTCCAAACGTGCGTAACTTGAAACTTGGGAAGCCGACCAAAGTGTACTCTCGTAGAGGGACTTCCGGCGGGCCAAGTGCGTATGTAACGCGTCCCGTCCGGGTATAATAAGCTGGAGGGGATTACTTGACCCTCCGCTCCCAAACACTCTGCGGCGTGCAGAGGAGACTGATGTACGAAGCGAAATGACCTCCGGTTGAGTAAAAGGCACAACAATTAAGACGTAAAGCCAAAAACGTTCTTAGTAGACGAAACCAAAACCAACACTAAAACTCCCTACCCCCTATGGCTCCCAATATGTACACACATGAAAATATGTAAGTACACGCAATATCATGTGACTTACCAAAATCCGTGTTCTTGACACCTTTTGCACATGATTGGACCAAACGTCTCCTTGATTTCCACCAATCCAACCGCCAATAAGCCGATCGGTCTGCTTCTGACCGGAAGCTACCAGAATTCTTGAGTCCGCTTCACCACATCCGCCCCTGAGTCGTGTCGCAGCCGGTAGCGGCCCGATCTCATCATATCCACATATTCATAGAAGCGGACTTCACCAATGGACAGATCTCCGAGTCCACCTTTCACCAGGTACTTGCCTTGCATACCTGATCGTCTTGTAACCTCTCTTGACATTCTTTGGTACAGGTGCCCTGCGTTCCTTATCGCCCCATCTCGATTCGCCGGCCAGATCGGCCCGTTCTGATAGCCCTTTTAGCAACAGAGTCCGACACATCGGGCAAGCATCAGATCGAGGCCGATCAGCTCCGGAAAACGGTCCGTGAGCTCCAGTCCCAGTTAGACATCAGGGATTCTTCACTCCTGCAACTGCGGAAGGAGGTGGATACGTTGATCTCCATGTCCACGAAGTTGCAGGAGGTAACCACTGAAAACGCACGTCTCCGGGCCCAGATCGTCCAACAAGCAACGCAAGGTAGGTCAATCGGTCTGTTTCCATCTTGGGTCTGCTCTGACCTTCCTTTGCATATAGATCAATTGCTCCCTGATATCGCCAAGACGTTCGACGCCTTATTCATGGCTTATCGACAGTCTCATAATCATTGCGATCAGCTCCGACCGATCTTGGACGGGCTGATCGGCGCACGGCACGATCTGTCTCGCTTGGAGGCATACATATCAAACCTCCTGGAACAGCTCGCGGTGGTGGAACGGATGAGGTTGGAGGACCAGTCCGATCGGACCTAACTCCGCACCCAACATGGTGACATGGAGAGGCAGATCAGCGAGTTACAGGTCGTGGTCCGGGAGCAGATCGGGAAGGTCGAGTCCTTCCAGGCCCGATCGGACGCCTGGACCCAGTAATCAGATCGTCACTGGGCGGCCGTAAATCGGTGATATCAACAGTTGACTGACTTGTTGCACCGGCGTCCGGCTGAATGATCTAGCGCCGACCGGTCTACATCGGCAGTTCTGGTCGATCTGCATCAAGACCGGACCCGACGCCACTCATTGGCCAAACGTAAGCACCCCGAAAATTCGCAAACTTCCAAGAAGCGTAAGGACGCGTCGAGAGACTCAAGGGCGCGGGGCATAGCGCGTGACTCCGAACTTGAGGAGAAGCAATCGGTGCCCCAGAAGAAAGCCAAGACGCTGGCGCATCTCTCAAGCCCCAGATCGGATGCAGGTGACAAGTCTATCCCCACCCACCAAATCTCGTGCGCCCTCGCGGCCCCGCGCCGCTCGCACCAAGCATATGGAGATCTCCTCCGGAGAGGACTCGGGGGGCGGATTGAGCGATTCCGAGCTCTTGATCACTGCGTTATCCAATTCCCGGTCCGATCAACGTCGAGGTTCCGTTCCTGCGAATCCTGCATTGTGGACTAATAAGGCGATCAGCTCCCAGGGTGATGGTGCTGCACCGACGCGCAAGTCGACTGGACCGTTGCCTTAGTTCCATCCCGGCACATCTGGGCTGCTTAATCATGCCCGATTAAAAGAGTTGTTGGCCGGAGATCGACCTCTCCCATCGCTGACTTCGGATGCCACTTTTCCATGGTCACCGGGGGAGATCGGTAGTTTGTACCAGTCTTCCCTGACCAAGCAGGTATTAGCCCGATCGATGTCCCGACCAGATTTCTTGCTTTTCCCTCCAGCTCTGAAAACCCCTGACACGTCTGCGTGGCGGGAGGATCTGGTCACATGACCGCAAATCGCCCGTCTGTATGCAGATCGACCATGGGAAGTGTTGCTCAGCGCCAAGTTGAAATCCATGTTCGCGTCGACACCTTGGATCGATTTGTTTCTGGGTCGACTTCGGGTTTTTAACACAACTCACTGACAAGCGATCTGGGAGTCTACCCATTATCTCCTCCTTCCCGCGGGTCGGACGTTACCTGACCAAGACCTGATCTTGTATCGGAAGCGCCGGAAACAGCGTCGGAGTCGGGCGGGCGAGGCCTGGCTGATCCTATGCCAGTTTATTCTGGAAGGGATGCTGGACCGCGAGTGCGACATCGACCTATTTTTGTATCCGGTGTTTCTTCACATGGCCAAGCGTCACGTTGAGGGCCCCCGGGCGTTGACTAAAGACGGAATTTGGTATCCCGGTCTTCGGTGCGACGGGCCAGTCGTAGACCTGAAGGACGCCTTGATCCAGATCGATCTACAGGAGCCCTGGCGTATTCAACATCGGGACCATATCGAAGACCATCCGGCATTTACTATCGGTCGTTTGGGGGGTGATTGCGACTTTTGATGTGTCAGATAGCTGACCAGATAATCCATAATACATGTCATCATTCTTTTCAAATTCCTGATCATCCAATAACTTGACCAAATTTCATCACTTTCCCCAAACTTACACCAACACGTTATCATACACAGTTTCCATCCACATCGCGAAAATCATCACCACGTTCGTCATTCCACTACTCCAGTTCATCACAAAATTCAGAATAATTCAGACCTTACACATATTCACCCCGATAGATATACTGATCGGTGCTACTGTGTGTCTTGATCTTCACCTTTATGAGTCTGCATCACTGCAAAGCGATTCCGACTGACTCGTTCTCGCTCAAACTCTCGTAGCTGTGCTCCACAATTTAGGTCAAGTTCGTCGATCCAAGTTGCTTCGTCATGATCCTTCCAGCGGACCAGATATTTTCGGTGAGTGCGACCTAAACGTGTCTTCTTGACCGATCGGACATCTAGCACCTTTTCCACCTCGAATTCGTCGTCTACAATGGCCTTTCCAACCTTTCCTCCGGTAGCAGAGCTTCATCAAAATCGAACCTCTCCGCTTCGTCCACCAGACAGGGCATTTTAGGCCGATCGGGAAATTCTCTGACCATCTTCAGTTTGGACACGTGCACGATCGGAAAAACTTTGTAATCTGTGCCGATCGTGATCAGACGGGCAGCGTGCTCACCGATCAGCTCTGCTACACGGAAAGGACCGTGCCACATATGAGCCAACTTCTTCGTATAGCCTTCCTTTACCCGATCGAGGTATAACCATACCCTCGCCCCTGGTTCAATACCATGAGGGAGGACCTGATCGTTATTCCGATATGCTCGATCTTGCGTGGCCTGACGCAACTTTTCGTTGACGACTTCCTTCGCATGTTGATAGTGATTCTGGACCTGCATACGCCAACGGCGGGCATCGCGATCGCGGGTCCGAGTGCAGACGATCGGTATCGCCGCTTCAAGTGTCGATCGAGGGTCCCATCCATACCCCCGATAGAAAGGCGTTTCTCCTCGGACCCGATCGGTTGAAGAGCTGAGTGAGAATACCAGTCTCTCTGCATACTCGTCTCAGTCACGTTGGTACGGATCGGCCACATACATCTTTATCGCACTTGTGATTGTCTGCACCATGCGTTCAGCCGATCCGTTCGCTTGCGGACGATATACCATCGTCGCGATCTGCTTCTGGTCTAGCATGTTATTGAACGATCGGAACACCTCAGCCATAAAACCGGGTTCCCGATCGTGTCTAATAACTTCGCTGGCGCCGAACCTTCTGAACACACATTCCTCGTAACTCTGGGCGATCTGCTCCGCAGATCGGGATGCAGTAGCCTTTGCGATCACCAGACCAGTGAATAGGTCGATATAGATCAGCAGCTCAGTGTTGCCGTGTGTCGATCTGTGCAGCGACGGTATGTGATACATTGCTATCACCTGGAAAGGGTAAGTAGCCTCGATATTTCCGGGCGATCGGCCCTTGATTATCGGTCTTCCCTTTCTGGTCTCGCAATCGGTGCAACAGCCCACATATTTCTGCACGCTCCGAAAAAGTCCTCTCCAGTGAAAGTGATCCCTGAGTTACTACAGCCGGATGTCCTTCATCACTACCATGTGAGTCTAGAAGGGGTCCATCAAGGCATAGGCAGGACATACCACAAGATCAGGGATCACCAGTTTCGCCAGTCGATCTCGATCGGTACTGTATTGGTCAACATCCCGGCAGTAATACAGCAATCCATTGTCATCCACATCGTAACTGGCCGCGATCTTGGTACACTATTTCGCTTGATAGTTCGCTAACTTGGACAGTCCACCGCGCAGATATGATTTCAGGTTGACGATCCACTCTTCTTCGTCCTGCGCCTTGAGGATCCGTTCCGCCCTTAGGTTCTGTACAACGTACTCGCTCAGCCTTTCCTTCGGGAACGATCGGCGAGACTTCTTATCTCGCGATCTAGTCGCCGCCATCACATGTACCTGATCGGGTCTGTCCTTGGGCTTGATCAACTCCGGGAGCCTGTTTATGTCCATAAGTTCAAGTAGAACGGCCTCCTCGGTGATCGTCGCCCCGATCTGGTCTCGCATAGCTTGGATCGCGAGGTGATTGGCGCTTCTGTTCCAATCCCGTTTCACGTGCAATGGCTCGTGGTTGGGATAGTCTTTCAGCGATTTCATCACCGATCATTCAGCAACTTCAACCGTGGCGCCTTACAGTCGATTTCACCGGTGTTCTGCCTTATCACTAGGTTGGAGTCACCACATATGATGATCCGACCTTTCTTTTGTGATGCCAGCAGATCAAGACATAGAAGGAGTCCCCGACATTCCGCCTCGTTGACCGTTATGTCATGCGTGAAATCGGCGGCGGCTGCTACTATAGACCATTGTGGTAACTTCCACAGTATGACACTATAGCAGCCGACCTTCTTCTTCACGCTAGCCGATTCGTCTAAACTCAAGACCAGGAGTTCCTCATCCCGATCGTCGATCGGTGGCGGCATCGAGATTGACTGTCGAGGTTTCTTCCTCGGGACAATCGCCATCAGAGCTTCATCCACTTCGGACCGATGGGTGATACTGCCAGCCAATGTGCCCAATATCTCTTCCTCTCCCTTGGTGCACTTGACGACCTCGAGGGACCACTGTGACAAGATCGCTGACCATCTGCCGAGATGACCATCCATCCCATTGGCCGATAGTAGCCAGGCCAATGTCGACTTTCTCGAAAGAACTTTTACAGATCGGCCTACCAGTAGGTCGTAGCACACATCCAAAATCCGTAGCAAAAATCCAGAACTTCTTTTTTGACGATCGCATAGTTGACTTCGTTCGGCTTCAACGTCCGGCTCGTAAAAGTGACCGGGTGGTACACTCCATCATCTTCTTGCACTAGAGTGGCAGAAATGGCCCAATTACTAGCATAAACAATGACGATCGGCATTTTTTCCGGATCGAAGTGCCTGAGAATCGGTGCCGTCTCCATCTTGTCCTTCAGCATACCGAAAGCAACCTGTGCACGCTTCATGTGGTCATCTGCCTCCACCTGCGGAAAATCGGCTTGCAGATCAGAGTCGCAGCCCTCCCGAAAGTTGCCCGATCTCCTTCGCGCAACATATGGTAGTCGACTTCCCGGAGCTCGTACAGCACGACCGCGTAAATCGCGAAGTCTTCAATGAAGCGGCTGTAGTAATTTAGGCTCTTTAGAAAGGACTGCATTGCCTTCAGTGATCTGGGAAACGGTAGGATTCTCAGTGACTCCAGATCCATAGTATTAGCCTCCAGCCCACTGATTGACACCATATGACCCAAATAGGCGACCTTGGACATGCCACAAAAACTCTTCACAGCACTGATCGACAGGTTCCAACGAGCGCATGTCTCCAACAACCGTTAGACCTTCTCGCACAAATCACTCCATGACGAAGAAGGGATCAGAATATCGTCGATATACGATCGCCTCCCCAGAACGGACGGTCACCTTTCCCGATCGGGTTCACCCTCTGTAAATACATCATGGTTTTCGGTGGGGTCCCGATCGGTACTGATCTTGAAATGTCCATACAGTGCGTTGTCGATCAGCCTCTGGTAGATCTAGGGCGCGTTCGTTAAACCGAAAGGCATACGGTTCCACTCGAACAGACCGAACGGCGTAAAAAATTCGGAAATCTCGCGATCCCGATCGGTCATCGAAAACACCCAAAATCCTCTTGCCATATCCAGTGAGCAATACCATAGGGTCTTGTCAAGATATTCTAACAGATCGCTGATCAGCGGCATCGGGTACACCATAAGCTTGGTCAACCGATTTACCAACCGATAATCGATACACAACCTGATGTCGACGCCGTTCTTCTTGATCACAATCACGATCGTCGAGGCCCACGGCGAGTTCGACGGTTTAATGACTTGGTAGCCGACAGTCCTTTAATAATATCAGACAATTTTTCGCGGTGCTGTGGCGCCACACGTCGGCATCGCTGGGCGATCGGCTTGGCATCACCAACATCGATGTCACAGATCGCTCCATATGTGAGGTATCTTCTTCCACCGGTCCATCATCGCTGATAAGATCGGTGGTCGCTTGGTATGCCAAGTTCTGCCACTCGACATACCGTCTCGATCCGATCGAGACAAAGCCCCATCTTTTATGGCACCTTCCCTTCCGCCAGCCACATGCCAACAATAGTATTGTTGTCGATCGTAAGCGGCTGTCACCGATATTAGTGACTCGGACAAAATCAAACCGGCCTGCGCTCTTCACAAAGGTCTGCACCCCCCGGTCGCCCCTAGTCACCCATAACTTCCTTGATCGAAAACCTTTGTCGACCGGGGTATCAGCGGATTGGTAGACTGGAATGGTGAAGTCTTGGTTCCACCTGACCAGATCAGTGTGCGATCCATATAGGGGCCGCCGACCAACTAACTCGATCTGGAACTCATCCGGGAGTGTAAGCACTCCACGAGACAGGTCAAGGCGAATACCTGCCGGCACCATCAAATTCATGCCTAACAGGGCATCCTGACCGTCCAGCTTGCCAACCCAAGCGCTGAAAAAGTAGACCAACGAACCCGATAGGGTGATCTTCACGCGCGTCCTTCCTTCGGTCATGTAAGAGTTTTCACCGATTCCAACGCATTCTTGTATCTTTTAAGTTTAGGAAATAATGAGAAGGACTTGCAGTCGAGGATGCAAAACTAAAAGTGATATTTATTCATGTGAATTATCTGTCGTTGCTCCTAGCCACTTATTTTTACCTATCTGCGATTGGTTAGTTTGCATATAGTAATTACTAAGTAAAAACGTTATGGCAACTTCAACTTCAATGTAAGAACCTAACGGAAAAATACAAAAGATGGAAGGGGACGTAACTTCCGGGGGAGAAGCCCTGGTGAACCCTTAACATCAGTACCAATATTCAACTTTTCCATTGTGGGAATCGAACCCGTGCCAAGTGGTTGGTCTGTTAACCCCCCGGTACCAACCACTTGAGCAAGGATAAGATTGTGAAATTGGGCAGAATAACATAGTATCATGCACGAAATATCACCTTCAACACTCTCCCTTGATAGTTACGTGCATGGTCCATCCGTGTCCAGAAGTCTGAGCCCATCCAAAAACTTAGTGTGCTTCACTCGCCCAAGTGTTTTGGTTAGCCCGACAGCAATGATCTCGCCTGTCGGCTTGTAATCAAGCATGATGATGCCCGCTTCGACCTTCTCTCGAAGAAAATGGAACTTGATATCGATATGTTTTGTTCGCGAATGGTAAACTGGATTCTTGGCTAGTGCAATACAACTTTGATTATCTTGGTATATCGTGGTTGCCATTCCCGATGCGCAGCCAAGTTCATTGAGAAGCAGACGCAGCCATATCGCTTCTTGCGTCGCGGAGTACAGAGCCATGTACTCGGCCTCGGTGCTTGATGTCGCCACTTTTGATTTCCTCTTGGACTTCCATGAGACCACACTTCCGTTTAAAAAGAAAACATAACCCGTCGTTGATCGTCGTGAGTCCGATCACTTGCCCACGACGCGTCTGCAAACCCCACAAGCTCTCCCTGATTCATGCCATCAAACACGATGCTGTAATTTGCGGTCGTCTTCAAATACTTCAGCACACGTTTGGCGGCGGTCCAGTGCTGTTGACCATGACACTCGCAATACTTTGCAGCTTCACCAACTGCGTGAGCGATGTCTGGTCGCGTACATGTCGCCACGTACATCAAGGCACCAACAAGCTCACGGTATGGCCACTTGCTCATGAACTTGTTTTCGTCATCAAAGCTTGGTTAATTTTTCACTCTCGTTCATTGGTGTGTGTACGTCCTTGCACTTCTCAACGCCGAACTTCTCCGCCAGGCGTCCTATGTACGCACGTTGATTTATACATATTTGCTTATTTCCTCGATCTCGTTTCACTTCGATGCCTAGACAGTACTTGAGCTCACCAAGTTCCTTGATGCTAAATTCATTCATTAGCTCACGCTTGATCGCGTTAATGTCCTCTTGTGTCCGTCCAAAAAGCATCATGTCATCAACGTGAATTATTACGAGGCTTAACTCTGATGGTGAACGCCGCACGTGAACACATAGATCCGCAGCTGTTCGCGTGAAGCCTTGCTTCTCAAGATGTGCGTTCAGTCGATTGTTCCATTCACGGGCAGCCTGCTTCGTACCGTAAAGTGCCTTGCGCAACCGGCACTTTTTGTCGGGATAATTTTCATCCTCGAAACCTTCAGGCTGATCCATGTATATTTTTTCTTTGATCTATCCGTACAAAAATGCGGTGTCAACGTCAACATTTTCGATAAGCAGATCTTGCTCTGCCGCGAGGGCGAATGCGGCATTGATCGACTCTTTCCGAGCTACTGGAGCAAATGTTTCAAAGTAGTCGACACCGGGCCGCTGCGTGAAACCTTTGGCGTCAAGTCTGGCTTTGTACTTGAAGATTTCGCCACTTGGGTTGCGCTTGATTCGGTAGACCCATTTGCATCCAATTGCCCTTTTATCTTTTGGCAAGTCTTCAAGCGTCCAAGTTTTGTGTTGCGCCAATGACTTGATCTCGCTGTCCATTGCGCGCTGCCAATCGTCTCTGTGCTTGCTTTGCAGTACTTGCATGTAACTTGGTTCGTTTTCGCCATCGTCTTCGGCGTTAAAACAACACAGTGAATTATATCCGGACTCAAAGTCGTCGACGTTAAACTCGCCGCGTCGTAAATTTGGGTACTCTTGATCATAACGTAAAATTGCTTGCTTCTTGCGCACCGGCCGGACGTTCGATTCTTGCTCTCCGTCACGTCCGGGTGTGCTGGACTGCTGTGTCGTAATGGCACCTGTCGGTATTTCTTGAACAATTTCGGGTGTAGATGTGGGTGTCATTGGTGGTGTTCGAAAACCTTCATCGCGCACTTCTTGATCGTATTCATCATCGCTAATAATATCCAATATGCCGGGTGCACTCTCGTTTTCGTATGGATTTCCGAATGCGCTCTCTGCGAACGTCACACTGCGGGAAATAACGATTGCTCCTATGGCCGCATTCAGTAACCGATATGCCTTGTGTTGCTTGGAGTAGCCGAGAAATTGACATCGCAATCCCGAGTCATCAAGCTTTCTTCTAGTTGCCTTAGGAACGTGAGCGTAGCATTGACTACCAAAGACACGCATGTGCTCGATGAGCGGCTTCTTTTTAAACATGAGCTCGCACGGACTTCACTTGATGTTTGACGCGCATGGCAATACATTGCGAATATCCAATGCGGTCATCATCGCCTCTCACCAATAAATTTTGCTGATCTTGGCCTCGCTCACATTGCACCGTGTCATTTCAACCAGAGTGCGATTCATACGCTCTGTCATGCCATTTTGCTCTGGATTGTAAGGCACTGTGAACTCTTGCTTTATCATCTTGCGTCGGCAAAACTGTTCCATTCTTGCATTTTTGTACTCTCCACCATTGTCGCTGCGCAACACCTTAACATCAATGCCACACTCCAACTTGATGTCGTGACAATACTTCATAAACGCATCCATCACTTCATTCTTCTTGCGCAACGGATAAATCATTGTGTAACGGCTTTTCATTGCGATAAACGTCACAATGTAGCGGTAGCCGGACTTCGAAGCTGGGGTTATGGGCCCTAACACGTCCGAGCAAATGGTTTTGTCTGCACGACGACTCTCTCGCTCTGTGGACTCCGTGTTTCCAGTCTTGAATGTTTTGCGCACTTGTTTTGCCGTGGCACAGACATCGCATACAGTACTCGTGTCCACGCACTCACCGCTTATGCGGCCATCCTTGATTAACTTATTAATTGTCGAGAAGGACACATGTCCAAGTCGACGATGCCACAACACAGGCTCGCTTTCAGCTGCGTGGCACTCATCACTTGTTTCGACGTTAAGCATCATAATCATGCCACGTCGAGATCCTGTTGCAACGACTTGCTCAACTTGCTCACAGTACACCCATTCCGTGATAGCTCAACCTTCATTCCACGCGCCGTGACAACCGTCAGCGAAAATAGATTCTTGTTTAGGTCTTGCACATGAAGAACATTTTCAAGTCGCGCGTTTGTCCATGACTTGCCGTTCCATACTCGAATCATAACAGTAGCTTGTCCAAGCACTGTCAACTGCGCGCTATTCTTGGCACTTGACACGATACGTGTTGATGATGCCTTAGCATACTCAACGAACGCGTTTCGATTCTTTCACATATGGGCCGTGGCCCCGCTATCCATAACCCAATACTATTCGGTGTTTCCTTCAGCAGCATTAAATGCCACGTTCGAGTGCTGTTCACGGGGGCTATTCGTCTTTGTCCAACAGTCGCGGGCGTAGTGTCCGCGCTTCCCACACTTGTAGCACTGGACTCCTGCTCCCTTCTTACGCTGACCTCCGGGTTTCTTGCTAGTATCGCGCTTTTCTCGACGCTTACCCACATGCAAGACCGTTTCTCCTTCAATCCGTGTCGACTCGTTCTTCCGTACTTCTTCAGCAATAAGTCTGCTTACTAAATCGCTGAAGCTGAATTGGGTAGCGTTCATTCGGAATGCATGTACCAAACTTTCATATGATGCAGGCAAGCTGCGCAGCATCGTCGCACAAACATCCTCTTCGCTCGGCGCGCAATTTGCTGCATTCATATCCATCACAAGACGCTCAAGTTCCGTCACATGTGAGCTGATACTTGTTGCGGTGTACTTGAATGACGCAAACTTCTCCTTGAGCCATATGCAGTTCGCCATATTTTGAGTGTGATGGAACTTGGCGAGCGACCCCCACGCCTCTCGTGCGTTGTTTGAATTTACGACGTGCATGAGCTGTGAGTCACTCAAGCTGAGCACTATTGCTGCATGACTTGTTGAGCCTTGACGGTCGTAACGTTTGAACCATCCTCTACAGCCTCCCATAATCCTTTCGACATAAGATACATCCTCATCTTGAATGCCCATAGCGAGTAGTTTTTTCCATCGAAGTGCTCCACATTGGGCGTGTTGTCCGTGCTTGGGCTCATAACCTTTTACGTTTAGGAAATGATGAGAAGGACTTGTAGTCGAGGCTGCAAAACTAAAAGTGATATTTATTCATGTGAATTATCTGTCGTTGCTCCTAGCCACTTTTTTTTACCTATCTGCGATTGGTTAGTTTGCCTATAGTAATTAATAAGTAAAAACGTTATGGCAACTTCAACTTCAACGTAAGAACCTAACAGAAAATACAAAAGATGGAAAGGGACGTAACTTCCGGGGGAGAAGCCCTGGTGAACCCTAAACACCAGTACCAATAGTCAACCTTTCCATTGTGGGAATCGAACCCGTGCCAAGTGGTTAGTCTGTTGAACCCCCGGTACCAACCACTTGAGCAAGGATACGATTGTGATATTCGGCAGAATCACATAGTATCATGCACGAAAATATCACCTTCAACAGTATCTGGGTACGTCTATACGACATCCGACCTTACGACCAAAGGCGGACCGATAATGGAAACTTCGTCCCCATATTCGAATAACATCGTCGCTTTCTGGTTGTTAATCTTACCACAGGCTTTCGCCTGCTTAAACCATTTGTCGGGCGCATGATACTTCCAGTATCCGCGAGACTCCCCAGGCAGCAGATCCAGCTGCATAACCACCTTAGTCCGGGAGTACTCATCGGTCTTCAGACTGTAGACCGGATGGTCTCGGTCGACGCAATTGAGAACATAACATGTATTGTCGGTTTTATTCTCCTTGCCGACATATGCATAGATGCCAAACGTAGACCGCTCGGCTCGATCCAGATTCCAACCTGGCGAGCGTTCTAGTTTAACATCTTTTCCACGTCCGGTGGAAGCATCCCCGCGTGCTTGCCCGGCACATACCACTTGCACATCAGGTTGAAGAATTCTTCCATATTGCAGTGGCCGGCCTCGTGGATCTCTCCACATGACTTGACACGAAGAGGCAGTGATCGGTGGGGTGACCGCGTCTTTCGCACTTATTGCATGTTAACTTCTTCCAGCAGTCCCCACCGTCATGCTTGCTCGACCCGCAGTGAGAACACTTCTTGCGAGGTCGGTCCGGGTCGGACTTGTTCCCGCTCCTGCCCTTCCGATCTGCCTGGTTAGGCGCCGATCTGGTTCTTGGGGCAGGTTTCGTGACGAAAACGTGGCGGTACTGGTCTTCGTCTGACTCCCGACTGGACAGGTCGCTGCTTTCCTCTTCCGATCCAGTTTTGTCTTCAGTCACTATCGCCTTAACAGCACTGGCCGATCTGGTTAGGGGCCTCTTCACAGGGTCGGTCTGGGTATTCGATCTGTCGCGACCCGATCCAACGGCGACCTTCGCCCTCATGCTGCATGAGTGTTGCAGCGTCCGCTACGTCTGCTCCACTTCCCCCACATCTTTGAGACGCAGCAGAGTGAGCTGATCTGCCAGCTCTTGGTCTTACAGGGTACTGATGTAGCGACCCACGTGTTCCTTAGCAGCACCGGTCGGCGGGTTGCCTTCTTTGATCTCTATCCCGTAGCGAATTGCAGCTACGTTCAAGCGGTTCAAGTACTCGATCGGCGTCTCATCGCCCAGCTTCTGCATATGGTGGTATTTGCGAGAGGTAGAGAATCCATAGTTGCAGTACTGCCCCTCAAATTCCGAACATAGTAGATCCCAGTCAGATCGGACAGCCCGACCCAACTGTTGGATCCAGTTCGCATCCGGTCCTTTCAGCAGATCCCTGAAGATCAGACACCGTTCCTTTTTTGGTGTCTGATCCCGTAAGAAAGCAGACTTGACCCGACCAAACCACGATCTGGCTTGCTCCTCGTCGGCGTCCTTGCCAGTAAAGTCCTTGAGATCCGTGGTCGCATCCATGCGAATGCGTGGGATCGCAGTAGATCCACAATCAAAAGCGGTTGTAGAGGCTAGGTTAGCCCTGCGCGTTCTGCCCGCCCCTGCACCGTCTGACCCATAGTAGTCATCCGGATCACCGATCGTCTCCATGTCGTAATCGCTATTCTTGCTTGATCGGCGCGGTCGAGCTGGCTGCGGCTTGCGTCTTCCTCTTCCAACTGGTTTGCCACCTCGGATAGCCTTGTCCGTTGATGTCACCGATTCCATATCCACATCCCGGCAAATATTGACATTTTGCCGGGCAGATCGGTCCTGGGCATGTGGGCGCGGAGGCGATCGGCATCGGTCTCCCATGAAACGCTCCATCATTTCCTCAAACAGGGCTTGGACGTTAGCTTGGGTCATGGGCAGCGTGTTGGTATCCTCTTTTGGAGGTACTGAAGCCGGTGGGTGCTCCTGGGGCCCCTACTGGCATGCAGCCCCTTGCTGCCGCACATCCTCTTTATGCTCCCATGGGGTATAGTCCGCCCCCCCCATGGTCATCCGCTGAACACCGACTTCAAACTCCTATGAGCCATTAGAGGCAGGTGGAGACTGATACAACGACTTATCGTCGGAGCACACATCATCGCATGCTGCCGTGACTTTGTGGAGAAGCCTGCCCAAAATTTGGCACACTTCTGGTCAAGTTTCTTCAAGGCATTTGGTCTAATATCGGATTGGTTTAAGCAAGGGGGGATTTTCAGCCTATCAGACTCAATAAGTGTCAAGAACGCAAGTTTTGGTGAGTCACCCGACTTTGGGTATTTTACATATTTTTTGTGGGGGTACATTTAGGGAATATAGGGTAGTAGTTTTTTAGTTGTGGTTTTACCTTTTATGACAGAGTTTATACCTTTAAGTAAGGAAATCTTTTAGCTTTCGGATAAGTGGAAAAAACCTTTTCTGGTCTTGGTTCACACCACAGCTAGGGGTCGCCGTTCTTCCCTTTTCGTACACTAGTCGCCTCCGCCCGCCGCGGAGTGTTTGGGGGCAGAGGGTCGAATTATCCCCTCTCGCCCATTATACCCGGTCTGGACGCGCCGCACGCGCACTTTGGCC